>OY292405.1:5191277-5597417 GCA_958496205.1 Idaea biselata | reverse complement strand
ACTGACTAAATATAAGCCCATATACACCGGATTTCTTCTGTTACTACATGTTCCATTTCCTGGGATACCTATCGGCAACTATTTATCGGCTAACAGTTCGCGTATGCTATACCTGATTGCAGAATCATACGACATATTTTGTAATCGTTTAGCATGTTTAGAAGTCGTGTACTACCACCTCTAGAAGGGTGCTTCTAAAGGTGATAGTAGATATAGGAGATGGTGGAGATGCTGGGAGATCCGACGGGGGTGGTGGAGTTGCTGGGATTAGATTCAAATCTTTTAACTCGTTATACAATAATGGTTCAAATGAAGCCCTCAGTTACGTAAAGTAGCGATCTAGATTTAGTTACCTACCCACACGAGAGTTCTAGATTTAAAGTTTATTAGTCAATAAGGTTACCAAACAATAATATTTAGGTTTCGTAAGTCGATCACGTTGCAACTAACGTGCGTTTTGAACTGCTGAAATCACCTATATTGCACATTATTTATTTTAAAACTTTAATTCAGTGTCGATAACCTTTATGTAACAGATTAGCATTTGCGCAAATCAATGAACATTTTCCTCTGAAACAATAGGCGACCAACCATTGATAGTTAACAATTACAGGAAATGTAAATGTAAGTAGGTATAATACCAAACTGCAATCCACTTTATTATCCAACAAAAATACGTGTCAGTTGCTTAAATGCTATTGTTCTAGGCTATAAAATAATTTTTATTCGATTTTTAAATAGTACTAAGTAACACTGGCTGGTAAAGAAAAAAGAAAAGGGATCACGTTTCGTTACACGCGATGCGCATTGAATCAACGTGAGAGTTCTTTCTAAATTTGAAATTATGCTTTTACGTATGTTATTTCCATAGATTTATGTCGATGTTAGTCGCGGTTTTATACACGTGCCCAGCGTCATTATACGGGATTTACTCAAACTGTGGCTTATGAAATTCGGAAAAGTTTGATTAGATTGCTATAAAGATTAAACAATGGTTTTCGAAATGTTTCTCTGATTGATTACGTTATCAAAGTTTCTTTGATAGGGTCGACAGAAAAAATCGGTTATTTTTATTAGTCCTACAGTTTTACTGTCTGTCTATGAGTGTAAAATTTAATTTCCCAGCTACCTACATACCAGCCCAGTCATTTTCACGAGAAGAAATAAACAACTAATAAAACTAAAATAAAATAAATTAAAAAAAACTGTAAGCCTTTTGACTGTAGTTACATCGAAAACCGTTAAAGCAAAATGAGTTATTATATGATATGTAACCGTCACACTGATAACTAAAACAACGTGTTTTTAATCGTGACCGCATAGTGAATCGGTTAAAAAAGCTACGTTCCGTTTCACGACACGACTCCCCGATCGGTGTCAGTAGGCCGACCCAGATGCGTCGGCGCACCCGTTACAAACTAACTGTTAAACATCGACAAAAATTAATTGCCATTTCTTTGTTATTAAAATGTCAATGGGGCATGTTAACCATTAGTTTTATGTAGCTTTATTGGATTACTTATATTGAAAACACATATTTCTAACTTAGCTTTGTTAGAAATAAATAGATTTTTCTTCTGTTTTCGCGATGTTGTATTGAAATACCACGCGATTCAAACCGAAAAATGTCTTTAATTTTAGGAATTTATTTTTTCAATATAAGTAGGTAGGTATGCCTAGGTCAACTATTTAAAATACAAATATTTTGACCGTGTTTTTACTTGTTTTATAGAGCTCAATATACCCCGTTTTTAATAATATTTCTAGTGAAAACAGATTAAAATCAGTATTGATCAATAAACCGAAAAACATAAACTTTTAAGTGCCGTATTATTAAAACACAGATTTTGCAATAGCAGTTATCCCAGAGTTAATTTTCCAATAATCGAAACGATCTGTAAACAACGATCCGTTATTGTTTAACGCTTCGTAGCGCAGACAGTTAAATACCGGTTTTAAATAAACGGTTACTATTTAGCATGGTAATCGTAAGATGATTATTGTTACACCGCTAAGTTAGCTAAGTTATTAGCTTATTAATTCGCATACCGTTACGTCAATCGAATAAGTAGTGCTTTTTAGTACTTATTTGACTATTAAATATTTTATTAGGTAGGTCGTAAAGAAAAATATATACCTTACTTAGTTATAAAATATGCTATAAATAATATTATAAGACTTGAATAATTTTAAAGTACCTATTAATATTTTTAGTGTCAACATTCCTGTTTTACGTTTATTTAATTCTCCGTTTTTTTAACCTATTTATTTGGTAATAGAAAATTGTTAAATTTATTTAATTAAATTACCATTTCATTACCTCAAATTAAAAAAAAAACAGCGTAGGTATCTACATAAAAACGACAAAGTTAACCGTTACAGTGCCATCATTAAGTCAAGTAACAGGTCGTCCGTTACGTAAGAATCACCGAATGATTCTCGATTTGACAGTCAACAGTTATCGCCTCGCCTTCGCTAATCAAGTACTTTCTTCTCGCTGTACCGCTATCCAAAAACTGGGACTATACGGTACAATGTTAAAACGGTGGTTTTTTTTCTGCTCATCACATTTTTAGAAACCCGTAATGCTGTTAAGAGGCCTCTCGGTTTAGAAACTTTACGTTAGGCGATTGCGACTTCTTTTACGCCTGAAATTAAAAATATCGAAACTATCGATATTTGGCTTTTCTTTTCAAAATGTATGTCAAATATTTGTGGATCTGTAGATAGTTTTTTTTTCTCAAAACGTATGTCAAATATCTGTGGATCTGTGGATAAATGGGTTACTAATTAAGTTTGAATATGATTTGCAGACATTTTCTCTGTATCTGGTTGGTATTTATTATGTGAAGACCATAGTACAAGTCTAGTTGCTTATTTTAGTGCTAGATGGAGTGGTCTGAGGTCTGCTAACGCTTTTTAAAGACTTTGATAGAGGTAAAGTAGACATTTCATCATTTTGTAAACAGCTGTCGAAATGTTGAAGGTTGAATTGAGTAAGTACAATCTAATCTGTTCCAAATAATACCTACTTATCTTTTAAATTGTATTAGCTGGTTGTATCTTAGGTATAATCACAAAAAAACCTTACATTAAGTTAAAATCATCCTATTTTTAAAACAAAAACAATCTACCCATTTTAATACAATTAAAAAAAATGCCATTTCTCTTAACCTTACAAGTACAAGATACAAGTATTTAAATTTAAATTAAATAAAGGTGATGAGAAAAAAAAGTGCAATTTGCACTTGTCTGATTTAAAAAAAAATCATTCACCGCTCCCTAAGACCCTGTCCTTGCGAAGCAATTTATACGTCTTTGAGTAATAGATTTACGTTACACAATACAAAAGTGACGCGTAGGCAGACACGTGAAATACAAACGTGATACATCTCTAGGGATTCTATTTATAAATGTAATTTTCTATCTCACCCACGCACGTTTATCATGTTATAAGTACCGATTGGGTAACGAACACAATTGGCAAAAAATATGGTTTTGTAGTTTTTTTCTGTGCGTAATAAATACATTGTCACATTTTTAAGCTATTTATAAACGTTTAGCGGTTAAATAATGATTTTCAGTTATTTATAAACGTTTTGCGGTTAGATCATTAATTTATGGGTTTTTTGACAGAATTGATGGAATATATTTACCATGTTTTTTATATTTTTTCAAATAATATTTATAGTGAAAACCACCGTTTTAGTATAAAGGTTTATTTTTTAAACAAACACAAAATCATACAAGTGTATGTACAAGTTTTATGTAATGTAAAGAGAGATAAAATAAAAAATATGTATGGAATGTCAAATTGCTAATAGGTATCTCGAATGATTCTGTTATCAAGTAGGTATTTCGTAATATTGTAGCTACCGACTGAGTCACTGTACAAAGTCCTCACTTAAAACAAGCAATGTGAGATAACGCTTTATTTATATAGAACATATTTTTGTGTATTACACAACACAACTGATTTGTAAATAATAACGCATTTTTTTATTATCTATGTCATTTCGAAGTAAATGAGGTCGTTCTGCCTTTAACTTTACATTGTAAGTTGTTGTTAAATTAATCTTTTACATAATTATTGCATCTTAAATAAATTTTTTTATTAGTTTTTAAAGTTAGCTACGTAAATGGCCACGTGCGATGCCACGCGAGTCTGACAGTTATTAGGTATTTACATAATAATAAAATGATAAATTAGTAATTATAATTCACGTTAATGTTTTGTGAATTTGAATAACTATCGGATTAAATTATTATTTTGGCTAATAAAATGGTATGAAAACGGAGCATTGACCAACGATCATATTTCAGTCCAAATGTGCCGTATGGTAAATAGGAATACCGTTTTTAAACATTTTTATTTAGAGAATTTTAAATTCCTCACGCGCGAATTCCGTATGCGTTCGAAACGTGAACGACCTTCGTTGACGTTTGTAGTGATGTGACATTTCTAATTCGAGTGATATCGATAGTTACTAATCGATAGTTAATCCTAGGTGACCTTAGGTCGTATGGTTGTGGCGGCAACACGTGCGATTAACGCGGGCTCGGGCAGCGGAGTCACGCGGCCAGAGACACGTGTCTGCTCTTGAACCTCACGTTGGTTGCGCAACTAAGCACGTTCGCTCCTCCGCAAACTACAGTTATATAAAATGCAACGTGATTTCAAAACGTGAAATTTAATTACCGTTCACGCCCTTGACCGTTAAACAATCAACTCGATGATTTATATTGCATTTCTCGGTTTGAATAACAGATTCTTGAGTCAATATTGCGTAAAATCGGTTTGGAATTTGCCGCTCTGGTTGAATACTCATTTACTCAAGTAACGAGTAAACATTTGACGTTATTAGTCATCAACCGATTCTCCCGAATCCATTTGATTAATACCTAAGGTCGTTCTGCACGTCCGGACAGAGCTGTGCATTTTCCGAATAATTCAATAAACTTGAATGATTAATTTGAAATCGATTAATTTTGTGTAAATACCTCAACGTCATCGATCCAATCAGATCTAGATAAAAGGATAAAGTCGTATTAAATATTCTTTGGACTTTGAAAGACTAATTAATGGACGGTAAACGATTACACCAGTTAATAATACAGCGCTACTCTTGACCTTAGTTCGAATAATCGTTGGCGGCCATCTTGGAAAAAGTGGAGAAAGTAGTTCAACGGTAACTTTCCACGAGGTCTTTGATGAAGGCGCGGAAAAGTGGGACGACCGACATCTTTGAATTGACTTTATTGCTTTAGCAACGTAGTTGATTCTAAGCCAAGCGTGTACCACCTTAGACTTGTATAGTAGGTGGCCAAACGATGACCAATATTTATGACCATATTTATGTAAAATAAAACAACGGTAAAGGACAAATAATACAAATTGTTTTCCTTTTGTTTGAAACCGTTGAATGAAGCGTTGGATTATTTTCAGTGGTAGGTATATATGTTAATAGCCATGAAAAATATAAAAGTTAAAGTTACATAATATGCAAGGTTGGCGCCGAGTAGCCATTGTCTGGATCTTATTGGATTATGTCGAGCTCAATGTTTCGTAAACTCGTTAGCACCTCTACTTCTTGTTTTGTCTTAGGAGCCGCCCGTTTACGTACGTTCTGTTGATGTTTTAGAGCCGACAAACTGAAGACAAACTGGGTTCATGGTTGGTGACATAATTTGGTTTCCGTTTAGATTCTAAACATCATAGGTGCTTGGTCTAGCTGTGATAGTGAATATGCATAAGAATTTGTTGCTTCACTTGAGTTTTAGGGACTAGCTAGTCCTCACTATCAACGCATGCATAATATCAATGGAAGGATCGCGTTCAAATATGGAATACAACAATACTTTAGGTTTTTTTTTAAATTTTAATTCCGGGATGTGACTCGACTAGTAGATATAGCCTTTATAAATCTTTGGAAATAAAGGTCGTGGTTTTTGGAAACGTTTCAAACATTTTTCGTGATGTTAAAACATTTATACTTGACCGATTTTTCGCAGTCGATTCGCGCGCAAACACCCAATTAAACTCGGGACTGGGATATTTTTGTTTGGCCTCTATCGGTCGAGTTGAGATAATGTTTGGTGTCAAGGCCCTTTGTTTCGTAATCGCGGGGTTTAGGTACGAGACGTTCCGCTAAATGTGCCAAGGCTCTTCCTACTTTTACGGTCCAAATAAAAGTAAATAAATAACAAAGTTCTCTCATTGAACTATCAAAATGATTTTAAATGTTTTGTAGACTTTTTTGCTCTGAAGCTAGGAGTACGATTTGCAAAAGCACGGTGTAAACGTAATAAGTATTTTATCTATTGTCTGGCAACTTATATTTTTTTTTCTTACATAGGATAGACTAGCATTTGACCTCATCTCATCTGATGGGAAGCGATGATGAGGTCGACGGTGTAATATGCTTGCGTAGAAGAAACTCTTGAAGGCTCCAATGTTTCACTTAAGAGGCAGTGAGTGAAATGACATGCAGAGTTGCTTAATTTTGAAACTAGATGGCGTTATCTGTACAGTATTTAGAATATGTAGCATGAATACATCGAGACCTAGTTTTTAAAGACCTTGTACCGTATAGTTTAGTAGGTACTAATTACATAGTTATTAAGAAACACTTAACCTATATTCGAATGTGCTAATTTTATTATTTACATTAAACTTACGTAATGTTGTGCCATTGTTTCTAGGAAGCGACGTAGAAATAGAGGCTTATTCCACTTGTCTATTTATTGTATAAGTATTTGTATTAACTGAGTCATAAGGTACTGCCGATTGTTTTCATGAATCATTAATTTCGGATATTATAGTTCCTTATTCTTTAAAATATTTGGTTCCAACATGTAAGTATCAATATTGTGACTTAAAAAAAAAGTGACATAATAGGTAACTCTATGGTCTTATTTCTCTAAACAATTAAAATCATATTAATAGTTTTGTTTGGTTTAGAAGAAGTCAGCTAAGAAACAAACGAAAACAGCGGATTTTCTTTATAAGAATATAAAGAAAAAAAATGTATATCTTTAGAAATTCTAATTCACAATGTAAGCGCCATGTTCGTCATTTAACGTTCTACTTTTAAGTCATTCACCGCCCTATTCCAAATTTTAATCTTTTTTTTTGTGTAGTTTTGTAAGTACCTATAGTAAGTAGGTACGAACGAACACACATTCAAAAAATGTCGTGTACACACTTACGTGCAACGTAACTAGGTTAACAGTTACGCGAGTGAGTGAGATAAAAAAAATAGGTCAAGTTATCTTCATTTGTCCTCGCACCGATGAAATTATCGTCGGTCTTTGTTATTGCGTATGAAAAAAATTATTACGTAATGTGTAATATGAAATTATGTTTTTTTTAATATATTGCTCCATATATTCTCAGATGGTCCTCGATATTGTTTACACTTTTAAGATTTGTAGTATTTTTGTGTTTACGGCGCGGGCGCGGGTCGTGGTAAACATTTTTAAACGATGTTGTTCGTAGTTTTTCCTGGTATTATCTTGAGTTGAAAACATTCGCAAGGTAGTTTGTTATTATGAGTAACATAGGAAGTGCTTGTTGATCTAACAGTGGCAATAAACATTATTTATATTTAATTAAAACTGGCCATTTTACTATTGACCTTGAATTTGGATATCTTGTTTTTGTCAAACCAATTATCTTCGTAAAATACATCAAAACAGTTGTTTTTTATATTCGTTTCGCTTTTTATAATATTACCTATGGACTTTTCTATCTCTAAACAGTTTATATCAAAGTCACTGTTTACGTCTGTCTGTTTTTCCTCTAACTTCATAACATAATTGCTATTTTTTACTATAATTTGTTAATAGATATAATTTCTTCCAAAAGGTTTAGAAGTTTAAATACACAGTACATTCGTGTAAAGCCGAGCCGGATTGCTAGTATTTTGTATGGTAATGGTTATAAAATGCATGCATTGGCCGTGTGCTGGAAGCCTTCCGGACAACCTTGCAGGCGGTTCCTCATTACATCATCTACAATGCATTTTGTTTCGTACTACGTATTCGTAACGCATCTTTGTGATTGGCCTTTGTTTACTGAAGGATATTTACTCAATTAAATTCACACCGGAAGTTCCCCCATTTTGTCATGCCAAAAACCTTTCTAACAATTTCCTTAAAGAGATAGACTCACAAAATAACGCCCTGAAGATCTTTGACCTTGCAGAATGGCACGTGTTGAAGAACAACCGTTTAAAAATAATATATTGTTATTAAGTCGCGTGCCCGTTTTGATAATAATGATATTAGTGTCAGGGACGGCTTTGGACAATTTCAATAATTGTCGTTGGTCACACTGATAAGTTCGTATCTGTATATTATCCTACAATAGTTTGCATTGCGACCCATTGCGCAACAACAACCCTACAACATATTGCGTCATCCTCTGACACAGTACTGACCTTAGTCGGTGGATCGATTGTGCACTACAGGCAGGTAGGTGTACAAACTACGAGTATACGTGTTTATTACGAACGCGATCATTTTATACCATCATACACCTGTCTTATCATCGGTGAGTCAGCATTGTCTGCACGAAGCGATTAGCTTTAGGATTTTACTCAGTTCCTAGATTCTTAGAACAATATTGGCAGTAGACACTTTCCTGGAATATCATTACCTACAATTTTCAAAATAGCAATACTGAGAATGTAGGTATTAAAATGTAATTTGTGGAAAGTCAAAGAAAGAAAACTGAGTTGCAGAGTTTTTTATACTTCTATAAATGACACCATGAAGTAGGATTTTTTTGTGTCAATATATTCAAGCCAATATATTTAAAAATGATTATTTTTATGTCATGCTTAGAATTTTAAACATCATTTCGAGGAAAAATACATCGTTTTTGAGACCCTTTTCTAAATGGGCACTTCAAAATATCGTTGGAAGGCTTAATTAATCGAGTGTTACAAATCGATAAAACAACAATACAAGTTGCAATCTAGTTTCCGTACATCCGCAGGCGAATGTACGCCGTATGGGCCTTGAACTAGTTGTGTAAGCAACTCACAATGGCTTACAACAGAATGCGGTGCCAGGCGCCGTTTGCGACACTACCAGAGTCGCGCAATACTCCTACTACAATTACACACACATAATCGAAAAATAATCGAAAACGTTTTTCACGCATTGTGTTTTCAGTGGCTTATGTCATAAATCGTAAGAGAGCAAACAATGAATTCTTATGAATAGCGATTGATGTTTCAGCTGGTTTTGAAGTTATTTTCGTGGAAACAGAGTAAAAACTAACAACAGTAGGTTTGTATTTTAACAATTGCGACCCTAAATGTAACATTAAAAATATCAGTGCAATTTTTACTATAACCAAAATCATATTTTTTTTATTTTACAGGTTAAAAATCACACTTAAAAGAGGTTTTTTATATTAAAAATGGTTAATATTTATTTTTGTTTTTATTGCTCAAGGCATTTTTAATAGAAATATTTTAGATACATTGAGAAATGCAAAAGAAATGAAATGAGAAATGAATTTTTGATGATACATTTCTCCTTGTAAAAATATTTAAAGATGCTATTCAAAAATTCAGTACTATTGGTAGAATTATTAATAAATTTATCATTTTGGAAACTGTAGCCGTTCTTAGTAGTGGAAAAAGAGGAATAACAGTTAAGAAAAAAGTTATCACTACTGTAAAAGAAACTAAATAAATAAATAATAACATTAAAAAAAACCCGCTATCAAAATAATAAATATTAAAACGACAATGTTATCGCAAACGGTAAATTCAAAGTTAATCAAAATTACGTACCTAAAAAAACAACAGAAAAACAAGTTGATTATTGAATTCTCCGAAATTACTGGCGTTTTTTGATAAATATGGCAAAGTTTCGTCACTAATTCGTCATCTTTTGGCACCACATCGTAGCGTGAGTAAACAAAATTCAAATGTCAATGACTTATAGAGATGTATCAAAATTTTCAAAATTCTTCGTGAGTTTCCTAGAATATTATAATTTTAAATGGGGTTTCACTCTTAAGAAATTTTCAGGAACAATTAGTTTGAAATTTTAGTTGGTAATATTTTAAAATGTATAAGTTCCATATTTTATGCGGGAAGAATTTTCGATTTTTATTAATGCTGCTTGCGATTTTAAGTGTTTAGTGTTTAAAACATTTAGTTGAATTTTATTAAAATTAAATTATTTTATTTTTTTCTTCAGTTTAAGTAAAACATTTTTATTTTTCGATTATTTTTCAATTTAAAATTATTTAACTTTTATTATTGCGTGTGTTTTTAAAGGTTCCCAGAATCACCTACGAAACAATTTTTAAAAAATAATAAAAGGTACTTACAAAAATATTTGCGACGATAAAGTGCTCCTTGTTTGGAATTATCCAAGTTCAGCGTAAAATCCAATACAGATCCACAGAACCGCAATGGTCAAGTTCACAAAAAAGTTTCAATAACAGTAATAAATTAAAAAAGTATTTCACTCCCACTGTTCACGTCTAATAAATTGTTGACACAAACACAACGTTGCAACGAAATATCCAATGAGTACTCCGGTAGGCACGTCTACACTCTGCAAAGTCTAGAACGAGACTAAATTTTGTAGTGGGGTCGGCGAAGTCCCGGCTTGCATCACGCACACTAGCGCCTCGCTTGTTATCTCTGTGTGGGTGACTACGCCTGTGTGCGTCGTACGCTTGTGTGGGTTTATTTACGTAATCCACGTCTGTGTAAGTAATTTACTCGATTGAGTCAATGTAGTCTCCAACTTTTAGTTAATTCTCGATTGAGTCATGAGTTCGGATTATTTGTCGTTTCGGCGGTTCTTTGTAATAACTAATTGATAAACCCCGCAATGGCGTATCTAACGTAATTTTTATGGACAATAATAATTGGTTTCAGTTATCGTGTGGTAAGGTAACTAGACTAGTTCAGATTACTTTAGATTTTAGATGTTTGCAAATTTTGTTTTGGATATTTTTGCAATGATTTTCGTAAATCGATTGCGTAGATTTTGTCGATAAGTTAAGTTATTAGAAAATTTTGAAAGTTATTGTGAAGGACAGGCCGTTGAACTTTAGACAAAGAGTCGTTGTTATTTCGATTTTAGCGAGTGTTTTTTAACCGTTTTTGTACTCGGTTTGAGGTGTAATTACAGATTTTGATTTATTTTGTAGTTTTATGGTTATTTTTTTTAGTAAGGTAGGTATGTTAATATTTGTGCAGGTGCAGTTTATAAAGAACTGGCGCCAATCAATCAAAGTTTTCACGGCAACAGGCGTGGACTTTTGTAGTCTAGTTGGTATAGACGTTGGGGTACTGACCCAAAGACGCGAGTTCAAGCCTCGCCGCAAGTGAAAATTTTTGTATGCTATTTTTCCTTGAAAATAAAATTTCTAAATAAAATAGCCTTGAGCTACATACAAAAATTAAAAGAAATTTAAATAATTATTTGCTATTTGTTTGAAAGATTATTATGGTTTTTTGAATGCTTAAATGCTTTCCAAAAGCGCCACGCCACAGGTGGCTGTGGAGCAATTTTTGCGTGGGTGTCTTAAGGTTGCAGCTTCAAGTCCTGTCGGGTACTATTTTTTGCAAAAAATCTGTCATCCAAGTGTAGCAACACTTAGTTTTTTTTGTTTATTTAATAAAATGTTTTTGACAATTAACATAAAATAAATATCAAAGTATTAATGTTCATGTTTGTTTCATCTTGTTTAATTCCTTACAATTAAAATTAGGTTTTTAGTCTTAAATAAAATAAGTAAAAATATTAAAAAAAAACATATCAAAAAATTAATTCAAATAAATAATGTGCACATGTCATAGGAATATTTTATATACATTCCAAAGTAATATAGGTAATACTACAATAGCTGTGTTATTTATTACTCTTTCTTTTTCTATCTTTCGTCCGAAATGACCTTCGTAGCGCTACTACGACGTAGAACCTTTTTCTACTACGACGCCACGCACAAGCTACGACGTAGTGTCTGTTACATATTTTTTATCTATCCTACTACAATAATATTATGTGAAAGTTTCTGTGAAGTAAACAATGTTTGTATGTACTCCTTCATTCAAAACCTACTGAACCGATTGCAATGGAACTTGGTATGCAGGTGTAAATTGAATCCCGATCTGGCAATGGTGTGAGCTGTAGGTGCGTTACGTCCGTAGTCAACCATCTAAACTTAATTTTAAGAAATTGTAGTCTTAATTTTAGGATTTGGAGACATCAGAATTGCCACCAATACCTACCACGGAAAATAAAATTAGACATTGACAATTTTTCTCGGAATCTGACTGATCTAAGTTAGGATTTTTCTATATTTGTTGTTTTTTGTAAGTATGTTCATAAAAATGAGACTTAGGTTAAATAATACCCTTATTAAATAATTATATAATAATATTACCTTTAAATAATAAACACGTCTCGCCACTGCTACCTACAAACAATAATATTTCCGCTTGTACTTTGATCTCTAGTAAAAATAATACAGGTCATTTACATAGGAATATTACTAAAATAATTTCCATGGAATTTGTAACGTTACGGAATAATTAAAGTCCGGGACATTAGCTTATTTTATTGTGACGTATTTTTGGGTTTTGTTAGCGTCATTCATTGGTCTAAAGTTCATAGGAAACCTGACATTTTCAAGTTGTTCTAGCCTGGGATTTCTGAAGCAAAGATGTCGTTTTGTGGCGAAACCTGTCCGAATATTAACAAAAAAAGAGATTTTTTTTTCTAAAGGATATTTTTTTTAACAGACTTCAAAAAAGGGAGAGTTTTTTCAATTCGACCCGTATATTGTTTGTATGTACATATGTATGTGGATATGTCCGCGCCGTACTCCGGGATATGAAGTCCGATTTCGATTTTTTTTTATTTGGATGGTGAGTGTCCCAAGTTGGACTCATAAAAACTTGGTGATGATCTGATGAGAATTTTCGGAATGATAAGCAAAATAGCATCCCAGAATGCAGGAAATTACTATTTTATATAAACAGACAGCGAAGTCTCAGTAATAGGGTCCCGTTTTTACCCTTTGGGTACGGAACCCTAAAAAGCACTATTTAAGTGCACAAGAACCACAATACAACTGGGATAAAGACATTAGAGCAAGACATGTTTATGCTGTAAATCTGTCATGACCATGACCGATTAGAAAAGCAAAAAAATTAGAAAAAAAGACGTAACAAAAAAACAAAACGTAGGGGGTAGGGGCATAGTCATGGCTGATACACTACTGATACATATTGTATGGCATACCTCCTGTAATATATCCTACAAATAAATAAAAAAATATCCTACACATCCCTAGATAAAGATATCTCTAATATCTTATTTACGTTTTCATATTCTTTTTTTTTCTAAATTTTATTTCTATTAAAATTAAAATGGTCATGGTCATGGTAGATTTATGGCTTAAACATGTCTTGCTCTAATGTATTTGTTTTAAGATATCTCTAATATCTTTATCCAGGAAGGAAACAGTTGATTCCATTCCGTCCCATCTATTAATATCTCCTAATCGATACATAATGGAAATACCCCAGTAAAAACAAAATTTCCACTCTTTCGAAAAAAAAAAAACCAGGGCACCTAAAGCCTTCTCAAAATACAATATCCACTTAAACTTAATACCTAAAGTATCATATTTTCCTTCTTTATTAAACAACAAATACACAAAATTAATGAAAAGTAAACTGAAAGCTTCCTAAATAAGGTTCAATTTAACTTAGCGCAGTTTTGTCACGTGCAAAATTTGTATTAGGTCACAGTCAAGGCTATATTACACATTTTTTCATACCTTTTTATAAAGTATCATGAATTATTCATTATGTGATGATGATATAATAGTTTTAGGCTGGATTGCACAGCTACATCGATCTAACTAATCCAGATTAGCTAAAACGGAATAGCAAATGGCAATAGAAAAGGTCGGAACAACCATGAAATACGACATTTATAGGTGTTTATAGGTATATAGTAGGTGGGTAGGTACTATATTAAAAAAAATATGGTAACACTACGTATAATATTAAAAAAAATTGCTTTCTTTACGTGAATAAGCCACAAAATAGCAACTATACTTTCTTCCTAAAGAAAAATTGACAAATACAATGAGCAAAGTAACCCTATTCATAAAATTCGTATTTTTTTTCAAATCCTTCTAATCTTAAAAAGCTGAAAGTTTGTGAGTATGTATGTATGTGTGTGTGTTTGTTACTCAATCACGTAAAAACCGCTGAACCGATTACCACGAAACTCGGTATGTAGATAGCTGGAGACCTAGAATAACACACAGGCTACTTTTTATCCCCTAATTCCCTCGGGATCGGGACTTACGCGGGTGAAACCGCGGGGTGCAGCTAGTAAAGTATAATATGAACTAGTAGCGTCCCGCGGTTTCACCCGCGTAAGTCCCGATCCCGCGGGAATTACGAGATAATAAGTAGCCTATGTGTTATTCTAGGTGTCCAGCTATCTATATTCCAAGTTTCATCGCAATCGGTTCAGTAGTTTTTGCGTGAAAGAGTAACAAACATCCATACAAACTTTCACATTTATAATATTAGTAGGATAACCTATAAATGTTGTACTTCATGATCCTGAAGCATTGTTCACACGATTTGTTGCCTATAAACTACGTATTACCTTTACTATCCAAGCTCAGTACCTATCGATTATTATCTAACAATTCGAAATGATGTACCTAAGCAAAACGTTTTTATTTTACCTAAATTTGTTTAAAAATATCCCTGCAATCAGTCACGTAACAGGTATTAAAAGATTAGATAATATGTGGTCCCTACCTAGCTAATAGTATTAAGTAATACACTAGCACCCCATCCCGACCTCGCACGGTGTTAAATCCCATATACCACTAATGTTATAGACGCAAAAGTTTGCAAGAATGTATGTTTGTAATTCGTCTTTTGTTTTCATTTCGATCGTTTTCTGTTTCTGCTGCGATCGCCTTTTGTTTCTGTTTCGATTGTCGTTTGTTTTCGTTTTGATCTATTTGTTTTTCATTTTTGACCCAAGTAGTTTTTGATCCAAGTAATGGCCGCGCCAAGCGTTGCTTAACCCGCACGACTGTTTAAGAACGTCAGGTAAAGCTAGGCCAATGAGCTCCTGAAGTCGTACCCCCTGAAGTCTATTGATAACGCACTTCGAGATGATTCTAAAACCTATGATTAATACAATTTCTAGGTCATATCGTGGTCACATCAGTAGGTATTCAAGCAACAAAAAAAAACAACGGAAGTCTCTGTGTAAAATGAATTAAACATTTTTTATTATATCTTGGTAAAACCAAATACTTTGAAATTCAGTCCCCGATAGGCTATGAAATGGTTGTGCAATATCACATTACGTATCGAGATTCGCGATAAGTATTTCTGAATGAATTTTTCATGCGTAATAATATCAAAATTACGCGCAAAAAATCCTACCGTCTCGTAACTTATAGAACAAATCGCAAAAACAAGTATAGCTACCTATCTACATGTTGTTTTTTATTTCAGTTCTGTTTCGTCATAATTTTTCCCTTTGATGTGACGTAGTCGATTGGCAAGGAAAAGGGTAGAAATAAGGGTGTTTCTACTTGTAATTTAATTTTTCTTAAATTTTCACGAGTCTTAACCGCGTGATTTGTATGTGATCCTTGCGACCAAGACCATGTAACATGGTTGGAATATAAAAGAAAAAAATCACGCAATTAAGACCTCGGAAAATATAAGATTATAAGTTCCAATTGTGTTAGTTTAAAAGTAGCTATATAATATTAATAGGTATAGCTCAAGGCATTTTATTAGACATATTTTTTAAGGAGAAATTAATCATAGTTTATTAGAAATCATTCCCACGGAAACATTTTTGATGATCTATTTCTCCTTGTAGTAACAACTTATTAAACAGAAATTAAAAATTACATATGATACGTTTTTAAGGTTACGAAAATGTACGATTTGATAAGTCATTAGCAACTTTTTGTAACTTCTATGGGTCTTATGTGCCTGATAAGATAATAAAGATTTATTTATTTTTTATTTAGTTTATTTATAATTAGGTACCTATAGACCTGTAAGCGGCATAGAATTGGAAGGAAAATAGTAAGGAGTTGAGAAAGATGGCACTTCAAGGTTTTTTCTGGGTGGCGATACGAAGTGGCGCCGGGTCAGCTAGTTTAGCACAAACCATTTATTTGTACGATAGGTTTTATTATGTAAAACGTAATACCTACAATAAAATTATACCCCACACGTGAGCGATTCCACAACGAGATAATTATTAAAAGCACGTGATAAACATATTATAGGTACCTACCGATTAAATTAAACATAAATACGATTATTACTAAAGGAACCAGTTTGTTATGTAATAGTTGCGAATTAGTTCTAAGCAGAAAGTTCACGTTTGTAAGACGATAATGTATTGAAGAGATGTTTAGTAATTTAGTTTATTATAATACTATACCATCTGTCTGTATACTATTATCTAAATTCTAAAATATAATGTAGGTACCTACCTACTCTATATATAATACTAGCAGAACACGCGACTTCGGCCGCCTAATTTTTTTGAAAATATAATAGAGCATTTAGCCTTTCTCAATAAATGGACTATCAAACAATGAAATAATTTTTCAAATAGGACCAGCGCGAGCGGTTCCTGAGGTTAGCACGTTATAACAAACAAACTTTTCAGCTTTATAATAATAGAATATATTTTTGAACACCCAACGTTTCGAAGTTTTTCCAGATCTCCAGTTCATGGGTAAACAATGGTCCCTTACTGTAAAAACTGGCAAGCTAACTTAGTTGGCAGTCGACTAAATATAGTTACATGTACAGGTTACAGGTAGAAACAAAAAATAGTTATGCAATGTTTTGTTTCTACCTGTTAACTTAGCAATTTGTTGTTTTTGTTCAAACGACGGAACTTATTTAAATATTGTTGTTTTGACAAATATTAACAAACAAACAGTTTTCAATGTACAGAAATAACACTACCTACATATAACAAAGTCGTGGAAAATTTCCCTATTAAACTTATAAGGGTGACAGTTTGTGTGTAAGTACCTAAGAAAGTTATGTAAACACTAGTGCCAAATAACAACTTTATAACAATAGAAGAAGAAGATAGAAGATGATATCTACACAAAGAAGTTTGCATTGTAAAATGACTGGCCTCGAAGCTAGAAAAAAATTAAAAACAAATCAATTATTTTTTTCTCACTTCATTCAGCCAGTGAGTTTTACCACAAGTTTTACCAAAGATTTACAAACTCCTTTAAAAATCTGACACTATGAAGAAGTTTGCATCACAAACCATTATCACTAAATGACTGGCTACGAACCTAGAAAAAAAATTAAAAACAAATAAATTTCTTTTTTATTTTGTCTTCATTCAGTCAGTCAGTTTTAAAAAAGGTTTAAAAATTCCTTTCAATCAGACGTTTTGATGACCTATTGAAAGGAGATCTTAAGAAAAAGTTTGGGTTTTACAATGAAAATGATCCTACTTCCTATCATCGCTCTCTATGTACAATATGCAATGTCCTTAAAAAAAAAGTATAATGTGCAGTATATCCGTTGTCTAGTATCTACATCTACCCATATAACAAGCCTAGTGCTTAGTTTGAGACTAGATTGCGCTGTGTGTATTCGAAAAATGAGCTAGAAAGTACTAGAAACTACATGCGTTTTCATAAAATTATTGTAGGTATTTAAAAACATTTGTCTTTAAACATTGATTTTAAAATAGGTTTTTTTATTATTTTATTTTATTATTTGAGTAATTACGCGTGAAATGTTTCTGAGTAACATAGGCTATTGATCCCGATATTCCCACGGGATCAGGACTTCATTAATAAAAAAATACTTGCAAAACCCGATGACGTAACATGGTCACTTACCATTTCATGAGTTACCCCCTTCCAGGTAAGAACGGTATGAATAATGCAAACTCCAAACTTGATGTCTGTCTGTAATAGTCAACACATTGCGTAACTTGTCATCCTTTATTCATCTGTTAGAGGCAAGGGGGATAGTCGAACGCGCTCAACTATCAGTTACCTGTTGAATAACAATCCTGGTTTTAATATTATATAGTCACTAGTTTTTATTGAAAACAAATATATACTTATATTATAAAACTGAAGAGTTTGTTTGTTTGTTTGTTTGAACGCGCCAATCTCAGAAACCGCTGCTGGACCGATTTGAAAAATTCTTTCAGTGTTGGATAGTCCATTTATTGAGGAAGGCTTCTTTTAGGTTACTTTTAATCCCGACATTGCCACGGGATCGGGATTTACGCGGGTAAAACCGCGTGACGCAGCTAGTTCTTTATAAAATAAAGATTTTCTACATGTTTCTTCTGATTTCGCGATGTTGGTTAGAAATTAAACTCATCCTGAAGAAGGGACCTGTAAAGGTATCGAAACGTTGAGCGTTGAAACAATGCCAACCGAAAAAGAAAAATAATTTAATTTTTAAAGATTTTTTTTAAAGAAATTCTTTATAAGCTCGCATTCTGCTGCTCGAATTTTGCTGCTCCTCGAACGGATATCCTCAAAAAATAAAGGTGATAGGTGGTAGGTGATGATAGGATTTAAATCTGCAAACTGCAAACCCAACGAATCCGTTTTAATGCGTCTACCACTTTCGCTACGGGTACTTACCGCATTGGGATAAACAATGTTTTTGAGTAAAGCTCGTAGAGTTAGACTGTCATAATGTGTGTTTAGAATTTTCTTAAATAAATTAAATTGTAAGTATTTATAATTTTTGTATAAATTAAAGTAAAGTAATAAACTACCGGAATGTTCCGGAAAAACAACATGCCATTAAATAACCATGTTCCTTCCTATTTGTTTATGATTTAGTTTATACGTACCCAATCCGATAGAACAAAAACAAACTAAATTGACCGCAGCGGAATTTTCTTAGGCTATGATCATCTACTTACTATAATAACTGGCACTGGCAAATCAACACACAGCCTAAACCGCCCATAATAGGTTTATGGCTTTATTAAGTTGTGTGGAATGTCTTGCAATATTAATTTATTCCCATGTTTCCGTGTGGCGCATATGGTTATCGCACTCGCCCGGCAAGCGAGGGGCACAGTTTCGAATCCTGGCACGGGAGTGTTTTTGCTGATGCATTTCTCCTTGTAAAAATATTTCTAGTGGATTTTCTTGAGCAATAGACAAAAGAAGTAATATTTAAATGAATTTACCAAGAAATGCTGGCTTGACGTCGTAAGATCGGATATGCGTGCAAATGGCCTCACTACGCGGGATGCCGAAGATCATGCGAAGTGGAGATGTAAAAGTAGGAAAGGCGGACCCCGGGCTCTTGAGAGGGATGCAACCGGGAACATCGTGAGCGATGATGATGATTTACATGAATTGAGCAATACTCGTAGACATAAGAAATATATTTATTTATTCATAAACCACATTTATGTTGAATTTAATCAAATATTTACCTAACCTGATTTAATATGAAAACGATATATATGATATTTTTCCCACATGTAAAACAGCTGGCCCCCAAAGTTCTGTTACGCAACGTAGAAACAAACCATGTAACACTAGGATATTAAGTTTAAGTTATTTTGTTGAATATGAAACAAAATCATAAAAACTGGCCCATGTAACCTGGTACCTACGTACGTTATAATGCTGGAATTTTCCATTCGACTGTTTTTTGTCCTGAAATCATTCAGATAAAATAGGTATATTCAATACAACATTTTTGCTGAATTGATTTTAGAGCATCTGTTGTATTGTACCAGAACAAAGGGGCAGCAGTACTTGAGTTTTTTTCGTATTTTCGTTGGAATTGGTTAAAAAATTATTAAAAATTGCACGACATCACCTACAGTGCAATCTAGCCCCAAACTAAACACTAGGCTTGTACTATGGGTAGAAATCGGATATACTACATAGTTATTGTGGATTTCGCAAATTTGTTTTTCGGGAACTTTCAAAAGAAAATTAAGACGCTTGGCCTTGAACAGCAACGTCAACGTTTTCTTGGCTAGGCTTATGCATATGCACACATTAATCTTTCCTGGGACCAAGCAATTCACCCGCCAAGAGAACTCTAGGTTCGCTGGTCTCCCCCAGATACTTCAGTCGATGTCACTTGGGCACGAGGCAGCTCTCCCTTAAAGAGAACCAATCAGACACGATCTGTCTATAACTGATCCTGGACGGTTGCTCCTGGGAGTTGCCTGACGCTACAGCAGACCACTCCATTTATGCCTAAACGTTGGATACAGTTGGGGACGCTATAACATATATATTATATATGTAGATCAGTTGTTGCAGATCCTCCAGTCGCCTTTTACGATACCCACGGTATGAGATGGGTAAGTTGAACCACACCACTATATACGAAAAGAAGAACGAGAAATAGGATAGGATATTAGACATTAATTATCCTATATCTAGATATGTGAGGCATATTATGGATCGCTTGTCTATAACTACTTTATAACTAGTGGCTA
Source organism: Idaea biselata (assembly GCA_958496205.1). NCBI lineage: Eukaryota > Metazoa > Arthropoda > Insecta > Lepidoptera > Geometridae > Idaea > Idaea biselata. The sequence goes on along the minus strand of OY292405.1, from coordinate 5,576,873 downwards.
ATAAACTAGCTATTGACTAATCAACTGATGAAAGACATTCCTACAGGCAACACTTTAGATTGTCTCACATAGTAAATAGTAAACTATAAAATGATCTATCTAACATCGCCGGCATACCATAATAATACAATAGTAAATTAAAGAATTAATAAACTAACAGACAATACATTAGACTTGTTGTTTACTGTTTAATTGTATTCATGAATCTATGACCCGAGTAAATAAACATTATTGTTACATTACATTTTGATGATCATTTTATAATCATCATCATCCGAGCGATGTTCTGTTGCATCCTTCTCGGGAGTCCGGGGTCCGCTTTCCTACTTTTACGTATCCACTTCGCAAGATCTTCACTTCAGCATTTCGTGTAGTGACGTCATTTGCACGCATATCATTCCTTAGGGCATTTTAGTATCTTGTGTTTTTGCTCACGCATGCGGGATTTGTATACTTTCTTCCGCATGCGTGAGGAATTTGTATCGAAGTCAGCATTTTTTAGGTCTTCCCAATCTGCCGCGGCCGAACTGAGACGTCAAATGCCATGAGGTATTTGTTCCCCACGTAACTAGCCGGTTTTCATAAGACGTGACGTTTTATGATCATTTTATAAATGGTGTTACGCACGGTCTTATTCATCTTAGTCAGTCTAAAGGTGTTCTCTGACCTTCAGACTAGTAATATGGTAATTAAGTACTCAAACGCTACACTATAGTATATGTGTGACTAAATATCTGCGATGTGAAGTCTACACACCTCTTTTTCCATGGTACCTATTGGCTGCCGTAGCGTCACCATATCAGTCCACCTTCAGGATTTAGATAAACAAAATCATTAACGTCATCAAGAAGTTGGAAAATTGCGCAATATTATCCGCTATCGGTAAACATTTTTGAGATTACTAAGTCATATTGTACAACAGGTGTAAAAAGTTGTTATCCATTGGAAAGTCTATACTAATATTTAAAAAAAAAAGTTTATAAAGAGAAAAGATTTGTATTTTTGTGTGTATGTTGTATTAAATTAGTACATTTTTCGGTTTTAATCGCGTGGTGTTTATTACTTTTAGCATTGAAACAATGCTAAATGAGTTAAATTTCAATCCAAAATAAAAACCCTTAGTATTAAATATTGAAGAAAGCGCTTTTAAAATCATAAATAAATATAGGCCGGGTTACTTAATAAGTTCAAGAAGATAATTCTTTGAAGTAAAAGTTGACATTTTTACAATCGGGTATGTAGGTAGGTACACAAAACCACTTTTTAAACTAGGTACGATGGATATCCACTTCCGTTGCCTACTGTACATTTCCAGGAAATAGTAATCGACTACTTGTTTTTCATAATAATTGTTATTCGAAATTGATAGGTAGGAGTATTTACTCGACATAATAAAAAATGTGATTTACGTAATGAATATGATCTTCGCCAATTACAAATTCACACGATTTTATGTTGCGGAAATCCGGGTCTTACTGCACATAATTATGTACTAACCTACCCTTAGGTCGATAGTCGCTTGTACACTATATATGTGCATTACTAATACTTACTAATAATAATAGGTACTTGGCCTTTTCATCTAAATTTTTAGATGATTTATACAGCGCAAGCAACTTTGAATTTATGCTATTTATGGCGCTGTAGTGCCCGCGACATTGTTAGGTGGAGTAGGCTGGCCCAGCACCCTCCCAGCCTAGTCAGCCTTGTCCAGAGGAAAGAACAGGTCAATACGTCTGGAGCTAACTAAGCCGTGGGTTTCAACATGATGTTTTCCTTCACCGTAAGAGGAATGTATGGGTACTGCAATTACTCCCTTTGTAATACGACTAATCTGGGTTTTCCGTATGAATGAAATGTTTGTAGAAGAAAGTTGTAACTAGGTACCAACGATTGCAGCAAAAATTTGGGAAAACTGAGTTGGCCATGAAGCAAGGCGGTACTAAAGGTAAGTTTGGAAACTACAGCATATTAAGGTTTTTTGTATATTTTAGGGTTCTAAAGGAACGTCGGAATCCTAATAGGATCACTTTGTTGTTCATCTGTCTGTCAAGCAAGACCCAGGGTCGTTTGGAGGTATTGTTTTTTTTTTAATAAGAAGGTACCGATGCAATATCGTCTTCATCTTCTAACACCTAACGACTGCTATTACATTATTATTATATCAGAGATAACAACCGGAACCTACTTAAACTAAACTTAACTTTGCGTAAACGTGCATTTCGAACCACGAAGGAGCTCAAGAAATAAAACTCTACAATATAATTAAATTACTTGTTTATGACGATCTTCTGATAAGTCATTTAACAATTTAGACTTTTTGCTTTATAGACAAATTACAAATTAGTCACTTTTGCTTCGTAGTTTATTTGATTTTTAGGTAACTTGATCAGGAAGGGATTCGAGTTACGGAAGGCACGTTAAGCAGTTGCCCCGGTTGTTATCTCTGATAGCAGTCGTTAGGTCAAGTAAGAGGCCTTAGGGCGACCTGAACACTCTAACACTAGTTGAGCCACACCACTATACGAAAAGAAGAAGAAAAATTGCCTCTTAATCGCCTTTGATTGTAGCTAATCGAAGCCAAAATGTTCAATGGGATATTAAACGTGTAAAAATGACGTCGTACGAAACGCCTCTTGCGTCGCATATAAATGTTTATCATTTATCACAACTACAGGTAGATTCTACGAGAATGACATTATTTCTATAAATAAAGAGTTTATCATCGCACATAATTTGTATGTTTTGTTATGTATCATTGTTTGTAGGTCAAAATAATCGATTACTCAGTTTTTTGTGATAACTGATAAACTGATAATGAAAAAATTCGACGCAGTTCTACCTGATTGATAAGGTGATAAGGTATTGATAAGAGTTCGATTTCTTTGTTATTTCGTTTTACCTATGTACCTACTCGTAAAATGTGTGTGCAAAACATGTTTGTTTATATACCTACCTATATACATATCTGTGATATATAAAAACGATGTCTGCGAGTCCAAGAGTATCGCTAAATAATCAGAAATTTACGGTTCGAGTCCCGACCGACGGACTGAATATGTGCGCTATTGACATCGCTCTCACGGTGAAGGAGAACATCGTGAGGAAACCGACATGTCCTGGGACACACCTCGGTCCGACCGAAGGAGTGGGAAATTCGCTAGTCTAGGTTTTTACTAGGCCCCTGTGGCGTCTTACTGCCTAACCTCTCTAACTGCCGTATTTATAGACGAATCTAAGCAATTACTTTGGCTAAGCAATGCCGTCTCTCTCTCTTATTAGTAATTTTTAAAACGTCAACGAAAATGTGACAGACACATTACTTAGACAAGTGATTACTTAGAAAGAATTGACTTTAAATACGATTGTAAGAGGATGCAGGCCCCACAGTAGGACTAATTAACGGACTAACAAAGACAAAGACTCAAACATTGAAAGTAATATTTTTTTTTGTAATTAGTTTATTTCGATCGTCTTTTGTTTCCGTTTCGATCGTCTTTTGCTTTTAAGTTTTATTCTTGACACGTGTGCGTTTGCAGTGAGAGATGTCTGTCTGTTACAATTTATGTATTGCAATCCATTTTTTTTTGCTTTTATTTTGATCTGCTTTTGTTTAATGTTTTGGTTGACTTTTGTTTTCTTTTTCTTTTTGACATCGATTTTGTTTTTAGCTCAGAGCTGTTGAAAATTGGCACTCGAGATATACCTAGTAAGGAGCCATGGAATCTAATCGTAACTTAATCTAGGGGTTTAAATTGGAGGTTTAAAGCAAAAAGTTTTATTTGTAAAATATGCAATATAGGTCGTAGATTGCGGAAGAGGACAGGCTCCCCTCGCTCCGGCTCGTACCTGGTGCAAATTTTAGCTGTTACCATACATACAACGCGGCAATGCTGCCAGCGTTATGGGTATGGGTACCTTTGCGCCGGGTACAATTCGGGGTGAGTTATTTTAATATAAGTTAAGTTATTATTTAGTTACTTTAGTTTTATATTTCTTATATAGGTACGTGATATTTTATAAATAACACTTTTTCTTTCACCCATTGACCACTATCACACCTAATCGAATGATATGATCGACCTGGCGAATGTCCCATGCCTTCGGACCATGGCGAGTCCTAGGACATAATCTAATGGTTGTTTTAAAATTCACGAATAAAAATCAATTTAAATTGGGGATTCCCTTATCGGTAAATTATTTTATTTATCATTGTTTTTTTTATATCGGAAAGGGAAATACCAAAGATATTTTAGGTATCGTACCTAATAATGATTTTTCAAACTCGAAGTTAGATAACTTTTCAGTCATTTAGAAAACCGGCCAAGTGCGAGTCGGACTAGTGAACAAAGGGTTCCGTACCATTAATAAAACACGTTTGTTGTATGAAAGTCCAACTGAAATATTTATTTAATTCTGTTTTTATTATTTGTGTTTATAGCAGCAACATAAATACATCATCTATGAAAATCTTAATTGTCTGTCTATCACATGAGCCTGGTGACAGACAGACAGACGGACAGTGAGCTTTCATCCAATGCTAAAAAAAGCTATCATTTTCAGAGGATGATAGCAATTTTCATCAAAATCGGTGCAGTAGTTTTGTGTAACACAAAGCAGATTATAACATATCTACCGCCTACATAAATAAGATATTATCAATCAAAAATTCTAAGAATTTATCAATCTGTTTGTCACGATTAGTTCCTACAATTATGATGTAAGAACTTACCATAGTTTAGTCTGGCGGAAATACCTATGGTTGTTTTTGTATTCTTCACGATTTAAATTGGACTCTAAATAGTAGTCATTAAAGTCGTTTATTAAATGGTAAATATACTAGTTTTTGTTGGAAGTAATGTCGCGGTTGTAGGCGCCAAAAGATTATGAATCATAAATAGCAGAGTTAATTTACAAAACAAATATTACTATTATGTAAAATTGACTGTGAATAGGACTGTGTTATTAATCTATCTATATATACCTACACACAAAATTAAATATAAATAAATAAATATAAATATTGCATGATGTGACACACAGCGCAATCTAGCCCCAAACTAGGCACTAGGCTTTTACTATGGGTACTAGACAACGGATATACTACATATTTTACTTTTTTTGTTAATACATACCTACATAATATGATACATAGAAAACACTGAATATCCATGTCTTCGGACCGTGGTGAGTCCTAGGACGTGGCGGTTTCCTCACTATGTTTTTCCTTCACCGTAAGAGCGATGTTATTAGCGCACATACCTTGTTAAAGTTTTCTTGTCGCCCTAAGGCAGGGGTTCCCAAAGTGGGCGATAACGCTCCCAGACGTCCCTCTCTCTCTAACGATAAGAGACCCAGCAAGAAAATGGGGGCGTTGTGTAGAGGTTTATGGGGCGATCTCTAATTTCATCTAGCTAGGAGGACTCTTAGACACCGACTGAGCTCCCGACCCACGACAACAACATGTGAACTAATATTAATTAAGAAATTGCTTTAAATTAACTCGATTCTATATTTCTCTCCGTGTAGTTCTCATATCTGTTATTGAAAAAATAAAATAAAAATCATGTCAATTGGTCGCTCCGTTTCGAAATGAAAGTAGTTGAGTCTCCGCTAATATGCTCGTAGTTTACAATAATTGTTGTTACAGTGGTTTTTGAGTAGGTGAAAAAGGGGGCCCAATAATAATTTATTCTCAAAGTGGCCGGTAGACAAAATAAGTTTCGGAACCCTTGCCCTAAGTAAGGTATCTAACTTGACCTATCGACTGCTATCTGAGATAAAAACCGGAACCAACTACTTAACGTGCTGTCAACTCACTCATTATACGCGACTCTTTCCCGGCGGGAATCGAACCCGCCTTCTCCATTGCAGTCGGGTATTCGGCCAACGCGCCACAGAGCTCGTCGGAATAATAAGCAATGACGAAGCAAAACGCTAAAGTATTTCTCTTTATCCTGAAACTAATTTCCCAGTTTCCCATGACTCATGGAGACCTTGAAGCGAAAGTCGATGACTCATACAAAAACAACATACACTCATTATACGCGATTTTATTATTATTAATACTCTTATGTTATTTATTACGAGTAACATTTGATTCGCGGTAACATGGATGAGTCACGCCAAAACCAAAATCCTGTATTATAGAAAAATATACTTACTACGACTTCGTTTTAGTTATTGACTTTTTTTTTCACCCATATTCGAACAACGTTACGTAACTAAAATTACGTGACGTAGTTTTAATAACTACCTATTACAATTTTTTTTCTTCAGGACAAAACCCGAAGAATCCTGAAGAAAGGACCTGTAAAGGTCTCGAAACGTTGAGCGTTGAAACAATGCTAAAAGTAATAAACATCTCGCGATTACAACCGCAAAATGTCTTTTATTTCTAACTATTTATTAGCATAAAATAATTGCTCCCGACAATAACAATAATGCTAGATAAGTAAATATATTTTAAGTTATTGCATCATATTTACTGTCGTTGATAAACGAAGAAAAAAAACACGTGTTTTTCAAACATTTCCATAAATCCGATTTTCGCACAAAGAAACATTATCGATTCGATTATTACGAAATAAGTATTCGATAAACATTCGGTTTTTATCGACAGGTATTTGGTGCAACGAACGATAACTCTCGAGGTGATTTCGAGGTCGTAAGCAGCTTTTTGTTAGGTTTTTTTTTGTATGGAAATTGGTGGAACCGATTAAAAACTTAGGGCTTTTGAATGATTAGTCTTTTAAGGGGACAGTCTACCTTTTCTGCATACAAACTTTACAAACGTAGGCGACTGTTTCCTCCCTGGATAAAGATATTAAAAAAAATATGTTTATGAGATAAGTCCTATATCAGCCATGAACATGCCCATAAGTTTTTTAATTTTTCTGAATTTTATTTCTACATAGGGGCATAGTCATGGCAGATATAGCTTTTATGGCATAAATATATTTCCTGTAATGTCTTTATCCATGGAGGATTAGACTCTGCGAAAACGTCTTACAACTGAGCGAAAACCTCTTACAACGCAGCGAAAACATCTTACAACTCAGCGAAAACTCGCAATCGACAGGAAAATTTACAACGTATACCTACTTACTTTATGTACTTTATTCTAGGTATTTTATCTATGTACTTACATAATAGAAAACAATATTATTTATCAATAAATAAGGATATATTTTCCGTTTTTTATCGTAACATAACAAAAAAATATCATACTTTTACTATCTAAAAGACAATGATAGCTATCTTTTAGACAATTGTTTATCTAGAATTATATGGATAGATACAAAAAAATAAAATAATTAAGGATTATGTATTGCGTATATAGATATGGTATAGGTATTAATATTGAAACCATTATGAATAAATTATTATGTAATTTGAAAAATCAACCTTTGATTTCTTCTGTTTTCGCGATGTTGGATTAAAATTAAACTCATTTTTCGGTTTTAATCGCGTGGTGTTTATTACTTTTAGCATTCTTTCAATGCTCCACGTTCTCTCCATCAGGATTGACTATGTTTTGGAGCTGTTAATCCTGATGAAGATACCTGTAAAGGTCTCGAGACGTTGAGCATTGAAACAATTATAAAAGTAATAAACACCACGCGATTAAAACCGAAAAAGGAGTTTAATTTCAATATAAAAGTACCTACCGTGTTTTGTTCAGTCTTTGCAATATGGAAAACGCCACACCGCACCGTAGCAATTTTTTTGCCATTTTGCAAGAAATTCTAACTCAAGTTACGAGTTCAAACGAGCCTATAAGTCAAATTTGTAAACAAGGAGAGACATACATATTCTTAAATTCGTCGCTCGGGTAAGAACTCGTGTAGTGTATTGTTGAGACATTTTAGGTATAGAACTCGTGCCCTGAGAGTCTAGTCTAGACGGAAAAGCACATAAAATACCTAACAGAGCAATCCCGATAAAAACTTTCCATTAATTTCCCAGCCATACAAGTATTTGCAAAGTCTAGTCAGGTCACAGCTTAACTAACAGTCACTACGTATTGGATTTCAGACGAATGCAACTGCGTCACAGGATTCCTTAAACAAAAATAGACCATGTATCTTTGTTGTAAGGTAGGTTTTTATTTAAACATGGTGACTGCGCAATAGTTGCGACATTGTTTTGACACGAAAATTGCTTGATAGATACGGTTGTAGGAACCGTAGGAAGGTGGGTACCTATATATGTACTAACAGGACTATCTATATACCTAGAAATATGAGAAATACCTATTCTTGGTACATGTTTGTTTACCTTCTACGGTTTGCTGCGTAAATGTATTCGGTTTTTTTGTCCTAATTTTAGATCTATATCGGGTGTTCCGAGGAGGGGGTATTAAGCTAAAAGGGGGTTGTTCTAGAGGTCTAGGCGAACAACTCTTGTTCTAAATTTTTTTGGAAATTCAGTTGCAAATGCGACTACCAAAGTGCGCGGGAGCTTTATTAAGCCCCTGTAGTAGCCCAGAACTGCTTTTTTTCGGACGGTTAACTATAAAATATATTTGAAACATCAGTTTTGAAAACCATGCTTATTAAAGCTGAGGATATTTACTAGGTCTTGTATGTTGTGAAAACACGATTTTAGAAAATATTCTCGATAGAATAAAATAACAAACTTCCCTCTATTTTTTACAAATAAATAAAAATAGTCAGTTAATATTTTACTTATACTAATAAAACTTGGTAGATGAACTGATCTTAGTTCAATGCAGGGCTTCTATGATTTGAAATTCAAATCTAAATTAACCGTCCGAGAAAAATCAGTTCTGGCCTTACTATAGAGGCTTAAACGGCGTCGTTTAATAAACCCAGACTGCCATAAAGACCCTTCAAACATCGATAAGAAATCCTATCGACCATAATTCAATTACTTAACAAATTTTTTTCCACACTATCAACAAAAAAGCTAATACACATCCATTATTTAGTTAAATACATAGACACAGTTACGTAACTCGTCCTTGGTTATGCAACGGTCACGTGGCTCCCTCACGTGGAGACAGCACGCGACTTGGAAAACGTGTGTCTGAAACAAAAGCCTAGGTTACAAAGTTGGTGATGTGTTAGTCGTAGTATGTTGATAGGTTCTTGCATAGAAATATGTTTTTAAAAACTGATTGTATATCCCGGAGATTAGAATTTTTGGGTGTACAAATGGTACTGGTAAGGGGTCGCTGCATCAGGTGTGATAGAAAAGTACAACAGGAGCATAAAATAGTACAACAGGAGCCTAAAATAATACAACAAGAGCTTAAAATAGCAAAACAGGAGCCTAAAATAATACAACAGAAGCTTAAAATAGTACAACTGGTGCCTAAAATTGTACAAAAAACGCTCAAAACAATACAACAAAAGCCCAAATAGTACAACAAACACCCAAAATGGTACAATTAACGCCCAAAACAGTACAACAAACGCCCAAAATAGTACAACAATCGCCTAAAATAGTACAACAGCCTAAAATCTAGTGTAATGCATAGTATAGTCGTCAATGATAGTAATGCATTTCTACATGATTGTTAAAAGAAATTCAACAATCTCTTGAATTACCTTGAACTTATCTAGAGTTTAAGGTAAATCAATATGTTCTTTCAGACTACCAAAGACTTGGAAATATTGGTATGAAATATACAACAACCAACGGAATAAGTAGGAAGAAATGTTCAGAATATTATACAAGTTATATTCTAAACATTTGTCACAACGGGCGTATTCATGTAGAGTAAAAAAGTATTTCTTTTTAAATCAAACTCAATTTAATTTAACAAGAAGGATGTTATAGAAAATGAAAAGAAAATATTTCCAGTTTCAATCGCGTTTTTATTATTTTTAGGATTTTATCAATGCCCTACGTTTTGAGATTGTTAGAGATCTTTTCCTAGAGGGGTCAGGGGCTCAATTCAACATTACGAAATTAGAAGAAAATTCTATTACCAACTTCTTGTTTAAAAATTGAGATTTTTTTAAGTAAGCATGATTTGGTTTTAAATTTTGGACCTTAAGCATTTTTCCTTTACTTACTACTTTACTTTACTGGCGATACAAGCAACCATATATTTGTATCGCCACGCCAAATATATGGTTTACCCTCGCCTATAAATGTTTCACATCATAAACTTCGAATATCTTTCTTCTCGACGTCATAATAATATTGATCATTTCACTGGATTTCAATAAAAAATGTAAGCATGTGGAATAATAAAGGGAAACAGCGGCATTGATATTGAATTTCTACATTTTACTCGATATAAAGCAAACGAATACATAAACATATTATGTGGTTCAGACATGGTGTTTAGCAATCATTTACAGACACGTGTTTTACGAAACAATGTGTGAAATCAACACGTTTTGGAATAACATAATATATTTTTTAGGGTTCCGTACCCTAAAAAAGATATAGATATTGTCGAGCGGTGTTGGTCTAGTAGTAGATACCCCGACTTTCATTTCGAGAGTCGTGGGTTCGAACCCAGGCCGACGCGCACCAATGACTTTTACTTTAAAGTTATGTGCGCTAATAACATCGCTCTTACGGAAGGAAAACATCGTGAGAAAACCGACATGTCCTAGGACTCACCACGGTCCGACCGAAGGCATGGGATATTCGCCAATCCAGAGTAGGATCCCGTGGCGTCCTACTGCTTAACCTCTCTAAGAAATCACGAACAACGGCCCAATTGTGAGACTTAATTGCGGAAAAGGCCCAGCGAAACTTAACTTAATTTAGGGTTCGTTCGTACCCAAAAGGTAAAAGCTGGACCCTAAATATTGATACTCCGCTGTCTGTCTGTCTATCACCAGGCTGTATCTTCCAAACCGTGATAGCTAGATAGTTGAAATTTTCACAGATGATGTATATCTGTTGCCGCTATTACAATAAATAAAAAACAAAATAAAACCAAATATTTAAGGGAGCCTCCCATACAACGAACGTGTTTTTTTTGTAGTAATGGTACGGAACCCTTCCTGCGTGAGTCAGACTCGCATTTGGCTGTTTATTTTTAATATTTAATCATGACTGCCTTTAATTAAGTGTTTTATGTGCTTTGAGCCGTGAAAAATATTCTTCTGTTTTTGCCGTCGCAAAAAACCAAAGTACCTATATAGAGTCAACTTTATATTTTTTATGACCAAAGACTATACCTACCTTACACTTCCCTTGCCTTCCCTATCCAATCCAGTCACTTTTTGATCAAAAGAGACTTAGCGCGTTTAAGAACTTCTTCAAGAAAATAAATGCTCTACATTTTTAAAACAAAAAGAAAATAGAAGAAATTAATAAAAATGACAATGTATTTTAAATATTAAACAATAATTGACATAAATCATGCACAAATTGGGAACTATAATTGCTAAGCAAATAAATCATTTCATTTCATTTTTTCATTTCATTTTTTATTTCAAATAAATATTGATACTGACCAGAAACAAATATTTATTTTTAAGCATAAAATACACTGCACCTGGCGGGAATCGAAACCGCATTGCAGTCAAGTCTTCGCCCGACGCGCCACAGAGGCCGCCAAGACTAATCTCACGGTTCTTGGATGTAGGTACCTAACAATACGTCATACCAAGGAAAAACTTCCCACCCAATTACTCCTTCAAATGCGTTGAACTTTCTAACAATAGGAAAAGTACAAGGAAAACTATTGTATAATAGAAAATCCTACCGACACTGTATCCTATAGAAAACGAAAGTCTCGTGAACAAACAAACAGTTCTTAAAATATGTATAACAACAACAATAACAATAAACAATGGAAACTTAAATTGTAATTAACAATGTAATTTACTAAATTGTATTAAACTAATGTTTGGTAAACAACACTACAATAGTATTCTAAAAATGTTTATACAATGGTATTTTGTGTTGTGACTAGAATGTTACCATGAGCTGAACTAAGGGGCCAGAGGGAGAGTTGCAAGCCTTATGGTCTCTCCGCGCGGTTGCGGATAAACTGGTTGGTCCCTAGGAGGGCTGTCAGGCAGGCAGGCGGCCGTAAAAATATTGCCAAATCTATTTGCTGAAGGTATGCTCAATGATGATAAATTTATTTACTGCGCCGACCCCGAATGAAAATTAACTATTTGTGGGTTTTTAGCGGACCCCGGGCTCCCGAGAGAGATGCAACCGAGAACATTGCTTGGATGAGAAGAACGGTTACCATTGTTACTATGAACCATGGTTCTCATGGTAGGACAAAACCAAGATAATTTAGCATGACTTCACAATAATCCAGATAAACTATGCCGGCTATTTTTGTATGAAAAACTGACGAGCTAAATAGAGTTAGTTCAGAATGCGATGGGCGACCGGCTTAAGAGGAAATTCTGCCTACTCTTTTTCTATACAAACGTAGTCGTAGTCGGCTGTTTCCTCCCTGGATAAAGACATTAGAGCAAATATTTTTATGCCATACAACCTATATCTGCCATGACCATGCCCCTTCCAAAAATACTTAAAAGAAAATTTTACTAAAAGCGCGTACGCTACAACTTCATTCGAAGCATGCCATAATAGACTATACTAGGTACACATTACCAATGAAGTTTGCGAAGTTTGAAGAATATCTATAAACATTCGCAATCACTTCTAACTTGTACCAACGGTGATTATCATAGTACAATATTTTTGTAAACCTATTTTTGTTTGTTCACATAAGGAGAAAGGACGTCAATGCGACTGATCACGTTTTAAAGAAAATGCTTAAAGAATCTCATGCTGATTTAATAGATGTAACCAACACGTGTGACAAATTTCGTTTTATTCATATACCTATCTGATTTTTTCTCACTTTGGTCGAAAGCATTTTCATTAAAATTCGTAATACAAACCACAAAGACTTAGAAGTTTTGATAGATAATAGATTGGGCAGCAAAGCACACCTTTCTTTTTGGCGAAGAAGAGGTTCTCTCTACTTAATTTTTAGGGTTTTGTAGTCAACCAGTAAGTAATCTTTATAGTTTCTTTATTTGTTTATGTTACCGGATATCTCACCGAAAGCCGATTCAGATGTTTTATTTAATGGGAATTACTTTAACTGTTTTTTTTTTATAATTAACGATAAAGGCAGTTTAGTTTTAAATAGGTTTGATTTAAATAAGTTGTATTACCTACTGTTGTATTTCTCTACTCTTCTACTCTGAATTGATTTGTATCTGCCTAGAACTAAAAAAAACAATACTTTGATAATTACTAATTAGACATTTTATTTGGACAGGTAACAGTTTTGACTTGGTCCCATAATAAGTTGGCGGTTACCTGATGATGAAAATTGTAGGTTTTACATTTATATAGCTCGAGCTTTTTTATTCATCGCGCGCAAAAAGTTTTCACTTTCATACAAAACACAAGCGTGTCATCTTCTTCTTCTTCTAATATATAAAATTTCCATGTAACAATGTTAGTTACAGTACTCCTCCGAAACGGCGCGACCGATTTTTACCAAATTTTATATGCGTATTCAGTAGGTCTGAGAATCGGCTACTATCTATAATTTATAAGGCAAAAAAACGTTTGCCGGGTCAGCTAGTTTTTGTATAAAAATGTGAACTTTTAGTATACAAATTGTCTAAATGTCCAATCTAGAAATAGAAGTCTAAAATATTTTTGTATGCAGAGTAGGTATAGAAATGATTTTCTTTTGATATTCAGCAGGTCAGAATGTCTATTCAAAATTATTCCTTCGTTTTTTCTTCGTAAAGTTCAATAAAACTCTAAGGTGATTTTAGTAAGTATACATTATAGCGCTTGACACTATCGCACCGTGATGTCACCACACGCTAGTAAAATGGTCTAATTATCGGACAGTGCCTCCGCTTCCTGCAATTTCAGGATTTTCACGACCCTTAACCACAGCCTTAACTACGAGCAATTATAACAAGGAATAAAAAACTTAGGTACACTCTACTTTGAAAGGCCGCTGATCGTGAGAGTATTATGTTTGAACGTATCCCTTACGAACATGAGTGAAGTGGCGGTGCGCAGTTAGTAGGTCCAAAGAATGTTATTGATAGGTATTTCTTATCTAGGTATAGGTAGGTAGGTATAACCTAGTCATGACCTCGGCATCATGATGATATCAATAATCAGAAGTTATATCACGTTTTGCATAATACAGGTAAAGTGTAATACGGCATTAGTTAGCATATTCTTTATCTACAAGTTTATATAGGTACTGTCGATTGTTCTGTATTTTTAACCGATCTCAGAATAAGTAGTTTTTTTCATAAGAGGTAAGTCTATCTATCTACTCTTTTTCTATACAAACGTAGTCGACTGTTTCCTCCCTGGATAAAGACATTAGACATAGAGATAATGGCAAAAACATATTTTCTTTAGTATCATCGAGTGAGTACATACTCTACATTTTTAAAATGATTCGAAAAAGCCTCAGCCCTGATAAATTTGTTTCACCTGTGGCGAAATTAGCTAGCGCAGTACACGGATTGTAAAGGCTGGAAAACATATTTTCTTCAAAAAAAATCCAGTCTTCCGTGTTGGAAATACTTTAAAATAAATCAAGGCAAAACATACTTTTTACTAACCTCGTCACAGTCAGGTAAAAAACGTGTGCTATCGTCCGACAACACAACTGTGGCACACGTGTCCAATTTACCCACACGTGCATGCGACATTGTCAGATATTCGACTGAAGCATCCTACATACAAAGTAGGACAATGATCTCTATGTGTTTTGTATAAGTATCATGCTGACCCGGCGAACTTTGTTACGCCTTAGAGACAAAAAAAATCATATGTCCGTCTCCTGGTTCTAAGCTACCTCCCCACCAATTTTCAGCCAAATCGGTTCAGCCGTTCTTGAGTTACAAATACGATATGTAGTATATCTGTTGTCTAGTACCCATAGTACAAGCCTAGCTGCTTAGTTTACAAAAAAAGTAAGTATTAATAATGTAGTATATAACAGTTGTCTAGTACCTAACCTACCCATACTATAAGCCTATAGTGCTTAAAATTTATATAGGGCTTGATTGCACTCTGTGTAACATATTTTTTTTATTGGGCGCAAAATATGAGTTGTTGATGTTGATTTGATGTAAGTATAATGATTTTACAGGTACCTATACATCTTTTGACTTAAATCAGGTACGTATGTCTCACTCCGGATGTCTAATGTCTAATCTATTACTATTATAAAGCGGAAGAGTTTGTTTGTTTTTTTGTTTGTTTGTTTGAACGCGCTAATCTCAATAACCACTGGTCCGATTTGAAAAATTCTTTCGGGGTTGGATAGTCCATTTATTGAGGAAGGCTATAGGCTACTTTTGATCCCGATATTCCCACGGGATCGGGACTTATGCGGGTGAAACCGCGGGAAGCTGCTTTTGACCTATAAAGAGGAAATATTTGGTGTGTGCGTCTGTATGTTTGTAATGAACGAAGTCAAAAACTACTGGACCGATTTCAAAAATTCTTTCACCATTAGAAAGCTACATACACCTTGAGTAACATAGGCTACTTTTAAACCGTATATTCCCACGGGATCGGGACTTACGCGGGTGAAATCGCGGGACACAGCTAGTAATTATTATAAAGAGAAAAGATTTTATTTATTTGATTGTTTGTTTGTAACGAATAGGCTCCGAAACTACTGGACCGATTAACCAAAAGTTCTTTAACCAAAAGACAGCTACATTATCGAAGAGTAAAATAGGCTACTTTAGATTCCGATATTCCCTCGGGATCGGGTCTTACGCGGGTGAAACCGCGGGACAGCTATTAGATATATAAGGCAAGAGAACCAAGCGTATTCATTCGAACGGTAAATATATTACGTTGCAAGCAAAGTGAGCCGACCTTGGCCGAATATAATGATCTGAATTATATCGTAACGTCGTTATGTCGTAGCAAGGATCTCTCTTATTTAAAGAATGCAGAGTGGGTCTACTGTACTTGTATTATGATGTATTCTGTGACTTCATGCAAGAACTCATCAGTCGCATCGGATGTATCGCACGATGCTGCGCGCAGTTGTAAATCTTCACAAAATTCCCTAAATCACCATTCGATCCGACGACTATTCCGATCCGACTACTGACGAAATGCACCATTTCGTCAGTAGTCGGATCGGATTAACTTTGAAGGTGAAAACTCGGTCGAATGACCAAACGTGTCCCCAAGGACTCCAGACACTTGTTGCACGTGATGTTGTTAAAGTCTAGAATACCACGTAATCTTAATCCTATTTGGTGATATTACCCACTGGCTCTTTTCAGGGTGCCGTTCCTAAAGGGTAGCGTTGCTGAACTATCGATAGTATGGATACTATCGATGGCTAAGTTCAGTACAATAGTATCGAAAACTGCAATACTATCGATAGTATTGCAGTTGCATTGCAAATATTGTTTCTTAAACATTTTCGGATGGATGGATGACAGATTTTTTTTTTTAATTTTCGTTTTCTTTTTTCGTTCGTAGAAATAAAGTAGAGGCCCAGTTCTAGAGTAGTAAAAAAGCTTAATACAACGTGAGCGTCAGTCACAAGGCGTACATTACGTTCTAGTTATGCCCATGCATTGCTTCTATTTACTTCCTATTCTCAGAATATTGCTTCCATCGTATTCTAGAAGAAACAAAACTCTTAAAGTTGTTACAACTCTTTGTAGGATGGCGATCGAAGCCTTAAACTTCAAATACACTATGACACTTACAGACCACACCTACAGCACACATGCACGAATTTCTTATATGTGTGCTGTAGGTGTGGTCTGTTTTAGGTAAAGTTTATGTAAGTGTCGTCGTGTATTTGAAGCTTCAAGCGAAATTACCGGAATAAATAACAAACAAACCCCATGTTGCGACACGAAAATAGTGCATAACTTTAGGGAAATTTTCCCTTCGTGTTTCGCAACTAATAATAAAAATCAGTCACGTTTATTCTTATATAAACGTTTTATTTGGAAATATTAAGAAGAAGTTTCAGGAGTTAAAAAACTTCGTTTTACGTAATGAAATTAGAGAAACACGTGGTAAACGTGGTGGAAAATCACGTTTGGTAATCTTTCGTTGCCATAAGATCGTTCAGTTTAAAAATAGGTACGTATTGTGCAAATAATTGAAAGTTGTTTGGGAACTTTAGTTGTAAAGTACCTCTATATCCACTTAATATTAGAGGACAGTCTACCTACTCTTTCTCCATACAAACGTAGTCGACTGTTTCCTCCCTGGATAAAGACATCAGACCAAATATGTTTATGCCATAAAACTTATATCTGCCATGATGCCGACCATGCCCTTACGTTATATAAGTGATGAAATGGTGCGAGTATCCCCAACAGCTGCATTGGTCTACACATCTGAAAACGGACGACTCCGCTGGCGCTACGACTTAGGCCGGTGGATAGTAACAATGGGGTGCCACACGCAAAGCTGTAAGTAGATGGCGCTGGCATCAGATGATCTTTTATTTTTTTTCGATGATGGTCCTCCACTCCTGCAAACGCCGAGTTTTTTTTTTATTCTTTCGGTCTCAGACCGATATGGCCAATTTGGCGCCGAGAGTTGTAAAAACACCTGTTTGACAGTTCTTAATTCAAACCTAAGATTAGTCGACAAACGCCCTCTGCCGGGATAAAAAGTTAGTGTTCTTCCTCATTAACCGCAGAGCAGCACAGGTACAAGATCCTGGCTACAGAAACAAGACCCGAACTAAGGGTACAAGACCCTGGCTACATTGTACAAGATTCAGGCTACAGGGCATACATTTACTTATCTACTTACACTTAAAAGCAATGTCGTAATCCTAAATTGAACACTGGTAGGTATATATCTTATCAATTGCTTATCATTATGATGTAACCTCATGTATGTAGGTGACACGGTTACGTAGAGTCAACATTAAAGGGATATAGGTAGGCTCTTGAGTTATCTAGGTATATCTATTAACCAGGGCCCTGTTGCATAATGTGTTAAGTGTCCTATTACTGATACGTGTATTATGTAATGATGTAGGTTAGAATACTACAGTCTACCCTAAGGAAGAGATCTATAAAGACATCGAAAGGTTAGATATTGATACAATGCTAAAATAATAAACACAACGCGGCTATGGCTTGGAACGCACTGCGATTAAACGCAAGCGGTTTCCGAATAGCTGAAAACGCAGAACCGCGTATCAACAAGTGAAATCAGTCATTTAAAATCAGTCATCTCTTCTTCAGGATTGAAGGAACCTGTAAAGGTCTCGAAACATTGACCGTTGAAACAATGTAAAAGTAATAAACACCACGCGATTAAAACCGAAAAATGTCTTTAATTTCTATTTGTAGGTATGGAAACATTCATTGCTACGAAAAAGCAAAAACGTGACTTTGTGCCTCGCGACCAAATTTACTTAGCTAAACTTTGTCGAAGAAAATAAGTAAATCGTCCACTTTCGCAATAAACAAGCAATTGTTTCGAAATTAGCCCAAAAAACAATGACCAAGACAAGAAAGTTCTCGAAAAATCTTTTCATATTTTTTCCTTTTACTGAATAAGCAAACTTCTGTTTGGAGCTTTAGAATTTTTATAGATTCATTTGGTTACGTGCCACGTGATTGTGTAGTCACGTGGCCTATTTAAAACGTTTTCTTTTATTATATAAATAATAAAAATCAACGTGATTTGAACTTTTAGAAGAATTTTCTCGAAGTGTTTTCTAAAAGTATTGTTACATATACCTACCATTCTTTTTTCGGTTGAAGGGGCGGTCGCTTCGAAGGAAAAAATAGTAATTTTAATATAACTTTCATCTTTGTCTCTGTTGCTTAGTGTTGCCGAACTATCGAAAGATTTATCATCGATAGGACCTTGAACATTATCTATAATATCGATAGGTCCATCGATAATATCGATACAATCGATGGTACCGGATTTGACTATTGGAACAACAATCAATACTATCGATAATTTTACGCTATCGATAGTAAGCTGTTAATCCATAGCTATAGGTACGTACTACTATACTACCACTACTAATAATACCAATATTTAGATGGCTGTTGGGGCTGCCTCGGTACTGCAGCCAGTCAGAAATGTTTGCACAGCACAATACCGCTGGATTTCATGCCGTGTTTCGTAAGAAAACTGCTTCGCTGAGGGTGAGGGGCAGTGACAACATTATCCTAGCTATTATCCTACCTAGTCGCGTGTAGAATGGACTCGTAGTTGTGGCAAGCAATGGTGAAGAGGGTAATTGCGAAGTAAACTTAGTTGCCTGCAATTCATACCCCTTTTCATTTATTGTAGTTTGTAAATAACATTAGTTCTGTCTAAGATAATAGTGTTAGGTACTAATAATATGTATTCTATTTTGAGTGCTTAAGCCTGCACTAGGCTTTCTAAGAAATATTTTAAAGACACAATACTTCTGCTAAAACACAACGCACGATAGACGATAGGGCTGGATTCGAACCAGCATCTGTAGTATTAACCAATCATATTTGCACAAAACTTAAACCACAGTTTGAGCTCGTGTTTCAATGGCTTACTACGGATATTTTAAAGATTTTTATCTTAAATTGCTTAAATTATTCAAAAACATGACGAATCACGTCCATGTACCTACCTACCTACTTGTAACATTTACCTATTCTAAGTTACGTAACTTGAAAACTGGTAGTTCTTAAATCCTTGCAGACCGTAAACTTTATCATCTATCTATGTTTATCTTACTAATATTATAAAGCTGAAAGTTTGTGAGTAGGTATGTATGTGTGTATGTGTTTGTGTTTAATAATCAATCACGTAAAAATAGCTAGAAAGCTGGAGACCTGGAATAACACATAGGCTACTTTCTATCCCGAAATTCCCGCGGGGTTGGGACTTAACTATGTATATCAGTCTTCGGTTAGATGCATGTTTGTTCTTATGTGGTGCTCCAAGGACAAAAGGATAGACCGATTTTGATGGTTTATACCATGCCAGTCCTGTGAGTGTCACTAATTTTAAGGTTCCGTAAAGAAGGGCTTTTACTTTTTATTAAAAAATTAGAAATGCTTTACTAAAAGTAACGCGATTGAAACCGAAAAATAAAAAGTCTTCTATCTGTGAAGCCTTAACCTTTTGCAAAAATGTGAACTTGACCATGTCTCTCACAATGATGTAATATTTAATTGCCATTTGAATCATTTTTAACCGACGCGTAAAAAGAGGAAACAATTTTTCATGTGAATATCTTATAATTTATTGAGTTTTTTGCTCTGTCTTCTTGTAAAAGGTTTTAAAATTGTTGTCTGGTGGACATACATATAAAAATGGAGCATCAGAATTTACGTAAGTGCTGGCTTGACGTTGTAAGATCGGATATGCGTGCAAATGGCCTCACTACACGGGATGCCGAAGATCGTGCGAAGTGGAGACGTAAAAGTAGGAAAGCGGACCCCGGGCTCTCGAGAGAGATGCAACCGGGAACAACGCTCGGATGATGATGAAAGCGTCCGTCGACGGAAAGTGTCTGGGAGTATTGACGACCTATTTTAAACTATATTACCTAAAATATACGTGAAATCAGGTTAGATAATTTACGTTACGTAAGTAATTTTTTTATGTACCTTGATGACCTGATATCTGAGAATTGGCCGTAGAAGCAGGCTAGCAAGTAGGTAGCAGCAGCAGGAGTTTGGCTTCCGCAGCAGCGGAAGCCAAACTCCCGCATCAGGGGCAGCCTTCATGTCCGAGACATTGCAGATAAATTGCAAGAATGCTGCTTCCGTTGGTACGGTCGCGTTTTACGAAAATCGGCTAGTTACGTGGCTAACAAATGTCTTGCCATGGCGCCTCCGCCCGGCCGCGGTAGATTGGGAAGACCCAAGGAGTGCTGGCTTGACGTCGTAAGATCGGATATGCGTGCAAATGGCCTCACTACACGGGATGCCGAAGATCGAGCGAAGTGGAGATGTAAAATTAAGAAAGCGGACCCCGGACCCTCGAGAGGGATGCAACCGGGAACATCACTCGAATGATGATGAGCAAGCTAGCAAGTAGGCATGTGTTCTTAGTACATACTAACACTATTCAATCGTCCACATTTCGTTCGTCAGAAAATACGTGACGTCTGCCGGCCCTGGGATCTTGGACTATTAGGTATTTATAGCTTCATCTTATACAGTGTGTGTTTGGGGAATTTTTGATGATGCATTTCTCCTTGTAAAAATATTTCTTGCAAATAACTTGCAAATATGTATAATACTTAACACTGGCTTTTTCCTTTAAAATTGACCGTTATTTTACATAATTTTTGATCTAAGTTTCTGAAATAGAGTTAGGTACAGGAATATAAAACCTAGATAAAATGAATATCTTTTTTCATTTTATCTAGGTAAGTTTATTTAATCTCCTTTGTAAAATATTTCTAACTAGGTATGTTAGTTTAAAATAGTAATCTACCTATTAGTGCAATATGGTAAAGCAATTCAGAGCCTTACTTATAAAATCTAATTAAATAAACAAAGTGTTCTCAGTATCGTCTGAGTGCGGTCTTTGTAGGTCCGCGTTAGTTCATTTAGAAGTCTAGACATCGGTGTTGTTAGTGCTCAAGCAGAGTCTATCTGGTAGTCTAGATCTCTAGGTGTATATGTAGCGAGTTTCTTGAAAATTGGTTCAGTAGTTTTTTCGAGATGGAGTACTAATATAACCTAGATACATTAAGAGGAAAGGATAACAACTCTTTCTCCATACATACGTAGTCGATATATTTTTATGCCATTAAACCTATTGTCGGCCATGAAAGCAAATCAAAACGTACGGGCATGGACATAATTGGTCGTGGCTGATATAGATTTTATGGCATAAACATATTTTTCTCTAATGTCTTTATCGAGAGGAGAATCAGTCGACTAGGTATGTTTTTAAAGTTTGTATGGAGAAAAGAGTAGGTAGACTTTACCTACTCTTAAGAGGCCTATTTCATTGGCGTGTTTCTCCACAAATCGAGGATACCTAAAACATACCTACTCTCCCTACAAAAAGATAAACCACCTTTTCTCTTTTCCGTTGAGGGAAAAGAAAAACGAATTATATTGCTAATTAGGTAAAACCAATATGAAGTGCAGATTAGGTTACCTATTATTACTAATCAATACAGGAAAAACCAATGCTCAAATATATCAAGTTTCATTGTGAAATGAAAAACAATAAGTTGTTTTTTTTTTAGTTTGTAAAAATGAACTAATCGTGTAAACAATACTACCAAAATGAAGGCAAAAGAAGGATAATAAATGAAATGGCATAATATGGTTTCCGTATGTTTTGTAATTACTGAAACATTAAAATCTACAAATTCTTCAATTCGTCATCTACACTTCTACCTACACTAATATTATAAAGAGGAAATATTTGCATTTTTGGGTGTGTGTGTGTCTGTATGTAAGTAATGAATAAAATCAAAAACTACTTGACCGATTTCAAAAATTCTTTCACCATTAGATAGCTACATTCACCTTGAGCAACATAGGCTACTTTTGATCGCGATATTATTACAGGATCGGGACTTACGCTAGTGAAACCGCGGGGCACAGCTAGTCTTTACATAAAGACTCCGCTCTGGTCGCGGATGGAACGCGGCCTAGGCTTTGAACGCACCGCGATTAAACGCCGCGAACCGCGAATCAACAAGCAAAAAACCGGGTAAGTGCGACACTCGCGCACGTAGGGTTCCGTACCACTATGACATTTGGGTACGGAGCCCTAAAATGATTTACATCCAATTTTTAAATTTGATAGGAAAATGTGAAATATTTAGCTTCGATCCTTACTCCCTTCATACGACCACACTACTCAAAAAAAAAAAAAGAAAAAAAAAACTTTGGCACAAAGAAAATCTGAAACTTATAAGAAACTCTTTGGTAAGTGAAGGCAGACTGGTATATTTGACAGACAGGGCGGCCATTTTGAATTCCACGACCTACTCGATTCCCTTGTAGTTTTAAACACGTTTGTTGTATGGGAGCCCCTCTTAAATATTTGTTTTATTTTGTTTTTAGTATTTGTTGTTGTAGCGGCAACCGAAATACATCTTCTGTAAAAATTTCAACCGTCTAGCTATTACGGCTCATGAGATACAGCCTGGTGACAGACGGACGGACGGACGGACGGACAGACGGACAGACAGACAGACAGACAGACAGACAGACAGACAGCGAAGTCTCAGTAATAGGGTCCCGTTTTTACCCTTTGGGTACGGAACCCTAAAAAACGCTAATTCGTGGGCTTGTATAGAAAGCTACGTGTTGCATTTTTTTGCGGTATTGGCCTACGGAAAACGCAGGCGTTTAATCGCAGTGCGTTCTAATCCAAACCTTTTACATCTGTCAACCTATCTTCTACGCTGACCTTAATTACAATACAAAAACTCTCCATTCCTGGAAAACCATGGTTTATTTTCCACAAGAACGTACGTAATAATAATGTCATGGTAAACAATAAACACTCTATTAAAATATGTGTAAGAAACATAATTTGAGACCGGGCTGTCTGTCTGTACCGAAATTTCCTTGTGTGGTTCGTGTATTCCTTAGTGGCTGCACTGGCCTACGTTACCCGCAGACGAAATAGTTCAGAAGATTCTTTATCAATTAATTTTACAGTCCCGCGACAAAACTCGCTTATCATCGTTTCTTATTCTAAACTGTTTCTAGCAGAATGCTTTGGCCAGTAAAAAAATTAGAAATAATACTTTTTAGTTACCAGCTTAACCTGCTGCTCGCTCTTTGCTAGCGGTCGGACACCTTACACTTAAAAAAGCCTTTCATAATAATTGTGCAACAGCTTTTTTTAACTATTTAATTTTCCTACCTCAACGTTTCGACCATGTAACAACGGTCTTGGTGGCGAGGGGGCTCAAAAATTATGAGTTCCAATCCTGTTAGTTTAAAAAGTTTATTGTGCAACAGATTTTCTTTTCTAAAGCAAGTAAAACAGCTAGGCACAGCTACTAAAGCCGTATGTACCTAATTATTTACTGCTCATTGCCAACTATCTATTACGCAACACATTTCAAGTTCATGATTGTATAAACATACAGTACACATTAATGCATGTTAGTTTATCTGTTTGTGCATGAACTAATTGCTGCACGTGACCTGGTTCACGTTTATCACGTAACTTCACGTTTTGTGGTATAGCTATCTGAGGGATTATGGCCACATCGTGTGAGACACGCCTCAATATTGTGTATGAAGTATGAACCTATCTAATCCTATGAGTATTATATTTTATTTTTAAGTGCTTAAGACTGCACTGGGCTTTCTTAGAAATATTTGAAAGCCTGCCTAAACATGCCTAAGCTGTGTTATATAGAACAATACGGAAGCTTAGATTCGACGTATGAGTCGCAGGTAGACTAATTGGTCAAGTCAGTGCTCCCGGATTGAGTAAAGATGCGTTGTTGGTTCGAATCCTGCTCTCCGTCGATCATTTTTTTTTATTTTTTATTATCAATTAAAAAAAAAAAAATATAGGGACCTTTGTCATAAGTTGACCATGTCGGTCCCATTATTTCAAACAAATAAACTACTTATAATAAAATAATAAAATCTACTCACTACTAACAAAACTACTATTAACAAATTTAACAATAATTTATAAAGTAAAATTGCCACATCACTGTTCGGCTCACCTAAAACTCTCTGTAATGCGCCCATCTGTCTCAAATCCATACCATACGTATCAAATATTTCTGTTCTCAAAGACTGGCTCCGGTCACATTCCGTCGATCATGCGTTGTGTTTTTGCAGAAAGAAGAATTGTTCCTTGAAAGTATTCCTATGAATATTATACAGGTGAAAGTTTGCGAGTGTATGTCTTTGTTGCTCCTTTACGCAAAAACGGCTGAACCGATTGCGATAAAACTTGGTATGTAGATAGCTGGATGTCTGGAATAACACATAGGCTGTTTATCCCGATAGTCCGACGGGATCGGGACTTATCCTTTGCTCGGAGCACTGCATTTTTGGAACGAAGTTCCTTATTTTATAATAGTATGAATGTTTAAACGCCTTCCCTTCGACCGCCTTGTGTGCCTTCTAGATAGATGTATAAGACGGCAGTGGAACTGTGACCGATTTATTATTCATGATGGATAAATGTATGTAGGTATTTATTATTATACGTCTAGTATCCCGAGGCTATGGGGCCCCGGACCATTGGAAGGCGTGCGTAGACCCGAAACCAAAACACGTAGAGCTAGAGGCCCTTTTTTAAAAACAATTTTACTCGCAAAGCTTAAAGTGGACACCAAGTTGGCGATTATCCCTGTCTTCACTATAAAACCCAATCTTTGCACACTTCTCGTCCATCCAAAGGTAGCCTGGAAGATATCGATTTGAGCGATAACGCCACCCATTGTGCCACCTAGATTTAAGTTGTTCATGTCTCTTTAAATTGTAATTTAATATTATTAATCTATATGAAAATAAAATGCATAAAATGCAGCAAAAGACAACCACAGAGTCAGATAGAACTACAAAGAAATCTACGGTGTAGTATTGTACCATTAGGTACTGCAGGCATTGTATTGAGTCAGCACCTTTCAGAACTACAGTTCCTCAAGATCTTGCTTCACCTCTCTGTTTATTATTTAACCATCCGGTACACGGAACACACATCCTGGCTTATCGTGTGCGCGGGCGCACGAGATTCGCAACGTGCACCAAGCACGTGTGTAATCACGCGCATTGCAATCCTCTGAAGGAATGCCCATTGCTCGCAGATTTGTTTTGATAGGGAAATGTTTTGGAAATGGAGAAATCAAAGAACTTTGGCTTGTAAAGTCTGTTTGTTGACGTAAGTGCAACAAATCACAAGTGGATAGGCTGTAATAGATGTTAAAGGCTCTTTAAATTGAGCATGAGCATGCTTTACTTGAGACCCGGGAAAATATCAGGATCAAAAGGATTCTATGTCCTACTCAAAGGTCCTATCTATCTCTATACCAAAATTCATCAAAATCAGTTCAGCGGTTTAGGCCTGAAAGCGCATCAGACTGAGTTACGTTCGCATTTGTAATATTACAAGCTGCGTCCGCGGTTACAGCCTCGTAAATCCCTATCCCTCGGGAATATCGGAATCAAAATCCTATCCTATGTCCTACTCAAAGGTCCTATCTATCTCTATACCAAAATTCATCAAAATCGGTTCAGCGGTTTAGCGGTGAAAGCGTAACAGACAGAATGAGTTACGAGGACAGTCTCCCTACTCTTTCTCCATACAAACGTAGTCGACTGTTTCTTCCCTGGATAGGCACATTACAGCAAAATGTTAAAGCCAAAAAATCTATTTCTCCCATGACCCTATGTTTTTTTTCATCTTCTAATTAAAATAGAAATAATATTCAAAAATTATAAAATGAAAAAATCCAACGTAGGGGCATGGTCATGGCTGATATAGGACTTATCGCATAAACATATTTCTTCTAATATCTTTATCCAGGAAGGAAACAGTCGACTACGTTTGTAAAGTTTGTATGGAGAAAAGAGTAGGTAGACTGTCCCCCTAAGTAAGAAGTAAGATAAGATAGAAGATACCGCTTTTTCACGTTAACCAGCGAGTCGATGGAAAATTTCAAATAAAAACCTTACAGACAAAAGTTTACAAAAGGTCCAAATTCAAGACATCCGGTCATTTTACTGGCAACAAAACTCAATAACAATGTTATCAAAGTCATCAAAAATATGTGTAAACAGTTCAACTATTGCCGTTGTTACACATTTCAGTGCACGTGAGTGCAACGCTGCACATGTTCATTCTAAAATAGCTTTATATGTAATGTTGCGCAATCAAAATAATGGTCTGTACACGTGAGGTGCCGTTATTAGGGTTATTTTAAGAGTACCTACTTCGATTTGAGTGATTAATTGCTGTAGCGCATGTATTAAGATGTCTTGGTTGACATAATTGCAGAAATATTATACAATGAGGTATTAATTTTATTTACTTTTCAATTATGTAGTGTTGCGCAATAAAGGCCATAAGTCCTATGTTATCTATCAGCCATGACCATGCCCCCACGTTTGTTTTTTTTTCATTTTCTAATTAGAATAGAATTAAAATTAAGAAAAATTAGAAACTGAAAAAAAATCAAAACGTAGAGGCATGGTCATGGCTGATAATAGGGCTTATAACGTAAACATATTTTTTCTAATATCTTTGTCCAGGGAGGAAACAGTCGACTACGTTTGTAAAGTTTGTATGGAGAACAGAGTAGGTAGACTGTCCCCTTAATTGCTTTGGCACATGTATTAAGATGTCTTGGTTGACATAATTGAAGAAATTTTACACAATGAAGTATTAAATTACTTTTATTACTACATATTGATGATTATTATCATATTTACCTACTACAAATATTATTTAATAGCGATATATTTACTATGTTTTAATTAGTTTTTACAATGCACGAGATTATGCCAGTTGCAACTGAATTGTTCACGAGACTGGAGATTGCTTGATTGTAGTGAAAACTACCTAGGTACAGGTGCCGGCAAACACCTTGAAAATGGCGGATGCGCAGAAGTCGATTTTTGAAAATTCCCACGTGCTCGGGACTTATGCGAGTAAAACCGCGGGATACAGCTAGTCTATCTACCTACCTTCCATATACATACATACTTTCCTAGTTGTATAGTACGAGTAGGGAAAGTTACGTGGTTTGACCCTGATTTTAATAGGAGTATCCTTAGTGTGCCCGCATCGAGGGTCAGATCGCAACGGCACTTGCATAACAACATGGCAGATAACGTTTCCTGTTTGTTCTGCTGGGGTTATATCTTATCTGTTATTATAGGCATGATTAAATAATGTACTACAATGTAGGCTAGAACTTGCGTGTCTGAATCAATGTAATAGATACCTACCTAGCGACTGAATGTCAATGTAATGATGATGATGACCTTGGGCTATCTTCTGGAGCGTGCTCGTATGTGGCTGGAAAAACTGAACTTTGTCTAGCCACCTAGCTTACCTAGTTACTGAACCTAGCCTTAGACACCTAGCGACTAAGTAGTTTGGGAAATTTTACTAGCCTTATTAATAAACGTGAAGTAAGGTCGGAGTTATTTTACAACTTTTTGTTTCTGTCTGTCAACTTTAATGGCCTTATTAATAAACGTGAAGTAAGGCTTAGAACGCACTGCGATTAAACGCAAGCGGTTTACGAATAGCTGAAAACGCAGAACCGCGTATCAACAAGCAAAATCAGTCATTAAAATAACGCTAATGCGTGGGCTTGTATAGAAAGCTATGTGTTGCATTTTTTTACGATTTCAGACCTACGGGAAAACGTTTAATCGCAGTGCGCACACTAAGGTCGGAGTAATTTTACCACTTTTTGTTTCTGTCTGTCAACTTTGAAAGTTCTTGTCACGGAAAAGACAAAGCATGTTCTCACTGCTCCGACCTTACTCCACGTTTATTAATAATAAATAAATAAATTCTGCGAACAACACACAGCGCCATCTAGCCCCGTGGTAAGCGACTAAGCTTGTGTTACGGTGACTAGACAACGGATATAATACTTATATTTATTTTTCTTTTGTAAATACATACATATTATACATAGAAGGACACCCAGACCAGACACAAATATTTATTTTTTAAGCATAAATACTTGCACCCGGCGGGAATCGAACCCGCAACCTCCTGCATTGCAGTCGCGCTCTCGCACGACGCGCCATAGAGGTCGTCTATGGCACATATGCCACTATATATGGCACTATATACGGCTATATATGGCACTATGGCACATAGCCTAATAAGGCTATGTGTTTTGGGAGAGCGACACACATCTACGGAAAACAATAAACTTCGTCTACTTAAAAATTATTTGAGAAATGTACTAAATATTGGTTTTGAAAAAATGTTTCCAAGAAATTGTACATAGCGGAATTCGAACCCTACTACTGGTAATCCGAACCAGCGTGTTAGACCGAGTCGAAATTTAAGCATTTCCTTATGTTTTTACCAATTTGTATTTTGAGAGTATTTATCATTTAATTAAGTACTTAGTACTAACATCGCCCCGCGGTTTCACCCGCGGAGTCCCGATCCCGTCTCAGAATCTTAGATAAAAAATGTAAAATTATCAACATTAAAGGAAAAACTAAATACAGAGCAGTCACTTTCAAATAAATGTATATGTAAGAGTTTTTTGTTTACATTTTTGATCTGGATATAAGATTATAGAAAATTCTAAGTAATTACTTGTCTAAGTAGGTAATGAGTCCACATTTTCGTTAATGTTAAAAATCACTAATAAGATCAAGACAGGGCATTGCTTAGCCAAAGTAATGAAAATGGAAATATAAATTTTGTAAGATTCTGAAACAGAGTACTATTATAGTACGAACTCTATATTTTCTCGATAAATATGAAAATGATCGCTCTCTCCGTATAAGGTTCATATGTTCTCCAAAGAACGTGATAATGTAATACAACCTTAATCGGACGAGTTGCGAGTCCACACGGTGTTTGACCGCCAGTTGAGTGACATCGTGACCTGCATCCTCTGAAAGCGGAAGTGGCTTAAGCGATGATAGCACGTTCATGGTAGTTAGTTAGTTTCGCTGAGCCTTTTCCGCACTTAGCCTCACAATTGGGCCATTGTACGTGATTTCTTAGAGGGCTTAAGACGCAACGGGAGCCTACCCCGCATTGGCGAATATCCCATGCCTTCGGACCGTGGTTCATCCTAGGACATGTCGGTTTCCTCACGATGTTTTCCTTCACCGTAAAAGGCGATGTTAATAGCGCACTTAAATTTTTCTTAAGGGCCCTATACTGAAAAACTGAAATTCCATGTCGGGCGCATCGAAAATTTTATGCATAATTTTTGTGACGTGAGAAAGGGACATGCTGAAAATCAGCGCTGTGTTGGTGCGTAGGTACTGCGTGCGCGCCAACACAGCTTTTATGCTGAGCATGTTCCTATTGCCACATTTATTTATATTTTCTGTCCTATTTTTTTTTCTGTTTTTATATAAAACTATATGTATGAAGCATGGCAATAAACAATATTTTTTTTTTTTTATTTTTAAAATTGTTGCCGACCGCGCACCAATGTCTTTTTCTTTAAGAAGAGTATCAACGCCAACGACCTTGAAACTGAAAATCCCTGTCGGCTCATCGAAAATTGTTGATTATTTCATGACGGAATGTCGTAGAACTTTTTTTTGTGTACAGATTGTAGGCGACATTGTTTCCGATATTTAGTGCAATTTTCATACAAATATGTCGAAACGTATTGAAGCCTATCGACATTTTAGCCAAATCAGACATTTTTTGTCTAAAATTTGGATAGGCTTTGCACCAATAGGAGGTTCTTGTCTTAAAACTACACCAAAATGTAGGAAACAATGTCACCTACTATCTGTGCACAAAAAAAAGTTCTACGACATTCCGTCATGAAATAATCAACAATTTTCGATGAGCCGACAGGGATTTTCAGTTTCAAGGTCGTTGGCGTTGATACTCTCTCTCTTAAAGAAAAAGACATTGGTGCGCGGTCGGCCACGATTCGAAACCACGACCTTCGGAATGAAAGTCGCGGTATCTACCACTAGACCAACACCGCTCTCGTTCATGGTAAACACATTGGCATTGAATGCTTTAGTTTTTTCGTTGTGAAACATCTATAGGCGCGGGTAAACCTAGAAGTTGGCGTGGCGGTACATGCCGTGTCTCGCGGTTTCACCCGCGTAAGTCCTGATCCCGTGGGAATATCGGGATCAAAGGGTGAAAGTAGCTTTCTAATGGTAAAATATTTTTTGAAATCGGTCCAGTAGTTTTTGAGTTTATTCATAACAAACATGCAGACACACACACACACACCAAGGGGTCCAATCTAAGGTCTACGAATTTGAGAGCCAACGTCGCGCTGACCTAGACCGAAAGCGTGACGAATTGAAAGCCCGACCACCTGCGGCGATCAATTATAATTATTGCAATGGTGTCCTCACGTGCCAGTTATGTTCACGGGTTTTCACAAAGAAGATCGACTACATAAGCCACATGCAAGCACACGACCGACATTCGTGATAGGAGTAGACTGCAGTCGCCGTGGCCGAAATCGGTCGGGAGTGCATCATCATCATCATAAATTCGGGAGTAAATACTGCCCAGTTCAAAAGCAGGCTTGCCTTTGAATTGTAAATTAAAGTTCCTTCTATAAAAGCTGAAGTAAAAGCAGTGTTGACTATTTGACTATGCGCTTTTAAGTCTAGGCTAGTCGTAGTCGCAGGTACCTAAGGGAGCGTCCATAAATTACGTGCGATGTTTATGGGGGGGAGGGGGTCGAGTCGAATCTCATCTAATCTTACGTTGGTGAGAGGGAGGGTCTCGGCAAATATCACGCAATTTTTTTTCTGATTGAAACAAAAAAAAATTATATTATATTGGTCCATTTAATCCAGATTGTACACACTGAAAAAAAAAATACTGCTACCGGAGCTGTATTTTACTGCTCCAGTAACTGAACACACTCTACAGTTTACACGAAGCATTTTTTTTTCTTTTTTCAATAACAATCCAACGCGTTTACGTAAGAAACTCACATTTTGAAAAATCTTACGTGAGATTGGAGGATGGGGGGAGGGGGTTGAATAAAATCTCACGACATCTCACCAAGGGGGGAGGGAGGGACAGAAAATTTCAAAAAACACCTCACGTAATTTATGGACGCCCCCTAAGTCAGTTCAATACCACAGCTTACCTAGTAGTTGGCACCTCACGGCTACTTTTCTCTACTATGGCAATAATACTACACTATACCCTATTCAAATTAATAGTTTCTGAAGAAAATAAGATCAAAAATGTAAACAAATATCCCATACTTACATTAATTTGAAAGACAAGTGACAGCTCTTAATTTACTTTTTCCTTTAAAATGGACAGTTCTTTGTTTACATTTTTGATATAAGTTTCTGAAATCTTACTAATATTATCAAGCTGAAAGTTTGTGAGTATGTATGTATGTGTATTATGTGTGTTTGTTACTCAATCACGTAAAAACCGCTGAACCGATTACCATGAAACTCGGTATGTAGATAGCTGGAGACCTGGAATAATACATAGGCTACTTTTTATCCCGATATTCCCGCGGGATCGGGACTTACGCTGGTGAAACCGCGGGGCGTAGCTAGTATACCCTATATAGTATTAAAAGTTCTATGGTAATATGCCGACCACGCAAAATCTAACGAAAAATAGTCTAATCCTACCGCAAACAAAATGAAAGAGTTCGTAACTAGGTTCTTACAGGTTTCATTAAAATTTGAAAGTTTATACTACGTAATCGCAACGTGCGTCACCGAAACCATCCCCAATACAATCTTTTATACTTACGGTTACCAGTTGCGCCCCGTGGTTTCACTTGTAAACGAGCAGGCTAATGCGCTGTACAATAATTTGTATAAAAGATAAATCCGATATTAGGATTATTATTAAGGACTCAAACTGACTCACTGCACGGCAAAGGCCTACGTTCCTTCAGAATTTGTCTCGGTTTAAGAGGAATAACAACCCCAACGACCTTGAAACTGAAAAACTTTTTTTTGTGTACAGATTGTAGGTGACATTGTTTCCTACATTTTGGTGTAGTTTTAAGACAAGAACCTCCTATTGGTGCAAAGCCTATCCAAATTTTAGACAAAAAATGTCTGATTTGGCTAAAATGTCGATAGGCTTCAATACGTTTCGACATATTTGTATGGAAACTGCACTAAAATATCGGAAACAATGTCGTCTACAATCTGTACACAAAAAATTGTTCTACGACATTCCGTCATGAAATAATCAACAATTTTCGATGCGCCCGACATGGATTTTGAGTTTAGCAGGTATAGGGCCCTTAAAGCTATTGTGAACCAATCGCTTCTAAAGGAGTCAGCCCAATATAGCCCAATCTTAATTTAGGTTTGCAGCCTTTGAAATCTCAAAATACATAGGTACACAAAAAATGGTGGAGCCGTATGCATGAGATACATAGAGATACACCCAGGCAAGAAACAAATATTTAACAGAGGAAATTAATTTTATTACAGTTTTGATTTAATTTGATTAGCTGGCTGGTTTGTTGGCAGCAAAAAATAGCCTCGCAGCATGTTTCTTCTATTATTATCGTTTCGATAGCATAAAATTTAGGGGGCAGTAAACCATTTTTGCATCCAGCCCCGAATACAGCGACTCCTGCGGCCTCCATTACGTCTTTCCTATTTCCTTGTGCAGGTGGTCAGATATGAAGTATGCTGGAGTGGGCAGATCTAACATGGTAATGAATTGTGCCGTCGAAAAAGAAGAAGAAGATTGGATTATTTGCTTCCCTTGAGCAAGAAGTCTGGAAAGAACTTGTAACGTAGGGCATTGATAATATAGGTAAGCAACGCGATTATAACCGGAAAAATCAGTTATATTATGAAACCAAACACTTATAAAACATACCTAATTAAAATTAAAAACTAAATTAAAACTAAAACTGATTAAAATAAAACTAACTAAAAACTAAAATAAAATAAAATAAAATAAAATCAGTTTAAATTCAATTCCACTTCGCGAAAACAGGATAAAAATCTAAGAAGAAATCTAATATTAGGACGTTTTTTTAAATTCAACTTATGTGTTCCCACTGCAGGCCAAAGTTCTCCCTCATTTTTTGTCAAGCCTGTCGGTCTTGAACAGCTTTGGCCAGTTTTCATTCTCGAACGAACACATTCAGGGAGGCTACCGCGGTTGTATCGTTGACATCAACTTGATGCCGACGCGACGCGATAGTTTGACATATATGACAGCGGGGTTTTCAATTTTAAAACCGCGCATCCGTCGATTTAAAGATTTTCTGTCAAAATCATCAATTGAATTCAATTCTGTCTGTTTCATTCATTCAATTTGGCTTCGGCATCGATATGAGTAATCGACGCGTCGATTTGAAATTTTCGCGGTTCGAAATTCGGCTGTCAACTATCAAATGAATTAGATGCCGATGCCGACGGAACAACCACGGTAGCCTCCCAGATCATCACGCCATCTGCTTCAACTACTTCGACCGTTTTCAGGCACCCAATGCGTGACGATTCCTGCCCAATCGATTGGGATGCATTTGAACCACATGGCCTGCCATGATTTTATTTAATTGTTTTTTTTTTCTCCTACAGACACTCGGTCCACTTCTTCTCTAACTAAGCTTAGCTACTCCACCGCCTGACGTAAGTAAGGTATGGTTAGAGGTAACGTGAACGGTTCACGTGACGGCTCGGATAGACCGGCGCACGTGTCGTGCCGTAACTGTCACGTTTGGGATACGAAGGGCCGGAGACTACACGTTACGTGATAACGTCGCTCGCTGATATTATTAGACGTTTTTAGGGTTCCGTAGCCAAATGGCAAAAAACGGAACCGTTATGATTCGTCATGTCTGTCTGTCCGTCTGTCCGTCCGTCCGTATGTCACAGCCACTTTTCTCCGAAATTATAAGATCTATACTGCTGAAAATTAGTAAGTAGATGTATTCTGTGAACCGCATTACGATTTTCAAACAAAAATAGAAAAAAATATTGAAATTTTGGGGTTCACCATACTAAGAACTGAAAATCAAAATTTTTGTTATATTTACATTTTTGTTACCTATACATGTGGGTCTTCAAAAATGATATTGAGGTTTCTAATATTTTTTTTTTCTAAACTGGATAGTTGGCGCGAGAGACCCTTCCAAAGCGATTGAATGTTGCCCCCCCCCCCCCCCCCCCCCTGTAACTTCTAAAATAATGGAATGATAAAACTAAAAAAAGTATATGATGTACATTACTATGCAAACTTCCAACGAAAATTGGTTTGAACGAGATCTAGTAAGTATATAGTTATTTTTAAACGTCATAAATCGTAAACCGTAATTTGCCTTTCAAAACAAAATCTGTTGTATAGACAATGGTACGGTACCCTTCGTGCGCGAGTCCGACTCGCACTTGGCCGGTTTTTTTACGGTAAATAGAGGAAACAACCTCGCACTTTAATTATTGACTAAATATAAACCTCAAATCGTGATTAAGATAAACGTGAGAAGGTACTCACGTTGTTTTTTTTTTGGGAGTCGTTTATTGAAAGTTTTCCCCTGCAAAAATTAAACAATGGTTCTGTCTACGTCTATGTTCGAAAAAAAGTCGTAGGTTGATTTGATAAAAATATTTTTATTTGGAGAAAGGGGGATTTTTGCATAAAAACTAATAGCTTTATTACACTGACCTCCATAGTACAAGTCACTGGACAGGTCCTTGGGATGACAGAAGGTAGCCCTGATCCGCTTTCATAATTCGTTACCTCTTGGTTACCTATAACCTGTATTGGTTTTACGGGTAAAGAGTAGGTATACATCCTTTCCCCATAACTTCCTATGTTTGTACGTACACAGAATCTGAACGTAGTAACAAACACAACTCACGTGGCTTCGTCTGCCTCACGTGTGTGATGTCAGCTGCAGACGGAAGGACAAGGTTCACCTTTTCATGAACACTGAGCTGATAGGTAGGTGACTTGATGTAGGTCGCCATTTTTCTGTTTAGATACAGATTTGTTTAGAAGAACCCGATAGCCTATGTGTTATTCCAGGTCTCCAGCTATCTACATACCGAGTTTCATGGTAATCGGTTCAGCGGTTTTTACGTGATTGAGTAACAAACACACACCCATACACACATACCTACATACAAACATACTTTGAGCTTTATAATATTAGTAGGATTTAAGTTCCATTTGTGCAAAAAACCCGTATCCTAATCTAAACCTAAGACAGAAAAATAACGTAGCCAGGTAAACTGGAAGAGATCGTTTTTAGCGATAAGGCCACCCTTTGTTCCACCTAATATAATGTAGCTTTTTATTGATAAAATATTTTTTGAAATTGGCACAGTAGTTCTTGAGTTTATTCATTACAAACACACACAAAAACAATTTTAGTGTTTATTAGTGAAGACGTAAAAAAGCGCCGTTTTATAAAACAAAGTTTATTTCAAATAAAAACACCTAAATTATCATAAAACTCTATAGCTATCAATACCGGTTAACCTATTAGAGACTACATGAAGACCGTTTAATACTCGTACCAGTATAACGGTAGGGAAACGGTAAGGGTCTGCCCTTGATTGAGGAATCCGATTGCGAAGGAAACCAGGTGAGCCACTAGCTACGGATAGCTGTGCACCGCGCTACTGCTGAGAAATTGTGTCAAACTGCCGCGTTTTGAAATACTGGGATTGTGAAGCGATTTGTGATTTGTGACGGCTGTTTAGGGTTAGGTTGTTGATTTGAATGTTGGTCGATAAATAAGTTAAATACTGGCATTTCGTATGAAAATATGAAATTTTCTAATTGTGGATACCCATTATATTAATTTATTTTTCCTATATTTTTTGTTATATTCTCTTCCTTTTCCAATGGGTTTCATTCTACTATAATTTAATTCCTTTTCAAACATTATCTAGCCTAGTCTATTAGTGGCTATCCTATTTTTTTTATTGTATTTTTAGTATGTATTGATAGCTGTTGGTTTCCCTAAAATGTAAAAATACAATAAAAAATAAGATAAAATTATAAAATTGTTAATACCTGAGTATAGTATAAATGGCAGTTTGTACTTACTAACTACTGGCATTTATACTATACCTACTAACTATTTTATACTAACTAACCCTATATTATATACCCTTTATGGGGTTAGTTAGTATAAATGCCAGACTTTAACAGCCTTTTGTTGAAATAAAATACCCCAGTAGGTATCCAAATGTTACTGGAGATTGTACAAATGTCTCCTATAAACCTAGGCCTCTACTTTAATTCTACGAACGATAAAACGAAACGATAATGATAAGGTTTCTCCATTTGGTACTAATTAACGTTTGGTATACAAAATACCTACAGAACCTTGCGTCATCAAAAACCGCTATATTTACCTACAATTATCAAACTATTGTCGATAAATTCACACGTGTATTTGAATTCGTTTTTGCTTCGTTCACAGATCAGACGCAGGCGCAGGGGATCTAAAGACTGCGCAATCTTTGCAACACAAGGTTGGGAGTTTACGAAACTGCAATTTGTGAATGCACCTGTTAAGGTGGTTTTACATCGCGGTTTTTGCTACTAACTGCGTTCCGCGGTTTTAGCCGCGTAAGTCCCGATCCCGGGGGAATATTGGGATTCAAAGTAGCCTATGTTACTCAGGGTGAATGTAGCTTAGCGTTGATTCCATGAACTACTCGATTTGACTCTAACCAATCAGAAGCGACCTACCCCTAAGTCACATATTGTATCAAAATCCCCTTGTTTTTTTGTTGTTGTATGGGAGCCTCTCTCAAATATTTGTTTTATTTGTTGTTGTAGCGGCTACCGAAAAACATCTTCTGTAAAAATTTCAACAGTCTAGCTATTACAGTTCATGTGATACAGCCTGTTGACAGACGGACAGACGGACAGACAGACACACAGCGAAGTCTCAGTAATAGGGTCCCGTTTTTACCCTTCGGGTACGGAACCCTAAAAAGAAACATTATAGGTACTTACTTATAAAAATGGTAGAGCTTCTAATACTAAGGGATCAAAAAGCAAATCATCCAAAGATTCTGCTATAGCATAGCAACGACAACGGCACTAGTTCTGACCTTAAAATTGAAAGTATCGGTAACTGTGCAGTTCAAACATTGCAACAACGATTGTTAGCAACACAAATATTGCAAAGAATAGGTATGTACCTATTTCATTTATTATCGTCGACTGTAGACAATGAAGGTCGGAGATCGGTACATCGCATCTTAGTTGCAGAAAAAAATATTTATTTTATTCTATTTTTAGTGTACTGCACTATTAAAAAGAGGAAAGATTTGTATTTAAATGTGTGTGTGTGTGTATATGTGTCGTGCGATAGTTAAATAAACAGGTTTTTTGAGAAAATCCTAGGTTTTTTGCAAAAAAAAAAACGAATAATTGGTTCAGTGGTTCCAGAGGTTACCCGGAAAAACATACTTACATACTACATACATACATAAATGTTACTAACGTTACCTCTTTATAATATTGGTACCTATAGATATAGATGATAGTGGAATTAAAAAAGAAAATTAATAATAATTTAACCGATCGGAAACAATCGGTTTATTAGAGATTGGCTACCAAAGAATAAATACCTCTACCTAGCAATGGGACATCAGCATCACACAGTCCTAACAAAAAATAAGATAGCTACCTAATTAATATCTTATACCTAAGTAATAATATTTTATTAGGTATTATGAAGTTACCACACGTTATAAAACGGTACATAATTAACTGAATTACCGAACTTGCCAGCTATAGGCTGGAGTTTCGACACACAGTTCCGCAGATATGTCAACATCGCGCGCACCTTACCTCATGCTTGCTAAATATACATATAAGTGAGGTTGCTCATGCGACTGAATATGGTGCGAATTTCTGCCCAGATTCAGAAGCCAGTCGTCTTTGATACGGCACTAAACGTCAGGAGGTTCCTGTCTCTGCGGCCCTAACTATCTGTTGCCGATGGGCTTCTAGGTTTAGATGTTTATGTTAATTTATTGTTTCCGTACAAACTTTATTACATTATTTATAGGAGGCGATTAAACAAAAACCCGGCCAAGTGCGACAATCGCGCACGAAGGGTTCCGTACCACTATCACAATTGGGTACGGAACCCTAAAATGAACACTGGACCAACCAATTTGTGAACGCAATTATTGCTTCTTCCTCAATGTATTTAGTTCCAGTTTCAGATCGCAAAAAACAGCACTGAAGATCCAATTACAAAGTAACATCATCGTGTCTGCCGTTGTTGCTTCATTTCGTTGTTAAGAAACATAGTCTTTAATGAACCTTATCGACAAAATGTCAAGTCGGTTCACTAGTTAGTTAAATTGAACTCCGCTTTGACTGAGTTTCGCCTGGGCTTACTTTTGTTAAATTATAGTAAAGTCACATGAGTAGAGAAGGGTAAAGTACTGTAAAGGCTTCAAAACAATCTTAAATTTTGATAGCCAGTAAAGTTTTTTTTTATAAATCTTGAGAATTACTTTCTAAGACATCATGAATTATTTTATAAACAAGCTAACTTAGTTTGTGAAAAATGCATTTCAATAATTTTGTACCCGACAATATTTGAACCTACAACCCTTACAAATCCGTTGCAATGCGTCTTTTCTCAGGTGCATATCGTATTCCAAGTGTAGGAAGTACTTTAAACATAATAGTTTTACTTTATTTCGTATAGTATTATGTCAGCTTTTGACAACTATCTCACCTGATACAGGTGCGACTTTTGTGGGTGAAATAATAATATAATTTGATTTTATTTCTACACTTACCTACCATCAGGAGGGTTACTGCGGTTTTTTTCGATACGACATCGATACTGTCATACGATGATTCTACTGTCACATTCTGATAGTAGGGTGACAGCTGTAGAAGCATCGTTGTCGTATCGAAACGAACCGAAGTAACCCTCCTGATGGTAGATAAGTGTAGAAATAAAATCAAATTATATTATTATTTCACCCACAAAAGTCGCACCTGTATCAGTCGTCTACGCAAAAGACCTTCCGCTGAGGTTTCGACACAGAGTTACTTGACCTGTTGCATTTCCACTAAGCACAAGAACTTGACTGCTACTTACTAACTTACCCGATAAAACACGGTTTCGACACTTTATTAGATTAATAATAGGCCGCAAATTATTTTGCTGCAAGAACTGCAGGTACATTTTGAAGTTGACAAATTGCGAATTGCAAAAAGCAAATTTGGCATTTGAAGTCGAAATTCTTGTGGTTAATGAGAGTTGAAGTGATGGGCAGATGGTGGATGCGATAACGTTTTTCAGACCATGACTTGTGTCCCAATTCTTTGCTCTATTAGACATTTTAAATCAATGACTTGTTTGCGCCCTCCAATTTTGTATGGTACCACGCCTTGCGTGGTAGATTCCTTCGATGGGGGACCGATAATGTATGTGGTAAAAACATTATCCCCCTTGCTTCGAAAGGTACGTTAAGCAGTTTATACCGGTTGTTATCTCTGAGAGCAGTCGTTAGGTCAAGTTAGAAGCCTTAGGGCGACCTAAAAGCTCTAACACCCAGCAAGACAAGAAAGAATGCAAGAAGAAGAAAGAAAAAGAAAGAAAGGAAAGGTGGAAGAAGAAGGCAAAAATTTATTCATTCATTCAAGACACACTAAATAGACTGAACTAGACAACTAGATGTTTCACCTCTCTACTGTCGGCGCCGGCGGCGCACGGTGGATCCTGCGCTAAGGACTGTATGGTCATAATTATTAGATAGTTAAATAAAAAAAATCTATTTGATCAACATCAATAAAACATTACAAAATAAAACACACATTAATATATAATTTTAACATTATTATTGTTAAAATCGTGTTTAGTGACATTATATGAAAAAAAAGTACAGGTATTTACTTTCACATACACCGTGTATTTTTATAGTATAGTGTCACTGAGGAGTTTTCAGTGAGTTT
Source organism: Idaea biselata (assembly GCA_958496205.1). Lineage (NCBI taxonomy): Eukaryota > Metazoa > Arthropoda > Insecta > Lepidoptera > Geometridae > Idaea > Idaea biselata. Next base: position 5,536,325 of record OY292405.1, on the reverse strand, counting down.
CAGTTTTCAGGAGTTTTCACCTTTTTAGATGAGAAGGTGGTTTCAGATGTTCCACTCATCGGTATCTATTCTTTAGGGCCGGCGCAGACCTGACGGAGCGCAGCGCAGAGCATGCCCGCGTAGCCGAATTTCTTACCGGAAAATACGCGCGGATGCGCGAGCATGCGCGCGGATTTATTTGTTGTGTTAACTGATTTTGAATATTATTTTAATGAGAACAATGTCGATAATATTATGACAATCAAAAATTCTCTGCGCTGCGCTCCGTCAGATCTGCGCCGGCCCTTATGGATAAATCTATATCTGCTTCTTCATCTATTTCTACAATATTTTGTCATTTGTTTCTTTTTAATTTTGACGGCCGCGTGACCGTTTCAAATTAGCTACTACCACTAATTATTACTTACTACTACCAGGCCTCCGTCACTCTATGTACTTGTGCGCTATAATTACCTACCGCCCGGCCGATCGGTCTCGGACCGCCGGCGATCCAAGTTCAGTGCGGTTGTCGCAAGCGAAGCGCGCTCTATGGTACAACCCTGACGCTTGAACTGAGGCGTAGGTAAATTCTGAACACAAAGGAATTGCGCTCTTATGAGCTTAGTAGTAACACAGTAGTAAGGCGCGATTTCGAATGCACCAGGTGCGTCGGAAATTTTGTAGGCTATTAAAATGGCGGCTTTCTTCAAGATCAAAGCCGTGCAGCTTCTGTACGTAGTACTATTATTTATTCTGTGCTACTACAAACAGCTTATCCCATTCAAAGTTAAGCACATTTTACCCTCAACTTAACATAATAAACGCCTACATAAATAACAATAATTAACTCCTCAATTATCTAAGATTACTTAACAGTTACCAAACCGATTTGAAGGTCTCCCCGAAGAGATAGTACGGCGTACGGCATTGACATCGTCTCGTTAATAACATTTTGTTTAGAAATGATAGCTCGCGCGGTCACGGCGATCGTGTTGCAATCACTATTGCTGCAACTTGTTGCATGGTAGGTACCTACCTGGTTTTGGGTAGGTATAATACCTATGGTAGTTTACTAGGATTGGCACGCGGTTTTACCTGCGTAGGGCCCGATCCTGTAGGAATTTCCAAAGGCTTACAAAAACTAACTTCTTACTTGCACTTCACATAACAATCCCCTTTCAAATATCTATTTATTAAATTTAATCCCATCGCCGTCCAAGGTATGCGTGTACCAGTCTTTTATTTTCTATTTTAACATTAATTTGGGTTCCGCAGGTAGGTACCTCAGAAAGGAAAAAAGGAACCGTTATAAGATATTATGCATTCGTCTGTCTGTAACCAACTATTTTCTCAGAAGCTTGCTCACAAATAACAAATACAAAATTATTTATTAAATAACAGAAACACAAAGAGGAATAACGAGGAAAATTAATAAAAATAAGGATAATTATAAATTAATAATTAATCGCGGGTAACCACAATTTCACAAAACAGGTCATTTTTTTGCGATTCAACTCGCTAGCGAGTCCCTGATATTTTATGTCACCTTGATTTTGAGTGTCCCGAATCCGAAGTGTAAAATCGGGATTATTTTACTAGGACCCCACTTTCCTTCTGAGTACAGTCTACCTACTCTTTTCTCCATACAAACTTTTCAAACGTTAGTCAACTGTTTTCTCCCTGGATAAAGATATTAGAAAAAATATGTTAATGCCATAAGTCCTATATCAGCCATGACCGTGCACCTACATTTTTTTTTATTTCTAAATTTTCTGAATTTTATTTCTATTCTATTAAGAAAACAGATAGGTATGGGTTTTATGGCAAAACCATATTTATTTGCTCTAATGTCTTTATCCAGGGAGAAAACAGTCGACTACTTTTGTATGAAGAAAGAGTAGGTAGACTGTCCTCTTAAAACCACTTAATGGGGACCATTAGGCTTTTGGGTCCTAAAGATTGATTGAACCCTAAAAGTCAGATTCGCAGATAATTGTAAGTAGATAGATATATAGATAGATAGATAGAAATCTTTATTTGCACAACATAAACAAAGAAAATACAAAAAACACATATACAAAAGTAAATAATAAACAAGCTTAAAATTAAGTTGCACAAATGGGCGGCCTTATCGCTGAAAGCGATTTCTTCCAGGCAACCTTTGGATGAAGTAGAACTGTAACAGCTTGAGTGGTAGGCAGTGCACCTAGAGTTTACCACATATCTCAGTTGGTTAAAATATCATAAATAATACCTATACATACACCTAATATAAGGTAAGTAGGTTGTAGGTACAATAACTTAGTTTAATATTGACTGAATGTTAAAATAATAATATGTACCTACCTAATCTTAAACACGCGATCGCAATGTTGCATGCCAGATTTGTCTGAGTAAGGTAATCAATTTCATCAATTTTAAATGTACTACTCTTATTGGCAATAAATAAATTATGAATTATATTAACTTTATTTTTCACATTTTCATCTGATTTTTTAAAATCATAGTCTACAACTTAGATTAAAACAAAAAACTAAAGATACGGTACCTAGTCACGGAAAATGAGACAATAAACTGCGTCTAGCTGACGCACTAGCCTCAGTCGTATGTCGAACCGTTGCTTGCCGTGTGAGCACGTGCTGTCACACTGCGATTGTCTTTTTGACATCCATCAGAATGCCTTTTTGCTCATTTTATAAATGCCTGAATCATTCTTGAAGACAAATGTTTTTAAATACAATAATTTTATGAAAATGCATGTAGGTGTTTCTAGCTCATTTTTCGAATACGCAATGTTAGAATATACCGTATCTACTATTTTGTTTTTTCTATGGTCTACAGTAATAATTTGTCCTGAGTGACCGCGAATGACTGATTGAAGCACAGCCTAAACCACTGATAGTAGAGAGCTGAAATCTGGACAGTGTGTTATTTATATGATGTTGGCATTCGATATGAAATGGTTTTTCTAAAATACCATGGGATCGGGACTTACGCAGGTGAAACCGGTAGACACAGCTAGTGTATAAAATTTAAAAAAAAAACGGTGAAATTGAGAACCTCCTCCTTTTTTTGAAGTCGGTTAATAAAAGCAATGTGATTAAATCCGGGACAATTACGCCCGTATTTATAGACGAATCGGAGTGATTAGGTACTTTGGCTAAGCAATGCCTTGTCTCGCTCTTATAAGTAATTTTTAACGTCAACGAAAATGTGAAAGACACATTACTTAGACAAGTAATTACTTAGAATTGATTGTAACTACAAGTGTTTACTTAGATTTAACTTAAAAGTACCTATTAAGAGGACAGTCTCCATTCTCTTTCTCCATACAAACGTAGTCGACGTTGTCCTCCCTGGATAAAGACATTAGAGCAAATATGTTTATGCCATAAAATCTATATCTGTCATGACTATGCTCATTTTCTAATTAGAATAGTAATAAAAAATAAAAAAAAATGAAAAGGTAGATGCATAGTCATGACAGTTATAGGTTTTATGGCATAAACATAATATTTGCTCTAATGTCTTTATCCAGGGAGGAAAACGTCGACTACGTTTGTATGGAGAAAGAGAATGGAGACTGTCCTCTTTATATAATTTTATACTACATACACGAGTAGACTGTTCACTAAAAATATAGTAGGTAGGTACATATTTACGACCAAATGTACAGACCTACACAGTTAGAACAATAAATTATTCTTATTCTGTTAGTCAAATGCCAACTCTTTCTCTACTCCACCTGTAGCGTAAGAGACAGATAATATCTTTACAAGCATTAAAACTACTTAAGTATTTGTTGCTATTACACAACGGTTGCATAACTGCGATCTTCACCTTGGACTTGCGTAACGTGTCAAGGTTGGCAGCGAGCGACTGTGGAACTAAATACATACATTTCGAAGAAATTATATTATTTATTATGGACGGTATTTTGAATAGGTAATAGATACCTACGAGTGTTGTGTCCTGGTTTCGCTTAGTGAGCTGGAAACATGAAAAAAAAAATGTGTCTCCGTTTTATTTCACTTCGAATGAATATTTTGGAAAACCTTGTGGTGGGGGCCCTATAAAAATAAAATCTTAATCCGAATAATATCGATATTAAAGTAGAAAACTAAATTTTTCATAATTTATTTTGGTATTATGTTTGCATGGTAATGGTAACAGTACCCGCGTTCTTAAGGTACGGGGAGTCTCAAGATATTTTCATTCGCAAATCCGCTACGTCACTTCTTTCCCAACCAAAGTACACAAATCTATTGTTTTTAACATCTTGCAGATAAACTCCATATACCTAGTTGTCGCAAAAAATAGTAAAAGAAACGCAACATAAAGGCAATGTGTTCATAATGGGCTATAATTCTGATGTGAAATAAGAATGTGCAACAGTGGATGGACTGATGTAACCCAACCGTGTCAAGGTGAGCCGAGATGTTGCACTAGTTACTTGGTGGTTAGGTACTACTTGAGTAGGTACTATCAACAACGAAAGTGGGTATATACCGTAAGGTCTAATTTCGCTTGCAAGGATCGAACCTCGGTACGGATTGCTTTTCATATTAAAATCGATGTAATAAGACCGCTGTGCTAACTAGACACTTACGCATGGAGTTGAAATTTGGATACACAAAAATTGTCACACGTTGGATATTTATAGTGTGTATTAGAGATGGGCCGACTAGGGGCTCTGCCGACAAGCAGACTAGCCGACTAGTCGGTCCCAAAATTGCCGACTAGTCGACAATGCAGATCATTATAATTCTGAGATATTTGGGTTAATCATGATCACTCGGCGATTGTTGGTATTTTTGGATATATTTGCACTTCGAAAGCTGTAGCGAAACTTCCAAAAAATGGTTCAAATAAAAATAAAAGTTGGAAAAAAAATGGAAATGGAGCTGAGGCATATGACATTTTAAATGTTTGATGTTTAGATGATGTATGTAGGCTATGACGTGTTTTATTTACGTTTTTCTCTGCATTCCCACCCTAACTGACTAATTCAATAAATATTGGTTTTATTGCATAATTGTTAGTTGACGACTAGTCGGCATAATTTTCCGACTAGTCGGTTAAACTGCCGACTAGTCGGCGACTAGTCGACCCATCTCTAGTGTGTATAATATGCTTATTCCACGCTCAGCGATCGGTTCAAACGAATCTTTCGGTTAACTGGATACCTACCCACTTTTGTTGTTGATAGCACAAACCACGTGGGTTTCTTCATAATGTTGTGTAGAGAGTTAGTGCTGCCTTGGGCCTTATTTATGGGTACCTATAACTAAAACAGGAGGGGTACGTACTTTAATTCTACGAAAGTACGAACGAAAGAAAAAAATCTGTCATCCGTCCTTCAAAACCTCGATTTGTCGTTCATAGAGTGCATTTCATCTTTAAATTCCTATGCCGTCATGTTGATAGCAAAACAAAAAAGTGCAAAATACAAAAAAAATAATGTGCTACCTTGAATTAAGGGAGTTTCGTATATGAAGAATGAATGAACGAATCTTCCTGTATTCAAGGTTTAGGGTATAGCACATTCAAGAATTTAAGGCAAGACTTTTTTGTTTTGCTACCAACATAACGGCATAGGAATTTAAAGATGAAACGCACTATAGAATTAAAGTTTTCTTTTTGTGGGAAGAAATAATTGTCTTATTATTATAAAGTAGAGGCCCAAAGGTCTAAACAGAGCTGTGTTGGTCTCGTGGTAGATACCTCGACTTTCATTCCAAGACTTCAACTTCATGACATCGATGATATTAATGATATTAATGACTTCTGCTTAAGCAGAAGTCAATCTTCTTTTATATCTATTATATAAAAATCAATCCCTATTTCCCTTGGTCACAGCATCACACTTAAACTTTTACACATATTTCGATCATTCTTTTTTTGTTGTGTTTGCTATTGTCAGGAGAAGGTTCTTATGAAAGAAAAAATGCTAAACCGATTTTGATGAATTTTATTTTTTAAACTAAACGACAGGACAACGTCTGTCGGGTCAGCTAGTAATAAATAAATATTGCACGATGTTACACACAGCGCAATCTAGCCCCAAACTAAGCACTAGGCTTGTACTATGGGTACTAGACAACGGATATACTACATATTATACTTTTTTTTTACATACATTCATAATATGATACCTACTTAGAAAACACCGAATATCCCATGTCTTCGGACCGTGGTGAGTCCTAGGACATGTTGTTTTCGATGTTAATGATAACGATTAAAACGTCAAAAGCATCATTAAGTTTGTGGTAGCATTACCGCAGGGTCTGTCTACTGTTAAAAGGTCAATGTGTTGCATTAATTTTTAGGGTTCCGTAGTCCGTACCCAAAGGTTAAAAACGGGACCTATTATTGAGGCTGCGCTGTCTGTCCGTCTTTTACCAGGATTTATCGCATAAACCGTGATAGCTAGACAGTTAAAATTTTCACAGAATATCTATTTCTGTAGCCGCTATAACAACAAATACTAAAAACGAAATAAAACGAATATTTAAGGGAGGCTCCCATACAACAAATATGTTTTTTTACGGTAATACGCAACGTAAGCTTGATTTATTTTTATGGAACTCGTCGTGCGCGAGTTCGACTCGCACTTGGCCGGTTTTTATGTCATATTACCCATATATATTTATACTTTTGACTTATTAGTTAGACTGATGATCTTCCGTTTTCCTTTTAAAAAGCCATCAATCTGCTGCATGTACCTATTGATTTGGACATTACGTTTGATGCTTATTGTAGATCTGAGCATATCGAAGCAAACAGACGGAAATACTGTTAATTAAAATAAATTATAATTATAAATTTTAAAGCTTTATAAAAATGGAAAACAAAAACGAAAAGAGCGCCATTAAATTATTTTTTAAACTTTTTTTTAAATTTCGGTCTGAGACTAATATGGCCAATTTGGAACACCCAGGATCAAGTTCTTGTATCTTTTCAAGTTTTAGAATATTTTAAGCTTCACAAAAACAAAATTGGAGCACGACATGTTGTCTCTGCGTTCCCGCCAAAACTTTTTTTACACTTATCGGCCAAGTGTAAAAAAAGTTTTGGCGGGAACGTATCGTTTTGATGGCATCATTAATAATATTTAATCAGGTCATGAGTCCATCAGTCGATACTAAAGTCAAGTTACTTAAGACTGGCTGTATGCATAAGCTGTGCGAAACTTTACGTCAAAATCAAAATTAGAGAAAAACACATTTCCTTCTTATAGTCCGGATACAAAAGAAGTTGCGTTGCAACAAACCCAAAATATAAATTTAATTCGTCAAAACATTGTCCCGTTTTTCCAAAGGTATGCACATGTTGAGAAAATGGCAATCCATAATATATCGAGAAAAAAGTAGCAGATAATATACGATGGAAAAACTAATAAAATGGTATTTTACAGCTCTCCGCCCGAGAGAATTCTTTTGTGGAATGGACTTTTTCACAATTTATTTTGTTTTTAAATGTCTTGGTGGCCAGTTTGTTATTTTTTCATTTTAAGGCTCTCGCACATAGGTTCGTTTATCAACCTAAACTGACGGACAAATAAACTGCATGAAAGTACAAGACGACTTTGAAATAAATATTATACTTTTTTTTTTAATTATTTTCCCGGCAAAATCATTTTGTTTGCTGAAATTCCCTTTTTAATTATTAGTGGCCAGTCTTTATTTTTTCATTAAGGTAAATATAAAACGATTGCATAGGTAGATACGTACATATTAAAATATTCATTCAGAAAGTAAACCTGAAGTTTGATGCGGTTTATGTGTCCGTCAGTCAGTGTATAATATCGCATGCGTTTTTGTGCCAAGTGCTTGCTTTAAGTCCTAGGGCTTAAAAGCGTAGTTTAAAGCCTAGAGACTAATGACCATCTTTACGTTGAATATAAATAAAGTTAACATTAACCTATGTACCTACATGGTTTGCAACAATGTAACTTAAGAATAAAGATTAATTTGAAATAGTGACCTAACCTGAAAACCTTGGCTGACATCACAAAAACCGTGCCGAATATGATGCAACGACTTACCTCACCGATATTACAGGTCGAGGGTGACCCAGATTCAGTACACTGAAATTTTCAAATAGATTATGAGTCTTAACGCCGTTGAAAAGTTATTAAAATTAAGACTATTTTCTATTAGCAAGACCTCTATGACGCGGTGGGTGAACCCATCTACGATGCAAAATGTTGCGGGTTCGATTCCCGCAGTGAAATAAGTACCTAGCTATTACTGTACTGTATTGAAGTAAATGTTGTTATAACTTTATAAGAAAGAAACCAAAAGAAGAAAATTGTTTAAAAATAAAATACTTATTCCATTAGTTGTATTTATTCTATACTAATATTATAAAGAGGAAGGATTTTTGGTTTGAAAGATAGATTAATTCTTAATAGCAACACCAACATTAAAAGTAACCTATATTACTCCTCGATAATGTAGCTTTCTATTGGAGAAGAATTTTAAATAGGTCCAGTAGTTTCCGAGCCTATTCGTTACAAACAAAAAACTCGCTTTAAGCGATAAGGCCGACCATTGTGCCACCAAGATATTGTTTAGTTGTTTTTGTTTTTAATTGTAAAAATACAATTAGGTTATTTTTAATTCCGATATTCCTACGGCAACGGGACTTACTTGCAGCTATGTCAAAATAAATTTGAACTTTCATGGTTTTAAAACCCCTCATATTTTAAAAACTGATCTACAACTACCTAGGTAATCTAGGTGCCGATTTGTTACGTTTTTTTAACTTACTAGCTGATCCGACAGACGTTGTCCTGTCGTTTAGTATAAAAAAAAAAATTCATCAAAATCGGTTTAGCATTTTTTCTTTCATAAGAACCTTCTCCTGACAATAGCAAACACAACAAAAAAAGAATTATCGAAATCGGTCCAGCCGTTCACGCGTGATGTCGTGACAACGGAAAACGTTTTATTTTTATATAAGGTCAACCGGGGGAAATGCGTCTATGGGGCAAATGCGACAAACATCAATTTACCGGACTTACAATTGTTATATTGATAAAATAGCCAATCATGATAAAGGAGAAAAAAATCTATAAAATCGTAGATGGCGATTTTATCAATATAACAAATTATAAGTCCGGTAAATTGATGTTTGTCGCATTTGCCCCATAGACGCATTTCCCCTGGTTGACCTTATAAGAAAAGAAAGAAAGAAGAAGATTCGTTGATAAACTAAATTTTAAGATTTTCCTAATATTTTTGAAGGTATGGTACCTAAATTTTATACCTACTCAGTCAATTAACATTAGCTAACTGAAAACAAATCATCAGAAAATAACCGATAATTCACTACATTAACATTTCAAAAGGCACGTTCTAAAATTAGCCAACACAAATAATTTAAACCACCAATTTGTCGAGAGCTCCTTCCCTTCTCAGTTCCAAATATAAAGCTCGACACGAACTAATCCTGTAGCTCAAATTAAATTGGTCGATTCCCTTATGCAACTGTTGTGACCTTAAAAAGTTACGTAACTGTTAGCCCGAAACTTTAGGCCTGCAATGGACATTGTTCTTTATATTTAAGGGCATGTGGTATAATTTCGATTGTCGAGCATTTGAATAGAGTGAATCAGGCTGAAATTAATGTACCATTTGGAACGGTATTTCGCGTACATATCTAACTATGTACATGAGTTTAAGAGATAAGTTTTCTCTATAGCATAACAAAGTATAATAATGAGGCGTTTATTAGCCTGCTGACATACAGACGGACAGACGGGGAGTCTCAGTAATAGGGTCCCGTTTTTACCCTTTAGGTACCTACGGAACCCGAAAAATGATAGAATATGTCAAACTAAATAGATTGGCATATTCAAATCAATTTCGGATGGCTTGTAGGTTTGAACATTTTTGCATAGTTAGATAGATAGATAGAAATCTTTATTGCACAACATAAACAGAGAAAAAAAACACATATACAAAAGTAAATAATAAACAAGCTTAAAAATAAGTTGCACAAATGGGCGGCCTTATCGCTGAAAGCGATTTCTTCCAGGCAACCTTTGGAATGAGTAGAACTGTAACAGCTTGATTGGTAGGCAGTGCACCTAGAGATTACCACATATCTTAGTTTCGTCCATTTTTGAGTTATTTTATTCAGCAGACTAATGTTAACCCTATCAGTTTAGCAGAAGCATAATGAGGAATGCTGAACACAAAAAAATGTATATCTAAAAGAATATTTCACGATGTGTAGGGGTAGGTTGCAAAGATGGACCTAAACTGTAAGGAATAGTAACAAAGATTTCACTTAAGTACAGGTTATTTCGTACACAGATATAAATAAATAAATAAATAATAAATTCTCTTCACAACACACAGCGCCATCTAGCCCCGTGGTAAGCGACTAAGCTTGTGTTACGGTGACAAGACAACGGATATAATACTTATATCTATTTTTCTTTTGTAAATACATACATATTATACATAGAGGGACACCCAGACCAGACACAAATATTTATTTTTTAAGCATAAATACTCGCACCCGGCGGGAATCGAATCCGCAACCTTCTGTATTGCAGTCGCGCTTTCGCACGACGCGCCACAGCGGTCGTCTATATTTGAGAGTAGTACCTAATATACCTACCTACTGTTGAGGAAATAAGTGAAATACCAAGATTACAATTGAAAAAGGTTTTATTTTTGATTGAAAATGTAAGCATAAGAGGAAAGGATATACCTACTCTTTTACGTTTACGACTACGTTTGTATGGAGAAAGCGTAGGTAGACTGTCCTCTTAATAAGTTACTGTTGGTCTTTGTATTTTGTATGGAGAAAATAGTAGATATACTTTCATTTCATTTCATTTATTTCTCATAAACATGGGTAACCTATACATAAAATGTAGGTGGTATAAATAAATAAAGATCAGCCATGCTTTACCTTATTGGCATACGAGATAACAGTAGGAAGTCCGGTTATTTCATGCTTACATTTTAAAATCACATTATGAATTATATAATTAAGTCATTATTTTAAACAAAACACTACAATGATATCGAAAATAACCGAACAAAGTCGGTGTCAACAAAATTGTCTCAGTCTCAAATAAACAAAGTAGGCAGACATCAGTTCAATGTTACCCCGTTATGAAATAATTCATATTAAACATTTAATTGGATACAAACAAAATTAGTCAATTGGATATACACAAAATTTGTCTAGCTATTATTTTAGAAATGTCAATAAAATTTCAGAATTAGTACCTAAATTTAAGTAAAATGTCAATAAATACTAGGAAATAATACAATAATCTGAATAATACAATAATGTCTACTTTGTTCAATAATGGTGTCAATTTGTGCTTACTTTCCAAAACAGTTTAATTAAACAGATAAATATTCACTTAGTTTGTAGTAGGCATTATCTACGAGAAAACTGTGGAGGTCTCTTTTGAAAGAATTAGAACTTTCCCCTTTAAATGTTTTCTAAACACAGGGCCTAAAAGAATAATGATAGATATTGACATGTTGACCTCGAAATATGTGTACCCGCACGGTCCCGTTTCGACGAAGGTATTCCAGTATGGTGCACAATGGACACTTATCTAGTGCTAAACGCACAATGCTACAGCATACATGCTCTGTGACACTTCCCCGATTCTCAGTGTTCAGTATACTTATAGTGTAGGGTGACTATGATATTTGTCGCTGTTAAAATGTTTTTACCTACCCAACTCGTCAACGGAAAAAGAGCCCCAATGAGGAGGAACACTAACTTTTTATCCCGACAGAGGGCGCTAGTCGAATGATCTTAGGTTTAAATTAAGAACTGTCAAACAGGTGTTTTTACAACTCTCGGCGCCAAATTGGCCATATCGGTCTGAGACCGAAAGAATAAAAAAAAACTCGGCGTTTCCATTGGTGGAGGACCATAATCGAAAAAAAAAAGATCATCTGATGCCAGCGCCATCTACTTACAGCTTTGCGTGTGGCACCCCATTGTGTTTTGACCTGATATTTGGTATTTATTGTACGAGTAGGTAATAGAAGCGTTAAAATTTGTTGTTTTAACCATTCTTGTTCAGCATTGAAATATCTAGGACTGAAAATTGTTGGTTATACATACTTAGAAGATTTTATACTCAATATTTTATTAATTTGAAACATCTATAGGCGAGGGTAAACCTAAAATTTGTCATGGCGATACATACAGTCCATGACAAATTTAAGGCTATATGTACTTATACATAGCGAGTCGATGTTTCACATCTGTCAGACGTCCTGCGACGGCTAACAGTTTTTTTTAAAGAACATAGGCGGTCTTGATATCACCCAACAAAAACGTCTAAAAATGAGTGTATAACGAATGAATTTCAATATTTTTTTTGTGGTTTTTGACACTATTAGTTTAATCAAAAGGACGAACGTTTTTAAAATAAAAAAATAAGTTATTATTACTATTACTTCAACTTCCGATGCACCATATTAGACTGAAACTTTTTTTTTCTTTTTTGGCCCCGGACTCTCGAGATGCCATTTGTCGAGATACTGAAACTAATTATGTAATGCTGTTATTGTAATTGCGTGTAACGTCTATATTTTAATCACGTATGTATTTTATTTTCTAATATCAAAAAACACGCAACTGTTTTTTTAATTCCTCATTAATCCAACATGGCGACAACGGCCGAGAAGGCTATTTTAAAATACTCTTATCTTTTTAACTTCGGTGATATAAGGTGTTTTAGTTAGTTTTATGTATTCTGGGACTTCTGTAGATTCTTCTAGTATTTTTTTTATATCTAGACGCCTAAGTTTTAAATTGATAAAAACGTTGTTTGGCGACCTGCCATTGTTCTTTAAGTGGTTAATCCTGCACTGTGCTTTCATAGAATTTTTTACTTCTACAGAAGCGCAATCTTCTGTCTTTTTCTAATTACCAATTAAAATCTTGAATTTTGGTTAGGTATTCTTAAAGTATTGGTTACAATTTCAAATTTACATGGTTATTTTCACTACAAGCACTTATAATTTAAAAACTGGGTATTTACCATGTCTTAATTTGGTTTTACTGAGCTCGATAAAACAAACTTACCCTGTTTACAAGCAATATTCATAAAGTGTCCTAAATTTATGGCTACCCCACCACAGACCGGCACAGTATGTCTGTATGTATGTCCGTACGTCTCCCATAGTTATCGAGTTAGAGGCGATACTCCGCTCGCACTTGCACCATGACATAATCCGTTTACCCAGTAACGAGACGGATGCTAGTCAGGGTTGCCACATCATTATTCAATATATTTTATGTCTTAAACCTTAGTTTTTCAAAAAAGATATTGAACACAAAATAAAGCTATTTCAAAATATATTAATAAAATGGTAGTATTCACAAGTATTTGCATACAACGGGCAATGCAGGCAGCATTCTGAGCACTTCTCCCCTTCACCAAGGGTTTAGTTGATTTAGATTTAGTTTTTTAGTTAGTTTTATTTTAATCAGTTTTAGTTTTAATTAAATTCCTAATATTTATTACATAAGTTTTATAAATATTTTTTTTATCTATAAGTAAAACCTTCCTACACACAAGTAATTTAATTATGTGTTAATGTAAAAAAAAGGTAAATAACTATTTTAATAAATATCTTAAACCTAGTAGACGGTCGGCAGAGGAGTAGAAACCAGGAGTAAAGAAGACGACAGTAGTATTTTTCCGTTTTCCATACATTTTCTAGTCAATAGAGTTTTTTTGCAGTTGTAAAGATGTTGGAATGAAATTTAAGGTCGTTTTAATGAAGGATTTACTCCCCATGGTCTGTTGGAATACGTGCGTGGAGCCAAAACTAACACTTAGAAGTCCTTTTCAATTACATTTTAATACCAAAGTGACATTAAACTGTCGATATCAGTGTCCATTTTATTTAAGTTTTGGGTAGGTATTCTGTTCTTTTCATTAATATAGACTTAGATTAAAACAAAAAACTAAAGATACGGTACCTAGTCTCGGAAAATGAGACGATAAAACTGCGTCTAGCTGACGCACTAGCCTCAGTCGTATGTCGAACCGTTGCCGCGAAAGCACGTGCTGTCACACTGCGATTATTTTTTTGACATCCATAAGAATGGCTTTTTGCTTATTTACAAAGCCCGAATCATTATTATGGACAAATGTTTTTAAACATACAAAATAATTATGAAAATGCATGTAGGTGTTTTTAGCTCAATTTTCGAATACGCAATGTTAGAATATACCGTATCTACCTATTTTTGTTTTCATCTAAGAATTTAGATATGTACTTACCTCATTAAATATTACGGTAAAATTAATTCCAAATAAGGATACATAGTAAATAATACATTTCATAGGTGTAAACCCTAGAGTCACAGCATCACACAGGGATGTGCTCAGCGGATGCTAACCTAGCTTTGGTAACGGTATTCTATTGGACAACATAACGTGGATACACCGGGTTTTCTTTGCCATATCGAATGCAAATGAATCGAATACTAAAATGATGTGCAAATTAAATTATAATTCATATATTAACTAATTGTTTTTAGTAACGTATTTTTATTTCGTTCTATTATTTAAAGCTTAAGCGATTTTTTAATTTTACATCGATAAAGAGTTTCTATGAATAGCTTTCAGAGCTAAATTGTTTTAAAATAGGTACTGAGCAAACGCTCGCCTCTTACTTTTATTATGCGGTCTCTATGCAATGCAGAAGGTAACGGGTTGGATTCCCGCCGGGTGTAGGAATTTATGTTTAAAATAAATATTTGTTTCTGTTCTGGGTGTATCCTATGTATCTTATGTAATATATTTACAAAAAAAGTATAATATGCAGTGTATCCATTGTCTAGTACCCCTAGTATAAGCCTAGTATTTAGTTTGGGGCTAGATTGCGCTTAGTGTAAAGTCGTGCAATATTTATAAAAAAAATTGTATTAGATCTTATCCACACTATGCCTCACGCATACAAGCTAGCATACCGCGAATCGACATACTGATCCAAATGCTAACGTATTGATAATACACGATGATAACTAAGTTTTTGCACTGTCTCTAGTGGGTCTGTTTTTATTACTTAGTTATGTTGAATGAAGTTAGATGTAGTAGGCGTAAGGTTCATGTGCTAATGAATTTTGAGCGGCTAATGAATTCAAATTAATAATTTTAGATTGAAATTGGTTTTCGGATTTAATCGCGTGGTGTTTATTACTTTAGCATTGTTTTAATGCCAAAGGTTTTAGAACTTTACAGTTCTCTTCTTCAGGGTCATCCGAAACGATACGTCGAGCATTAAAACATTAATTAAAGTAGTAAACACCATGCGATTGAAGCTGAACCGTTACCGGCTAGGCTACCCGTGAACGTCAGGCATTGAAAGATGCTTAATATAATATAACACTAAGCAATTAAATCAGAAAAAATAGTTTTATTTCAATACATCATCACGAAAACAGAAGAAAATCTTTAATAATTTTAATTAATTAAGAAGTTTGTACCTATAACAGATATTACCTACATAATTTTATATTAAAACCCTTAATACCTAAATCACCTAATTATCTAGGTACAAAAATAAATTGTGGAATGCTATAATTCTTTGCAAAAGTTGAACGTGATTTTCTTCATATTTCGCCAATAATTTTGCGATTATAATTCGCAATATTAGATAAGAGTTCCTAATATATAACTGTTCAAATTAGTTATTTATACAGTTAAGAAGTATAATCAGGTTGTAAATTACTATTTTTCGAATTTGTTGAATAATTAATTAGTAAATTGAAATGTATCGTTTTTTCGCTGTCATTTTAATGGCCCAGGTAAGTTATTGAACCTTTTATTATATGCTAGCTACTTCCTAAGGTTTCACCCGCGAAAATATCTGCATAAATAGTAGAATATGTTCTATAGAATATGTCTAGAATTCCAGCTGTTTCCGTTCCAAGTTGTTAAATGATTGAGGTACCTACATCACTATTTGCCGTCTTAAAAATTAACTGAGAATGTGTGGTTTCAGTCTGAGAAAATAAAATAAAGATTTTTTTCGGTATTAATAGCATTGTGTTTATTATATTAGGCATTTTTCAATGCCTGACGTTCATGGGTTGCCTAGCCGTGAACAGCAAAGCTCTCGAAACGTCAAAATGAAAATGCTAATTATAATAAATGAAACGCGTTTAAAATTGAAAAAAAGTTAATTTTTAAATATAATAATTATTTATAACTGACTTTTTACAGGTTGCCTTTACAAAACCATGCACCGAACCGCAAACAATGATACACATACAAAATTACGACGGACCCATCTACGTGGCACCTGAAAAGACATCCATTTGCACCAAAACTTGTGACAGCCCTATAAGGGATACCAAATTTTGGGACAACCCTAACTACTACACAAAAAACTGCGACAACCCTAGCATTATATCTCACAAAAGTACTTGTGATTCTGATTGTAAATGCACTGCAAAAGTCTTAACAAATGCGAATATAATCCCAATAAATACAGTGTCGCAGAATGGGTGTTATTATCCGTATTATCAAGAAGGATATGGATACCAAGGATGTCCTCAAGTTACAGCCCTGATACCTCTCTTGAAGACTTTGACCCAACAGGGTTGTCACACATGTTGTAAATGCGGCAAGACATATTCAGCTTATTGAACAAACAAAACTATTTTTTTTTATTTGTATTATTATCATTACCACTAAGACACGTAATAATTAATTTTTACTTTTAAATAAAATATAAATAATGTGTTTTTAAAAAGTTTGTTCATTTAATTTCTTAGATTTTTCAGTTTTTTTATGTACGTACCTAGGTATTGTATGTATTCTGTAAAAACTTAGAGATGAACTTAGATTGACTAAACTTAGATTGATTTTGATGGATTTCAGAATAATATTTTGAGGGAGACTAAGAAACTTTAAGTTTTCGCCGCGTGGTGGCGGATAAACTGTTTGGTCACAGGAGGGTGTCATAGGCAGGCGGCCGACCGTAAAAATAATGCCAAAGCTATTTGCAGAAGGTATGGTCAGCGATGATGACTTACCTACTGCGATAATCCCAATTAATTTGTAGGTTAGCGGACCACGAGAGGGATGTTACCGGGAACATCGCTCAGATGAGAAGAAGTCAGTCAGAAGTCAGGACGAAGCCTTTTATGGATATAGATTGTAGTAATAGGTACATAAAGAATTTGTACATAAAACAATTATATATTTTCGTGCAATACTGAGCCCGTGAACATTGGGCAACGCCGGCAAATTGCCATATCTGTTCTATGCGAAACACTTTGCAAAACATTTGTAGTTGCGATACCAACGCTACCTACCTACCTTATAAAATTAACTGTTTTTAGTTAATTTTGTAATGTTGTTGTATTCTGTTACAATACTTTTGTTACAATTTTTATTACGTTCTACTTGTAATCTCTATAGCATTATTTATAAACGTGGAGTAGGGTCGGAGTAGTGAAATTATGCTTTGTCTTTTTCCGTGACAAGCACTTTCAAAGTTGACAGACAGAAACAAAATGTGGTAAAATTATTCCGACCTTATTCTACGTAAATTAATAAGGCTATTAAAGAACAGTATTTATTTAATGGAACCATTGCCGTGTAGCCCCGGCATAGAATAGGGTTACAACATCTCTTCCCGTGGGTGTCGTAAAAGGCGACTATGGGATCTGCGGGAGACTAGCAAACCTTAAGTTCTCTCTGCGAGGTGGCGGATAAACTGCTTGGTACCTAGGAGAGTTGGTGACAGGCAGGCGGCTGACCGTAAAAATATTGCCAAATCTATTTGCAGAATGAGTGCTCATTGATGCTGATGACATTGTCTAACATGTACCCTCATATCTAGAAGATAGGATCTATACCATAGTGAATAGTGACTATACTGGTCTATTTTTCGGAACACGGACAAGTCCGCTTGGCGCTACGACGTAGACCGGTGGTAACATAACGGCGGCCGAAACCAAGAAAAAGAAAAATATATTTATCTTATTATTTTCTTGGTTTTGCCCTCGCCGCGTTTGCCCCCCTTATATCTCTACATTCCCTGAATACAAACCCGATTTTACCAGTATACCTATCTATAGAGGCCGGCAAATTAGTTAAAAAAAATAGCGGATCCGCAGAATAAGTCGATTTTTCATAGAAGGCCCATGTAAAATGTACTGCACGAGCTTCCCCCTTCCGCGTTAAAAAATCCAACTTATTTGCCGGGACCTGGCCCCGTATTTTTGAACCACTGGAATTGAATTCGTATTCAAAAGTTCGAATTTCACATCTCTCTTCGCATTTCGCTCTCGCTCGTTGTGTATGTGCGTGAGCGAGACCGCAGCCTTTTGCATATGAAAGAGTTTTTCTAACGTTTTAAAAATACCGCTCCTGTACCTAAGTAGGTACTTCAATATCTTCATTTCAAACAAAATACCTACATAGATCCGTCAAACGTAATCGTGTAGTAACATTACGCAAATCCAAGGATACCAACGTTACGACACGAAATGTCGAGTCGGTTAGGAAAGGCGCAATGCGCATACGGCGCTCGTGTCAAGGCACCGCGGGAAACGCGCTCCTTTCAAACGTTGCCCAATGGGACTTATCCCAAATGCCGAGATGTTGTAAGCGTAGGGCGTTTGCGAGATTATCATAATTGTAGCGGATTCTGGCTGAGTGTTTATTAAATTTTGTTAGATAAATTCGTTGAGATATTATGCCTAGTATTATACTGGAGGTGATGTCTTGAACATATTCCATGTTACTTTCATGCGAAATAAATAGGTACCTAGAGGTACCAATAGGTAGGTAACCTATATAAAAAGCTGCTGCAGAAAAAAAAATCTGTCAATTAAAATCGAAGAGGACCATATTTAAAAGGGTTTACAAAAGCCTTAAACGTGACGTTTTTATCATCGGTCATTTTTAAAACAAGAAGTCTGATATAGATTTTATGGCATTTTTTCTCTAATTTCTTAATCCAGGGAGAAAACAAATTAGTAGACAACTCTGAAAATTTGTATAGAGAAAAGAGTAGGTAGACATTTAGCTCAATCTTGTGTGTTATTTCATAATAAAAGCCTAGTTACCTTGTAAATAGATTGGTATTGAATAACATTATATAAACACAAGAAATAACTACAGAATTAGAAATGTAAATAACATAAATACCTAACAATCGTACCTATGTAAGAAATAGGAAGTAGGAGGACCTTGCGACGTCCTCTGTCACATTCTTTTGTTGTCACAAACGTAATTGTTACTTCATTGCTGTTTACTATAGACAGACAGAACGGACAGACCTTGTGTGATGTAATTAATTATTTATAAATAGACCATCTATAGTTGCGTCTAGACGTTCCCGTAAAAACACATCTGGTTGGTCTATGAATGTCGACTATTTAGACATCATCATCATCTTTTTTCTTTGTTTTTCTAATTTCTATTTCTACTGTTCACTTTTTTTCTAAGTAGGTAGGTACCTACCTACATATTTTCTTTCATTCATTATTTCCATTTATTACTGAAGGGATAAGATCGAACCTCTTACAATACGATTTCTATGAAGTTAAAATCATTTTTCGGTTTTAATTGCCTTGGTTTTAAGGTATTTAATCAGTTTCGCCTCTCAGAAACAGATGCTTTTTGATTTCGGTAAATAGTTTTTCTATTGAATCTGTGACTTGGAATAACCATTATATTTTATAAGTAATTGTTTTTATTTTATTAACAGGGGTCGGAATAGGTAGAGTCATTTTATGTACTTGCATCATGATAGCATAACATGGATTGGATATGCCTTGTTTTCAAGAATTATGGAAATCATTCCGGAATTCCGGAATTATATCAAATACATAAAATATGACTAAAACAAAGTTTACATCGTCTACAATGACAGGAAAAACCGGTTAAGTACGAATTGGGTTCACGCAACGAGGGTTCAATTCACACTTTTACGTAGGTGATTAAATTTCTAACTTGACATGTGAAATTTAAGTTTTATGTTAAGTTTCATGTAGGCACAGTGCACAATATAGGGACGCCCTTTATTTTTTTTAATTGACCAAAAAACAACGAGGACGATAAATTAATTTTATGTGAATTACTTTTCTAAAATGAAATGAGCACAAGTACAACACGAACGTTTATTGTTTACAATACTTCATAATTTTCAGGTTTCAATTTCCTCAATATTAATTTATTTATATTAAACAATTTTTAGGTATATCTGTATGGTTTTTACCACTTAAATATTTAAAGAAACTTATATGTAGCTATAAACCGAAATTCATTTTGACCACTTTTTATAAAGATGTTTCCAAGGATATCTTGATAAAAAGTATACTCGAATCGCAGTATACACAGATCGCACTAGGTTTACATGATTTAACTGCGGGGCGCAGTTAATGGCACTCAATCTTCATCGTCATCTGTTACAATTTCAGCATTGTAGGCTGTACAATTAAAATAAATAACCATCAGTTTTTCCATATTTTCTATTTTTAATTAATTTCTTTTTACATCTAATATCCATTTGTAGGTCGAAATGACCTTTCCACGTCAGTAGACGTAAGTGGTGCATATTTAAAATACATTATTTGTTCATTGGCTTCAATTTCTTCTAGCCACTAGCCAAGGTCACAGGGTCACAATCACAAAATCACATAGGTATACAAAGAAAGTAAGTGCACTCTACGAACCGAAGTAAGTAAGTGAGCTACCTACCTGCGGTTTTGCATTGTCTTGAAGTTAAAGAGTCACCGTGGATACTCTGATCTGATTGGTTGCCAGGGTCGTGTGGCCGTTATTTACGTTATCTGGCTAGTTATTGTTAATATTATTCAATATTAAACGTTTATTTCAAGTCAAAAGAGTTAAGAAAATAAATCATGTTACGTAGCAATTTTGTCGGGATTTTTTAACATTTCGGAATACCGCTGCGGCGGCATCTTTTTATTAACATACAGGTTTTAGATAATTAAACCGGAAGCAATCGACCTACTCTGATAAAATTCCGAAAGATTGTAATAAAATTTCGGTATTCCGAAGGCATGTCCATGTTAACATCTACAATCATGTAAATTTGAGGTCAGTAACCCTATTTGACTCTACTTATTCCGACCCCTGTTTATTAACCAACATATAAAAATGTCCTTCTGATTGACTGAACTATAATTCACCTCAGAGCCCTATCTGCTGGTGCCAGAGACATGAAATTTGGAAACTTTGTGGTGTGTATGGATAAGAAAGACCACTAAGAAAGGGTTTTGGAAAATCCCGCAAGATCGGGACTTACCCGGGTGAAACCGCGGGACTCTGCTTCTGCTGGTATTGGTACCTATAAATTGCATTGAATCCGTACAAAGCTAGGTACTCTATATCCGTGACTTAATATTCTATAACAAACAATAAGGAAGAAAATCCTTGTGTTACATTTAATGGTGTAATTACTGTTACAGAAGGTATAATAATATTATTATTTACACGGCCATTTCCTATAGTATACGGTAATAGATGATAAAATACGTGAATAAGGAATGAATATGAATGAATCTACAATAAATACACTCTATTTTTTTTCTTTTTATATAGGTTTAGCTGCGCCCCTGGTTTAACCCGCATAAGTCCCGATCCCGCGCGAATATCGGGATTAAAAAAAAAAAAAAAAAAAAAAATTGTGTCAACAACACACAGCGCCATCTAGCCCCGTGGTAAGCGACTAAGCTTCTGTTACGGTGACTAGACAACGGATATAATACTTATATTTATTTTTCTTTTGTAAAAAGTAGCCTATGTGTTAGTCCAGGTCTCCAGCTATCTACATACTGAGTTTCATAGTAATCGGTTAGTGGTTTTTACGTGATTGAGTAACAAACACACACACACACACACTTTTGTTTTTATCTTTATTGTGTCCATTATGTTATTTACTTTTATATTTTTTTTTCCTGTTATGTAGTTGTGTGCTTGTCTGAATAAATCTTTTTTCTTTCTTTCTTTCTTTCTTTCACATACATACCTACTCACAAACTTTCAAAAATCCTTTCTTACCGGATGTTTTCATCACCTTGAGGAGATCATTGGCTTAGCTGCACCAGCCGATCTTGAATGGTCGTGCGGGTAAAGCAACGCTGGGCGCGGTCATTACTTGGATGGGTGACCGATAATTTGCTTTCTCGAGCTCCTCCGTGCTTCGGAAGGCACGTTAAGCAGTTGGTCCCGGTTCCGGTTGTTATCTCCGATAGCAGTCGTTAGGTCAAGTTAGAGTAGGGTTGCCAACAGTTTTTTCGAAAAATATAGTATTTGTGGCTAAAAAATATAGTACGACCCAAAAAAATATAGTACAAAAATTAGAGGCGGTGTTTTGTAGAATATTTCGAAAAAATACGTATTTTTTGGACTTAACCTTTTTTTCACACTTTCAAATACTCTTTCTTTCTTGAATATAAAAAAATGTTCCCGACATTCAATCTTTAAATTATGAGCACCTTTTTTATGGCTTTTCCTTTTTTCCCTCTACATACTCGTAGAAAACAGTCCTCTGTAAATGCAGAGAGGAGGAATTTATAAAAGAAACAACTTTTTACAAATTATGCCAGAAAAATAATATTTTTGCGTACTATGTGTGCTTTCAAAAATCTAACACTATGGTGAGCCACACACACCCATAAACGAAAAAACCGGCCAAGTGCGAGTCGGACTCGCGCACGAAGGGTTCCGTACCATTATCTTTACAACAGATTTTGTTTTGAAAGGTAAATTGTGGTTTACGATTTATGAAGTTTTAAAAAAAACTACTTAATAGATCTCGTTCAAAACCAATTTTCGTTGGTAGTTTGCATAGTAATGTACATCATATATAATTTTTACCTTTATCCATTCCATTATTTTAGAAATTACGGGGGACACACATTTTACCACTTTCTATTTTCTACTTTCTATTTACCACAAACTATTCAGTTAAGAAAAAAATGATATTAGAAACTTCATTTTTGAAGACCTATCCATAGATACCCCACATGTATAGGTTTGATGAAAAAAAAAAGTCAAGTTTCAGTTCTAAGTATTTGGTAAGTATTTTTTCTACTTTTTGTGTGAAAATCTAAATGCGGTTTACCGAATAGGTACATCTACTTACCAAGTTTCAAAACTATAGCTCTTATAGTTTCGGAGAAAAGTGGCTGTGACATACGGACGGACGGACAGACAGACATGACGAATCTATAAGGGTTCCGTTTTTTGCCATTTGGCTACGGAACCCTAAAAAAACACCTAAAGAACACACTCTGAATTTCAGCTCTCTACAATCAGCGGTTTAGGCTGTGCATTGATAGATCAATCAGTAACTCAGGACAAAGCATTTTATAGATGTAGGTAGGTACTAGCTGCGCCCTGCGGTTTCACTTGCGAAAGTTTCGATCCCGCGGGATTTTCCAAAAACCCTTTCTAGTGGATCCCTACACATCACAAATATTCGGAATTTTCATAGCTGGAGACCTAGAATAACGCATTGGCTTCTTTTAACCCGATATTCCCGCGGGATCGCGACTTCGCGGGTAAAACCGCAGGGCACAGAGTACATGTATATTATTTTCTCTAATTTCTCTAGTTAATGTCATTGTACACGTTGGTATCAATTCCCCTTCGGGTCGCGGTCGGGGACATCCTGTGTTGCCTCCATGTTGCGACACCGGTGTTGCAATCGTTGCAACATAAAATGGAATTAGGGACGTGGGTGATGTGTGCCCTATTGTTGGGTAACCTATTAATTGGTATCTAGGTCTTATAGCCAAAGGAAAATTACATAAATAACGTGTAGGTAAGTCCCGATCTCGTGGGAATTTGAAAAAATATTTCTTAGTGAATTTCGTGTCCCTAGGATCAGCGGTATGGATTCTGCGTTTGGTCTTCAGTGATTAGGATTATGAATTTTATACGTAAGTATTACCTTGTACCTACTATTTATGTATACAAGCTGAAGCTGTTACAGTTCCACTCCATCCAAAGGTTGCCTGGGAGAAATCGCTTTCAGCCATAAGGCCGCCCATTTGTGCAACTTATTTTTAAGCTTGTTTATTATTTACTTTTGTATATGTGTTTTTTTCTCTGTTTATGTTGTGCAAATAAAGATTTCTATCTATCTATACTGTGGTATTACCTACTTACAAGCAGAGTCCCGCGGTTTCGCCCGTATAAGTCGCAATCCTTCGAGATTTTCCAAAAACCCTTCTTAGTAGAATACTCTAGATACCTGCCTACACACATACCTACCACAAAGGACACACTCTCCCATAATATGTCTCTAGGACCAGCGGTTTAGCGTTGATGTATGTATAGGTCAGTCAGGCAGGACTTTGATTTTTATACTTGTGTCATCTACACTAATATTATTAAGGACGTTTATTCCATTCTCTTTCTCCATACAAACGTAGTTTACGTTTTCCTCCCTGGATAAAGACATTAGAGCAAATATGTTTATGCCATAAAACTTATATCTGGTTCTGGCATGACTATTCATCTTACGAATTATTTTTTTCATTTTTTATTTTTTTTATTTTTTATTATTATTTTAATTAGAAAAAAAAAGGTTCGTACATTGACAAGACATGACAGATATAGGTTTTATGGCATAAACATATTTGCTCTAATGTCTTTATCCAGGGAGGAAAACGTAAACTACGTTTGTATGGAGAAAGAGAATGGAATGAACCCTCTTAAGATGAAAGATTTGTATTTTTGTGTGTGTGTGTGTGTTTGTATGTTTGTAATAAATAAACTCAAAAACTACTGGACCGATATTAAAAATTATTTCACCAAAAGAAAGCTTCATGATCGAGGAGTAACATAGGCTACTTTGATCCTAATATTCCCACGGGATCAGGACATACGCGGGTTAAACCGCGGGATGCAGCTGGTAATAATATAATCTGATATTACCTCTGTGGGGCATTGTGCAACGCAGAAGGGTTGCGGGTTTGATTCTCGCTGATTACTAGTTTTTATGATGGCGCATAGTAGGTACCTAGGTACAAAATATAACCAATAAAATTATACTTTAAAGGGCTTAAACTAAATCCTCTGTAATTTACAATATACCTACTTACATGCCCACACGCAAGATAACTACAGTTTAATCA
Source organism: Idaea biselata (assembly GCA_958496205.1). Classification (NCBI taxonomy): domain Eukaryota; kingdom Metazoa; phylum Arthropoda; class Insecta; order Lepidoptera; family Geometridae; genus Idaea; species Idaea biselata. The sequence goes on along the minus strand of OY292405.1, from coordinate 5,511,200 downwards.
AAATTACGCAATACAATGATGTAACCTATTTTATTTGAGTTGATGACAAAAATAAATATAACACTATGCCGATATTAGTAGGTACCTACAATACAAGTGTGCGATAATTTTGTTTACAAATAATATCGTATTTTATAATTAATTTTCCCTTGGGTTATTTTCATTTTTACGATTATTTTATTAATAGGTATAGGTTACCGAAATTGATATTTTATCCGCGTAATTTCCATTTTTGTGGGAAACAATAATTTGTATATAGTACCTACCTATAGGTACCTACCTTCTAACTTCGCAGACTGATCTATACTAAGTAATATTTTATAGATGAAAGATTTGTATTTTTATGTGTGTGCGACTGTATGTTTGTCGAGCAGTTTTCGAGTTTATGAATAAACTCGAAAACTGCTCGACCGATTTCAAAAAGACGGATCCCGTGGGAATTTTGGGTAGCCTATGTTACTCAGGGTGAATGTAGCTTTCTAATGGTAAAAGAATTTTTGAAATCGGTCCAGTAGTTTCGGAGATTACCCCCAATATACATACATACATACATACATACATGTTACCAACGTTACCTCTTTATAATATTAGTATAGAGATAGACAATACAAACATACCGATCACACACTAACAAAAATACAAATCTTTCCTCGTCATAATATTAGTGTAGATGTAGATAGGTACTTTATATACTTATCTACAACAAAATGTCATTGATCTAAACACGAGCATTGCAAACTAATGATCCGTCCATAAGTAATCGTAAAACAGAACGCGTAAGGACAACCGGAAATAGGTTCTATGTAACTTGTTGTATTGAGTTGTATACCGGATGTGCCGGCATGTTGTTTGGTTCAAGATTGCGGCGAGATCATGCGGGTGTCAAATTATAAGAAGTACGTAGGTTGATGGAAGAAATTTCTGCTCCGACGATAAGGCCGCAAGACGCTTAAAATCAAGCAATTAAGAGATAGTATCCATTCTCTTTCTCCATACAAACGTAGTTTAAATTTTCCTCCATGGATAAAGACATTAGAGCAAATAAGCAGCATCATTTTTTTATTTTTTATAATTAGTTTAATTAGAAAATAAAAAAAAATAAAAAGGTAGATGCATTGTCATAACAGATATAGGTTTTATGGCATTAACATATTTGCTCTAATGTCTTTATCCAGGGAGGAAAATTTAAACTACGTTTGTATGGAGAAAGAGAATGGAGACTATCCTCTTAAAAACAAATTAGATCTTAATGAAAGACATGCGTGGTGTTTATTAATTTTAACATTGTATATCAACGTTTCGAGACCTTTACTTACAGACGTTCCTTCTTCAGGTTTAACTGGTTAAAACCGAAATATGTCTTAATTTATATCCAACATCGAGAAAACCTGAAGAAACATCTTAATTAGATCTAACTTAATATAATGTAAAATTAAAATGTACAAGACTATGCGTAGGGCGGCCCGACTGCAAGACAGATGGTTGTGGGTTCGACTCCCACCCGTTCGGGTGCAAGTATTTATGTTTAACAATTTATATTTCTCTAGGGTGTTTTCGTACATCATAATATGTACCTATTCATTTAATAATAGCGATTATAATGTCTAATAGCCATAGTACAAGCCTAGTGCTTAGTTTGGGGCTAGATTTGGGGTGTAACGTCGTGCAATATTTATTAATTAGTGAGGCAAACGGAATATCGAATTAGCTATGTAATAAATAATAAATGACCCAGAATTTTATAATGTTTAGTTTTGACGGAATAGGTATACATAAGGTACATATTCGTGCCTATACATATAGATACATAGGCACGAAGAAGAGTGAGGGTCAGTGATAACAGTATCCTGAAAATGGTGGCAGATGATCCGCATGCACCTGTGTTTCGACATTTCAATCGAGCGATGGCCGCCGTGGAAAACCACTCCGGTCGCGGTGGTGGTCGCTGGATTGATCTGTCTGCCAGGTACATGATATATAGCAACTTTTTATTTTATTTTCATTTTTGTTTTTATTTTTATTAATTTAGTTTATAAGCTAAAATTTATTTATTTATTGTTTTTTTTTTGTAAATGTAATATGGAGTTGGTCTGAAATAAATGTTTGAATTGAATTGAATATACGGTAGGTACGGTCTTACCCATGTAGTTCCGTCATAGTTTGGGGCAAACCCATCTCTTTCCGTGGGTATATTATACTTATCGTAAAAGGCGACCGATATACATCCTTATAAATCCCAGATAGGCATCCGTATAAGTCTGATTCGGGACTTTACAAGGGAAAACCGCAGTGTTATTATAAAATAACTAGGTACAATTACAAAATTGTTGATTTATTTTACAAATTTATGCATATTGAAAATCTTATTTATTAAGTTAATAAATTATTAACTTGTGCCAAGTGTTTTCGCTCTTCTTAAAATTATTTTGGATTTCGTTAGATTAAACTACCTACTTAATTTCAATCCAGTTAAAAAGGTAGGTAGGTACTGAAAACCGATTACTACCTACTTATTGCAGAAACTTAGATCAAAAATGTAAATAAAATGCCATAGGTACATTTATTTGAAAGTGACAGCTCTTTATTTACTTTTTCCTTTAAAATTGATGTAAGTGAATCTTGGGTATAAAAACGAATAAACTTAAGTTGAATCTGAAAACTCAGTCAATTCGTGCTTTTTATTTCACCTTAATAAATTTTCGTACAAAAATAAACTTCTAAATTAAGAAAATTGCGCCACCAAATTCAACATTAACAATCTCTAATACACATGAATAACATTACACATATTTATCTGTACATACATTACTCAAAGCAACGAGGCACCATTGTACAATGTTACCAATTTATATTTGCTGTTAAACGGCGGCGCCACTGTCTAACGGCAGTGCCGTGTAGCCCCAGCATAGAATAGGGTTACCCCATCTCTTCCCGTGGGTGTCGTAAAAGGCGACTAAGGGATCTGAGGGAGACTGGGACCTATTCTCCCCGCGTGGTGGTGAATAAACTTCTTGGTCCTTAGGTGGGTTGGTGTCAGCCATGCGGCTGGAAGAAAAATATTGCCAAATCTATTTGCAGAAGGTATGGTTAATGATGTGTTACTTACTGCGCCGACCCAAAAAAAAAATCTATTTCAGGTTTAGCAGACCCCGGGCTCCCGAGAGGGATGCAACCGGGAACATCGCTCGGATGAGAAGGTCCTAGGTGAAAATGAAATTAAAAAAAAATATATATCATATTTTATTTATACTTATAGATATAGATTCGATTTATAGTTTGTTTCTTAATCAATCTTAAATTTTATTTTGGTATATTTATTTATTTTATAATTTCCGCGAATATAGGTACGTACAATTTTCCTGCCTCTACGCAAAAGCCAACAAAAATAATTTCATTTTCTTAGTTTCACACAAAACCGTCGACATCATTCAACTTGGTTGCACTCTATCGAAATAGTTCGACGGTTATGCAAGATTCTGGCGCAATTCTGATACGAACACACGAAACTAGGGCACGGGCCGGTTTAGTTTAGTTCTTGAATTAGCGGTGTATTGATAACTGAATAACGGATATATTTTTTGTATTTTACCTTGGAATTTTCTAAGGTAAGAGGCACGGTGAAGGAAAATATCGAGAGGAAATTTTATACTACCAATATTATCCTTTAAAAGCCATCAGCCGCGTAGACTCTGACCGAACTGTGTGGGGCGACAAATTTTAGTAAAGATGACGTTCACTCGACACTGTTGACTCGCCGAAAGCTGGAACAAGAGACCTTGCTGCCTGGTCTTTACCACTAGAGATGGGCAAGAATGCGTCCCCACGAATATATTTGTTAAGAACCAATAACATCGCTCCACCATTAAGTTGTTTTCACTGGAGCTGCGCTGGAGCAGGATAGCTTAATGGAGCAATTCTGTTGGTTCTAACATGTACACATTCGTAGCCACGTAACCTCGTGCATTTCTGGTGGACAGGCTTGAGGACTGTCCCTGTACCGTGTAGCCCCGGCATAGAGTAAGGTTACTCCACTCTTCCCGTGCGTGTCGTAAAAGGCGACTAAGGGATCTGGGGAAAACTAGCATAGGTACCTTAAGTTCTCCCCGCGCGGTGGCGGATAAACTTCTTAGTCCCTAGGAGGGTTGGTGTCAGACAGGCAGTCAGCCGTAAAAATATTAGCAAATCTATTTGCTGAAGGTATGGTCAATGACGACTTACTTACTGGTCCGACATAATAAAAATCGGTTAGCGGACCCCGGGCTCCCGAGAGAAACTCAGGTCGAATTCCTTTGTTATTCGGGTGCTTAAAATAACGAAAGAAACAAGGGAATAAATACATATTTATCCCTTTAAATACACAGTGACATACAAAACTGCATTCAAGTTGTAAGCATGTAGCTTAGTCGTCGCGACGAAACAAAAAGGGCATGCGACGCGCCGGCGCGACGAAAAAAGTTGAGTCTGCGCATCGGCCCTAAAATGGAACAGATCTCAAGGGCGACAGAGTTCAATGGACAAAGAGTTAGTCATTTTATGTACTGCATACGTAAAGAAATGTAAGGATTTCAACTGTCAATGCATGGGAAAAAGTTAAGCAACTTTTGTGAAATATTTGTATGAGAACTAAGCATAGAGAGTAATAGGGTAGCAGAATTGCAAAACTATTTATTTGAATTGATATTCTAATTGTAAAAAGTGCACTTTTGGACGACGAGATAAATTATAATGATTATAATTACTTTTAGGTTTTTTATTTTATTGTTTTTCCTGTACATAGGTGCTTTTGTTCTAGTTCTTTGTTTGTTTTTTTGTTTTTTTTTGTGCGGTGCGTCTTGTGTTAATGAAATTTTTCTATTCTTTTTTTTTATTTTATTTACGTAGAAGTAGTAGTGTCTATGCAAAATAAATAATGATTGATCTTGTTTACGTGGTCTATTATATTTAAGTACCCATTTAATTAATTGCGGATCCCGGGCTCTCGAGAAGCATGCAACCGGGAACATCACTCGGATGATGATGATGATGACCCATTTAATTAATTTAACGAAAAATTAATGACTTATTTATAGGTTGGATTGCACAGCTACATCGAACTAAATTTATTCGATTGTTGAAGCAGAGATTTAACGCTTACAATGCTCTTATAAAATGTTATATCACTAGGGAAAGACCAAAGTCCAGACGTCTATATTGTTTCTGTCTAGTCAAAATAGTCGTAGAACGAATTTAAATGGTCGAATTGAAAATTAGACTATGAAAATTATGCCAGGAGGTGGTCTTTCTTAGTTTAATCTGATCGGGTAAGGTCTGGTCATCATTATGTTAAAAAGGTTCCATTCTGTCGGTGTGTAGTGTGTAGCCCCGGCATAGAATAGGGTTACCCTTTCTCTTCCCGTGGGTGTCGTAATGGCTAATAAGGGATGTAGTAATATGTTGTAAGGCCTGGTCACAGTATCATTACGTACTTAAATAGGTAAGTGTATACCCATTCTGGCGGTGTAGTCCCGGCATAGAATAGGGGTCCTCCTTCTATGGGTGTCGTAAAAGCGACAAAGGGGAATGACTAGCAAACTTGGAGATTTCCCCACGCGGTAACGGGTAAACTGTATGGACCGAAAGAGAGTTGGTGTCAGACAGGCGGCCGGCCGTAAAAATACTAAAACGATTTGCAGTAGGTATGGTCAATAATACTGTGTTTCAGTGAGCCCCTGATAGAGATACAACCGGGAATATCGCTTGGATGATGGTGAGGAAAGTGGGCATGTCATTTAAAAAAAACTTTTTTGTGACAGACACGACGAAACTTTAAGGGTTTCCTGTTGACTACGAACCCCTAAAAAGGATTCAGTTTTTTGCAATTTGGCTACGGAACCTTTTTTTTTTTTTTTTTTTTTAACGTGGGAAAATCTGATTAAGACCATCAGGCCGCTCTCGGGGGAGAGCGGCCCGGTGAGTGGGGGTCCCCCCGGCCAAGATGGTGTGCGGCCGGGGTATACCCACTAAAAACCCACGGTGTCCTTCTCGCCGCTATTGCCAGAGCTCGTCGGAAACCTTACGGAGGAACGTCGACGAGCTCCAGCGGCCGGTGGTCCCATCGGACCCCTTCTCCGAAAAACCCCTTGACGGGGTTAAACCCGTCTCGAGTGGCGGCGCGGACACGCCGCCGCCATCTCGGGCTCTATTGTTGGCGACTGACCCCCCCGAGTCAGCCGCCAAGAGCCGGCTATTGTTGGCGACTGACCCCCCCGCAACTACGGAACCCTAAAAAGGGCATAAATTCATAAACATCAGTGTTGCAACGCTTTAGAATATCCCCTCACTCCAGAGTAAAAGTTATTTTTTATTTAAAACTCTTTGAAAAGGCTAAGTTTTATTTCTAAAGAGTTGGTAACTAAGTTTATATTCTATGAAGTCCTATAATAGTTGGTTTCTTCAAAAGCATGTTTTGTTTGAATATAAAGTTACAAAACATTGGACCAGAACTTATTCCACGTGACTTTAATTAATTATGTATGTAAAACAATTAATTATGTATGTAAAACAATTAATTATGTATCTACTTTAAATTTTCCGTAGCTTTTTAGAAGATGATTAAAGGCAGCCGTAGAAAATAGTCTAGTTAAAATGCTCCCTTGAGATCGCGTACAATGGTCCAAGCGACAAATAAATGCGACTGCAAAAAAGGCTTCAGAATACAGAAAACTCTTTGCAAATTGTTTACATAAATGTCAGAATTATAGTGTCCTCGTTCTGCTTCCATATACTACCACACTATGGTGGGAAAGGCTTTAGCTTCAATTTAGTTTGTAGAAATACGATAGAATACCTATGTAAACTACGCATTTTGGGACGCACAAAAATGTGACTTTAATTTCACTGCCTCTTACTTCCTGCGGCGCTTTGTTACAAGTCTAGAACCGTTCATGGGTCTTCTAAACCATTTGTCTTTTATCTCGCTCTATCCGTAGCCTCCATTTTCCAAAACGTTTCCTTCCGAATCTCCTGTCGCAATCATAGGCCAAGCAATGTGCGCTGTGTTTAAACGTGCGTCAAAGTCGGTTATGCAACGCATTGTGACTCAGCTGGCGCAGTGTCATTGTCAAGTACCTATTGTTTTAGTTAGAGGATTATAGTTGGGATGGGTCGACGTGACTAATTGTGGGTGATACTGGCTTAGGAAAAGCCAGGGCTTTTCCTGGATCAATATCCAGTAGATATGACATCAGAAGGACGAGTTGTAAGCAGGCACTTCGATAACGCTACCGGAAACTTAATGATACTTTTAATGTTTTTAACCGTTAGGTATTCATCGACTTCTTCTTAGCGCCTGCAGCGAAGGATTTTATTTGTTAACTTTTTAAGTAGGTATATTTATTTCGTCTCTGGTATCTACATAATATCTCAATGGTGCATGGGTGACCACCAGTGATATCTTATAAATAAGGTGCATGTTCATTTTACGCGAAATATATAAAAAATCGCTGCAGCGCTGACAATATTGTTACGGGTATTGTAAAAATGAAATAAGTACGCACCTATCGCTGGGAGGCGTTAAGACGAAGCAGTTAAGGGCCCTATTCTGAAAAACTGAAAATCCATGTCGGGCGCATCGAAAATTGTTGATTATTTCATGACGGAATGTCGTAGAACTTTTTTTTGTGTACAGATTGTAGGCGACATTGTTTCCGATATTTTAATGCAGTTTCCATACAAATATGTCGAAACGTATTGAAGCCTATCGACATTTTAGCCAAATCAGACATTTTTTATCTAAAATTTGGATAGGCTTTGCACCAACAATAGGAGGTTCTTGTCTTAAAACTACACCAAAATGTAGGAAACAATGTCACCTACAATCTGTGCACAAAAAAAAGTTCTACGACATTCCGTCATGAAATAATCAACAATTTTCGATGAGCCCGACACGGATTTTCAGTTTCAAGGTCGTTGGCGTATATACTCCTCTTAAAAGCATCATTAAGCTTGTGGTGGTAATGTTACCACAGAGGTTACAACTTCAGCTGATAAACTGAAGTCTCTACTCTCCTCGTGATGACGAGTAGGTACCTAGAGTAGATAACTGTAGTTTTCCTTTCCAGTATAAAATAAATAAATAAATAAATTTATTTCCAAATTAATGTGTACAAATTAACTTGAGTCAAATTTTGATTTAAATCTAAATTACACAAATGCCTGAACTAGGAAAATCCTGTATCTCAGGCGAGAATGGCAGACAATAGAAACTAAAATTATCACTTATAATTAGAAACAAATTGAAACTTACTAAATACTATTGGTATGTCTAAGTATAGGTAATAATTGGATAAAATATATAAATTAAATAAAAGTAGTACATTGGATTAAATAAAACTAGTTCACCATCAATTACTATTAAGTTTACAATAACCGATCATAACATGACCTATTACCCTGAAATTCTAAATACCTAAACCTAATACATACAGTAGGTATGTAATGTATAAGGTCCTTTAAAGAAAGGGGTGAAAGGACATGACGCATGAGGGTAGCAGAGAGGTAGGGGGAGGATCGCGAAGTGTGACTCAACCGTGGACTCAACAATCGCGACTGGAGACAATCAGTTTCAATGTTGATTGTTGATTTTGATAAAGGTAAATTTTGAAGGGAAGTTAATAAAATTCTTATTCTTAGATTAGTTCTGTAAAAATTATACTCATTTTTCCGGGGTTAAATAGCATGGTGTTTATTAATTTAATTTAATTTAATTTAATTTAATAAAATAAAATAAAACAAAACGTAAGGTAACGTTTGAAACGTTGAGTATTGAAACAATGCTAAAAGTAACATACACCACGCGATTCAAACCGAAGAAATGTTTAATTACAATATACCTAACATCGTGAAAACAGAAGAAAAAAACCAAAGGGTAGTTTTCACACTATAGACATTGTGATGTCCAGAACTATGGGTCTATACATATATGGGTTATTAGAACTAACGGGTCTAGATCGCGTTTGTATTTTAATTAAGTACCTACAATAGTTTTAGATTTATCACCTCGAAGAACAAAACTTCGTACGTAACTCTATCAATGAATGAGACATATCGTACACGTTATTTATCTATAGGTATTTTATCAATAGGATGTAGCCTCTATCACTGATTTATTATTAAAGAATGTTATGAATAGCTACTTTATCTACTTACTTATCCACTCAGCTAGATACCTGCCTCCTTGATGCTTTATTTTTGTAAATAAATATTGCGCAAGATATCACATACGTAGTCACTTCGTTAGTCTCACACGCTTCCTCCCTGCCTGACTCACAAGGTGTAATAGGTACATACATTCCCGCGGTTTCACCCGCGTAAGTCCCGATCCCGTGGGAATATCAAGGGAACAAAAGTAGCCTATGTTACTTGCGATAATGTTGCTATAGGCTGGCTATTAGGTGAAAGATTTTTTGGAATAAGTATATTGGTTTCGGAGATTATACCCTCAATAAATATACTTATCATATACCTACTACATAACAAACATGTTACCAACGTTACCTCTTTGTAATGTTAGTAGGTATAGATTACAAAGTCACAGGCAGACATAATACATACACACTTGCAAACATTCGCGTTTATAATATTACTAAGTAGGATATTATTATATTATGTAACCAACTGAATTTTCAACACCTACAGGAAAACAGCATTAATTTAATACAGACAATTATATTATATCTACCTACTTATAAAATTAAGTAGGTATAAATAAGTAAGTAGGTGCCTAACCTAACCATACCATACCATTTTCACGTATTTCTATTTTTCTTATGTACAGACAGGGTGCCAACTGCCATCTGCCTAAAACCTAGGTTTTGTCAGATTCGGATTAGTTACGGAAGCTTACAGACACTATTAAAGATTTTTTTATTTAAGGTCTATTTGCGTCTAATTTAAGTACTTACAAGTCCATATTTAATCAGAAACTCTTAAAATAGACTTTATTTAGCCTTAACTTTTCTGGGAAACAAACAATAATTTGTAGGTACCAACCTACCTTCGTAAGTAATTCTGTAGGAGCTACATAGGGTTAACAATCAATCAAAGGTCATTTTTTACCTAACATTTTAGTGCTAAAGTCAAATCTTACATCACCACACGATAGCACTACCTATAGGTAAGTACTAAAACCTACCTACTTAGCTATAAGATATTGTCTGTCTAGACTGGGTTTCCAGGAAAGTGCAAAGGCAATGCACGCTTACGTTGACTCACGTTAGTTTGAACTCAGTATAAGGATAATTTACGTCATGGATATTGATATTGTTTTTATAATACTACATAATGATAAGAAGGGAAGGGCCTTATAGTATATTCTGTGCTTTTATCACACACAGCCTATAGCTGTGCCTGCCTCGACGAAATCTGGCTACAGTCCAGTGGAACTATGGTCACTGAATGGTTTAGTGGGTAAATCTCTGGCCGCCCACCACATCGGGTCACTCTCCCCAGGGAGCGGCCCCCCTCTGTTTAAAATAAGGAGGACGCACCTATGTTTCTTGAACCTTCTTCTCATCAATAACAGCTCAATAGTTATACGAACTTTGTAAGGGACAAAATAAACTCACTTACATACAGTGCCAGAGTGCCACCGACCTATCTGATATATGTAATCTGAAGTCGGGCAGTTTTACTGGGTAGATCCAGATTGTACCTAATGGTTTAGCTGGTCGATGACGTTATATTACCAAATATATTTTTATAGCCACCAGCACCACATCACCACCATTGACAGACAAAAGCCCTCCTTTGGGTCGCGCAGTCGGATAAAAGAGACTATCGAAGACCGATTCCAAAGAGCCACGTTTTTAAGTTCTCTGACTTGATGAATGACTATGTAATATGATGTGATAACGACCGACGACGCGACTGAAAACATCGGCTGTGGGGACATTTCATTTTAAAAATGAGTAACTGGATAAGTGTTAAATAAAATAAAACGGTTGTTTGGATACGCCGTGCGAAGCCATTATCTGCAAACTATTTCATGCTGCGAAATGTCAAAACATTGACAGCTGACAGAGGTTATAAATGTTTTTCGGCGTTTCTCTTCTTGTTTGTTTGTTTATCTTCCAGTGTTGTTTTTAAATGTAATACCTATTTAAATCGCGATATATTCACATTGATTTGCAAAATGTGTGAAGTAAAACGAAAACGTAGCCCTAATTGGCTTCCTTCTGAAAAGAAGCTGCTAATAGAGCTAGTAGAAAAGCATTATGAAGCAGCCGAAAATAAGAAATTAGATACTGCTTCACTGAGCGCCAAACAGGCCGAATGGCGAAAAATAGCGGTAGAATATAACATCCAAACCTCCCACATCCAACGTGATGCGAAAATCCTAAAGGCTCAGTGGGAAGGTATGAAGAAAGCGGCGAAAAAGGAAGCATCTCTCGCTAGAAACCGCAATATTGATACAGGTACTTTTACGTAAATAAAATGTATTTGCAGCTATTCTTTTTGACCTTTATGTTATTCCTTAACTCCAGCTATCTACATTTAAAGTTTCATTGCAATCGGATAAGTCGTTTTTGTGTAACAGCCTCACAGACATTCAAATTTGTATTATATTTAAAGTACTTATAGATTGAAGATTTAATGTTAATAGGTGGTCCAGATGTAGAAAAGGAAGATCCTATTTATACAAATATCTGCAATTCAAGGATAATATCTATATTGCAAATGAATGGTGAAAGGATAAATATCTCAAATGACAGTGATAGCATGGCTACTGTCCAATCCGATGGGGAAGCAGTAAAAGGCAGACAATCTGAATTAGAACCTGATCTCTCCAGTTCATGTATGAAGGGTTAGTATAACATGATTATGTTATCTGTGCACCTGCAGTGGTAATGTAGCAAAAAACACCAGAATATTTTTGACAATGAGGAGGAACACTAACTTTTTATCCCGGCAGAGGGTGTTTGTCGACTAATATTAGGTTTGAATTAAGAACTGTCAAACAGGTGTTTTTTACAACTCTTGGCACCGAATTGGCCATATCGGTCTGAGACCGAAAGAATAAAAAAAAACTCGGCGTTTCCATTGGTGGAGGACCATCATCGAAAAAAAAAAAAGATCATCTGATGCCAGCGCCATCTACTTACAGCTTTGCGTGTGGCACCCCATTGACAAAATGTTACCAATGCTCCTATGCTTCTACTGCTGGCTTGCATTGAATGATTTAATGAATGAATGAAACAGATCTAGGATATCTTTTATTATTTCAGAGCCTTCTCATATAGTGGTGTGGTTCACCTAGTGTTGCGAGTTTTCATAAATTCAAAATTTTATAACGTTCAAAAATATTTTATTTCAATAATGACACTACTTATATCTTTTGTCAGGTATGGATATAAAAAAAGAATTTGCGGATAAAGGAAACATAGAAATAGAAATTGACCCACTGAAACTGAAACCTGGGTTATTAGAAGATATGAGCTTGAGCATGGGTAGCTGTACATCGGCAGACAGTGAAATAAAGGTTTGTGAAGTTTAGATTTTAGGTGTTTATTTTCTACTTCTTAGTTATTGGCTTCTGCTCGCTATTAAGCCGCAATTGTGCCTAAAATTGTGGTTTACATTTTGAACTTTTGTTTTTATATTTTTTTTAATAAAATAACATGCTGAAGCTTGTCCTTCAGAGACGAGTTTGAAATTTACTAATATCAGGCAATCTTTTTTCCTTCTAGTCAGAACAGACACTAGTCCAGTTCTATGTATATATAGGTAGATATATATTTAATTGTTTCTTTCAGGATTGGGTTGATTTTACATCCCAGATGTCAACACCGCTGTCTGTCCAGTCGAAAACTACAAAAATCAGTAGTTTGGAGTCAGTTCACGAACAACAAATTATTATAGCTGCAGAAGAGGCAGAGGGGAGAAAAACAATGTCGAAATTAGATATAGAAATTAAAAGAGAAATTCTGAAGCAAGAAAAATTAAAAACGAAGCTGTTGTTGTTAGAATTAAGAAGAAAAAGGAAAATATTAAGAAAAATCCAGTAAATTCATTTATACTTATGTATCTAGTACCTACCTACCTACCTGCCTACTTCTTTATTTAGTAGGTATTTTGTTCCTATTGATTTTTTATTTAATTACTTAATTAAATTAATAACTATCCTTAGACAATATAATAAACATAGATACTAGTACCTACCTACATAGTATTTCTTATGTTTTATTTATAATATTAGAAGAACAAGGTAGGAACTATAGTTAGTACCTACATTAATATACTATCCATAGTAGGACTATGGATAGTATATTATTATTGGTTTAAAGTTATGCTATCAATCAATAGCATAACTTTAAACCAACTTTAATAATAAATAAATTCTGTGAACAACACACAGCGCCATCTAGCCCCGTGGTAAACGACTAAGCTTGTGTTACGGTGACTAAACAACGGATATAATACAATTCTTATATTTATTTATCTATTGTAAATACATACAGGGACACCCAGACCAGTCAAATATTTATTTTTTAAGCATAAATACTTGCACCCGGCGGGAATCGAACCCGCAACCTTCTGCATTACAGTCGTGCTTTCGCACGACGCGTCAGAGAGGTCGTCGTTTATGCCTTGATTGATTATTTTATATAAACCGACCTAAATCATATCCTACTCTGTTTCTTGCGGCTACGCTTGAAATACCAACCCGATTGAATTTGGTTGGATAATACTGTGAAATGTCAAACGTTGACTTGACTCTTGCTTGACAGACAGCATCTTGACAGTGAGTTTCTAGGTTATTATACTACTCTTTGGTTATGTTTGTGTTTTTGTTGATCGTACGTTCTTGTTTTCTGAAAATAATTTAGAATTAAATGCTAATAAATCAAAATGGGTGACGATAATAAGAAACGTTGCCCTAATTGGATACCTTCTGAAAAAGAACTGTTAGTAGACCTAGTAGAAAAGCATATTGGAGTAATAGGAAATACAAAATTGGATACCTTTTCAATGAGCTCGAAACTAGCTGCATGGCAAACTATGTCCGTCGAATTTAACAAGCGAAGCAACCACTACCACCGTGATGCGCAAGCTCTTATGGCTCATTGGAAAAGATTAAAATCACTGGCAAAAACGGCAGCATCTCTTGCTAGAAAGCAAAGTATTCCAACAGGTTAGTTATTTAGTTACCTACTAGGAGCTGTACCCCGTGGCTTCACGCACGTAAGATCCCGTGGGAATGTCAAAAAAAACCCTTACTGATGCCTATATCATATAGAACGCACTCTCCAAATTTCAGCTCTACTATCAGCAGTTTAGCCAGTGCCTTGACCCATCAGTCAGTCTGAACAAAGTATTTTATGGATAACTAGCAGATTCCCGATCCCTTGGGAATATCGAGATCAAAAGTAGCTCCTATGTTACTCCTTGATAATGTAGTTTTCTATTTGTGAAAGAATCGAAATTGGATCAGTGGTTTCAGGGATTACCCGGAAAATACATAAGAAATACATAAATGCTACAAATTTACAATGTTAGAATTTTAGTAGCTCTTTATAATAATATTAGTATAGAATATAAGTCAGTACGTATTAAAATATTTTTTTCCGTTTAATGAAAGAGTTTTTTTAATTTTTATTGGGCTAGTTTCCCAAATTCAATGTCTGACTGGCTATTTTGCGTCTAGTTAGATGTTCACTAACCAGACTCAACTTGAGAATATTAAATAAGATTCTTTAACCTAACAGGTGGTAGATCTCCAGAAATGAACGTAGAAGATCCTGTTCATCTAAGAGTAATATCTTTAATGAATATAAATCCTGAAGATGCTAATAACTCGTATGACAGCAATAGCATGGACCCTGCTCATGCCGTAGACGTAAGCATGGCGAGCTCTACATCAGACGACAGCGATGATGATTATGTACTTGTATGTATTTCCATGAAATTCATTCTTATTATTTTGACATAGTGGTGTGGTTCACCTATACTCTATTTCAAAAATTTAGATCAACAAAAATCCCATCAATTTATTTGAAAGTGACAGCTCTTTATTTACTTTGGTCTTTAAAATTGATAGTGCTTTGGTCTGCGTTGCTCCATCTCTGGTAGCAGTTAATATTTAATTAAAAGTTTATAACTTAACATTTTTTAGCTTAGTCAAAATATACCTACCTACCTACCTATATTTTTGACAAATCAAAAAAAAAGTATATTTTTGCCTACACCAAAAAAATCAACCTCCATAGGTATAACAGCTAGGTTTAATGTCATTAATCTTATTAACCCTTTCTTCCAGGATTGGGGTGATAGTAAACCTCAATTGCCTAAGACTCCCTTGCCTGCCCAGATGAAAACTGAAAGCACCAGTTCCTTAGAATCACTTTACAGAGAAAAAATTAAAGCAATTGAGTTAAAAAATACTCTAGCTACAGAAAAAGCAAAGGAAAAAATGGCGATATCACAATTAGATATACAAATTAGAAAAGAAATATTGAAACAAGAAAGATTAAAAACTAAGCGGTTGATGTTACAATTAAGAAAGAAAAAAAAAGTCAATCCTTCACTAAATTTGAACCAGACTTCCATAGTTAATGGGGCTTCCGGAAGCCCTCCAACAGAAAGTAGTTAAGGAAAACTATGTAAGTACTTAGTATAGGTACTTACATAGTTTTATAGGTACTTACGTAGTATAAGTATCTAGGTATAAGTACCAAGGGACTTTTTTTTTATCTTAAATACAAAATGTAACTTAATAACAATGTGTGTATTGATTTGTTGTGATCTGGAATAAATTATTAATTATAATTGGCATATTTGATAGTTTTTTTTTTTACATCTATAGATGCTTGCTTGCTTATAGATATTTGATATGTTTTTATTCTAATTACCTATGCTCACCTAAGTTAAAAAAATCCCATGAGTTTCTTGTGGTTTCTTCTCATCGGAGGGCGCGTTCCGAAACCACAGTAAAATAAAATCTCGACGTTTCAAAACGTACGTATGTGTGTATAATATACGTTCTAAATAAATAAAATAATAAATTTAGAATTTGAATTCAGTTATGTGGAATGACTAATTATTATAATCATCGCGACATGCGACAGTAATAAGTGATATCTACCTATGTAAGATCCCTTTTTAAACTAACTCGACCACGTCTTCGCGACCATGACCGTTGTGATATGGTCGAAACGTCGAGGTAAGAAAATTAAAAAGTTAAAAACCACGCGATAATTAATTACCCGGGAAATATATAAATTATAAATTCCCATGGGGACTTCGCGCTGTTATAATTTATTATAGTACTAGAAGCGCCCTGCGGTTTCACCCGCGCAAGTCCCGATCCCGCGGGAATTTCGGTATAAAAAGTAGCCTATGTGTTATTCTAGCTATGTTTATTCCAAGTTTCATCGCAATCGGTTCAGTAGTTGCGTTAAGGAGTAAAAGTCACAGACATACTGTGCAGACATGCATAAAATATAAATATACTTGGGATAGTATTTCGAGGTCAAAGCATGTCTAGTATGTACTTTATGTACCTCTATTGCTGGCTATATGCACAAGCCGTACGAATCCATTTTTTGCATACTGAAATGTCAAATGTAGAATTGACAACTTGTTTGTACTTTGTAGGTTATGTTTGTTTCTTGTACCGTACTTATTGTTGTTTTCTGTTATTTTGGTTGGTGATTTGTGTTTTTCTAAAAGAAAATGAGTAAAGAAAAGAAAAAACGTTGCCCCAATTGGCTTCCTGCTGAAAAGGAACTGTTAATAGAGTTAGTGATAAAACATTTTGGTGTAGTTGAAAATAAGAAAACGGATCGCTTTACAATGCAGAACAAACTGATTGAATGGCAACATATGTCTGTCGAATATAACAGCCGAACCAAACACTACGACCGTGATGCTAAAACCCTTATGAGTCATTGGATAAAAATGAAAAAAACGGCGAAAATGGTACTAACTCCTACAAAAAAGCAAAAGATTTTAGCAGGTTAGTTACTTGTTAGAAAATAATGAGACTCCCGTACATCTTTCACTGTCAAGAAGTCCAGATACTATTAAGAGCCAAGCCCAATAATTGTTCACTAAGAACCAAATCTAATTTCTTGGGCTAGATAGAGCATTGCTTGGCTGTTTTGTATATTACCTACCAGTTATACCCTCCTACTATTATACCGTTTCCTTCACGACTGCAAAGCATTTGAAATACCAAGCCATGATCACACGAAACTATGCCAGTTAATGGACCTAGCATAGTTTTTGTGAGCATGCGACATATTTCTTAGTTGTCTTATCTAAGCTTTGGCATAGTTGAAGTAGGTTAAGTCTAAAAAGTCTATAAAGAAAAAATTACTTTTACTGTTTGTTTCCGCAACTAGCCCTATAACTGGGCCTTTTTGCGTGACTTTAAGCCATAGGTTTCCTCACAATGTTTTCTTTTACTATAAGAGCGATGCGCACTTTAATGAAGAAAAAGACATTGGTGCATGGTCGGCCAGGATTCGAAACCATGACCTTCGGAATGAAAGTCGCAAAGAAGAAAACTTAACGTCATTCCTTTGTGAGGGTCATTGGTGCATAACTTTTCAAACTATAGAATAAGAGCTTATAATGTTGACAGGTGTATGTCTAGATTTAAAAGACGAAGAGGCAATTCATGCAAAAGTCTTAACGATAATAAATTCAAATGGTGAAGGCTTAAATAATTCATATTATGGTCAATCTTCAATAAATACAAGTGCTGAAAAGACTAATGAACGATATGAGAGTGATAGCATGGACTCTAACAGAGCAGAAGTCGAAACAGTTAACCCGAAAGGCTTGAAATCGGGATCAAATGACTACAACTATTCATGTACAAAAGGTAAGTGGAGATCTCCTGTACATAGACAGATCTATAGCAAATAACTTAACATTTTACCGTAACTAATGCTTTATTAAAATTTAAAATACTAGCTGACCCGACAGATGCTGTCCTCCCCATTAAAAAAAAAAAACCTAGAATGCTAATCTATTACTACCCTACACTACCTTACTACTACCCCACCCTACTATCACCCTACAACTAACCCCTACCCTACTATTACTCCCTAAAAAAAGTATCATATCTCTTGGTACCTACCTCCCTACCAATTTGCAGCCAAATCGTTCAGCCGTTTTTGAGTTATAAATAGTGTAACTAACACAACTTTCTTTTATATATAGATATATTTTTTTGGTTACAGATACTAAGAACAAAGTAAAAATTGACCCTCTGAAAAATTTGTCTTTAGAAGATATAAACATAGATAGCCCTTCATCTGAGGACAGTGAAGTTAATTATGAACTTGTATGTATTTACATGTATTTGGGATGTAAAATAATTGTAATGTTATGCAACTTTATCATAAGTTTTTCCTTTCAGGATTGGGATGATGAGGTTCCTAAATCTCCAGTGTCGGTTAAATTGGATACAAATACAATCAGTAGTTTAAAATACAAAATTTACAAAGAAAAAATTGAAGCATTAAGTTTTAAAAATAGTATAGCTGCTAATGAAGCAAAAGAAAGAAGAACATTAGCACAATTAGACATACAAATAAGAAGAGAAATCCTGAAACAAGAAAAGTTAAAAACAAAACTATTGTTTATTCAATTAAGAAAAAATATGGATAGTAGGAAAAAACAGTGAGTTAATTTTTTAACACATAATTAGGTATGTAAGTAGGTATTCCTCCTTCCTATTTTAGATCTTTCTGGAATAAACTATATTGGTACAAAATAATAAACACACTAGGTATTTTGTATTTTATTCAATTTCAATTTGATTAAGTATACCTACCTAGGGGGAATCTGCAATGAGACGGACGTGTTGGGAAATGGACACTATCGAAAATATTTTATGTTTTTGTGGGTGGTTGGCACCATTGACTAGTGATGGGTCAACTCGGAATAAACGTAACTCGAGTCAACTCGAGTTAAAATGCACGTAACTCGAGTTAACTCGAGTTGCAACTCGAGTTGGTAGGCATGAGTAACCCAATTAATTATTTTATATACTTTGCCGCTTTACGCCAAAAAAACCGAACTGATTCTGATGATACTTAGTATGTAATTAGCTGGAGACTTAAATTATTATATGGGCTACTTTTAATCGCGATATTCCCACGGGATCGAAATTTTTCAAACTCAATATTTTAGCAAGAACGAAGCTTACACATGTAAAACCACAGCATGTAGTTTTTTACATTTTAATCCTTCGGTCTGTCCTTACCGAGATAAGGCAATGGGACCGAAATAATTAAATTATCGAATAAAATAAAAACCAATTATGCATTTTTGAGTGAAAATTTGTAAAAAAATAGTACTATTATTGAACTCGAGTTCGGAAGGTTTAACTCGAGTTGACTCGAGTTGGTCGCAACTCGAGTCAACTCGAGTTGGCAACTCGAGTTGACCCATCACTACCATTGACAGGCCCGCAGGTATATGGTCATCAATGGTGCCAACACCCAAAAACTCAAAATTTGATTTTGATTGATTGATTGATTAAAGAATTAATCAAACAAATTAATTACCTACCCAAAAACTCAACATTTTTTCTGAAACTTGAGATATTGATAGTGTCCGTTTCAAAACACGTCCATTTCATTGCGGATTCCCTCTCTACCTGTTCTCATGCTGTTTATTTGCAATTAGGTTGTGAGATTCCTTCCAAAACAGGTATATTTTTTAGCCCCGGCATAGAATAAAAAGCATACCTATGCTTTTTATTCTATGCCGGCCTGCCTATGCCTACATAGGTCTACATGTTTTCCAATTTAATGAACTCACTTTTTAAACTTACACGATTTCCGTCCATCATTATTATGAAAGGGTCTAGATCGCGTTATAGATAACACTGGCCAACAAAAAAAAAGAAAATATTTGTTTCCTGTGATTTTTTTTTGTTTCTATTTGAAATTGGCGCGTATTTTTTAAATATGGAATTACTTTTTCTCTCACAGCTTTTGTTTTTGAGTTGAAGCAAACTACCCTCATTTACTATTTTCACATAAGATTTGTGTTTTTTATTGGACACTGAATTATATTTTATTGCTATTGTCGATATGGCTTCGTCAAGAAGATGTTGTGTGATTAATCCCGATTGTTTTTGCTATATTTGTGGTGAATATGTATTTGCAAAATATCGAAAACCTATATCCGACTTTGTAAAAACTGCGTATCATCAATACTTTAAATTAAAATTGTGTAATCAGAACAAGCCGTGGGTTCCTCATATTGTGTGCCAGAAATGTGTGGTATGTCTACGATTGTGGTCCAGTGGAAAAAGAGATGCTTTTATATTCGATACACCCATGATTTGGCGAGAACCTCAAAACCATCATGATGACTGTTACTTCTGCGCCGTGAAAATAAACGAAATTAACCCTAGAAATCGTAAACAATGGTCATATCCTAACTTATCTTCTGCTCAGCGACCTCAATTGAAATCACGACAGGAACAAACCAGCACTTCTGAATTTTTTGATGATCCAAATCCCTGTGAACCCGAACAAAATTCATCAAGTGAAAATTCTGATTCAGACTACAAGTTTAGTCAAGAACCTCAACAATTTTTGATGGGCCACAGATTAGACAACTCGTGAAAGATTCAAATTTTGTCAATTCAATGACTGAAATCGAATCCAAAGCTTGGAATTCATTTGTTTTGGTTATGAGTAATTTCCTTGGCAATAAGAAATCTGACGACTACGTCGAGCTTGTTGAGTCCATGCTATCGAATCTAAAACAGCTTGGATGCAACATGAGCATAAAAATTCACTTCCTACATTCACACTTAGACCGATTTCCTCAAAACCTAGGTGATTTAAGTGAAGAGCAGGGTGAAAGATTTCACCAGGATCTTTGAACAATGGAAGAGCGTTATCAGGGGCGGTGGGACTCACATATGATGGCAGACTACTGCTGGAGTTTGCAACGAGATCTACCTAAAGTCGTGCATTCAAGGAAATCGTATAAAAGATCATTTCATTGTGTTTAAAAGAAATTTTGTGAACACACTGCTTCAGTTTTCTGTATTTTTTGTCAAAATAATAAATATGTTTATATCAAAAAGTAAAGCTGTTCCCAATCTCCTATTATGTTTTTCAGAATCAGGGCCATAGAAATACCTAATAACAGACAAAAAAGTAAAGGAAACAAAACTAGTGTTGACCAGTGTAATCATTGTGCGTATTGTGTCTAATAAGACACAATACGCAATTAGGGTTGCCAGGAGCCGGACATGTCCGGCCTATTACAGTGGTGTCCGGCCAAATATATACAAGTCCGGCCTGTCCGGCTTTTGTTAGGCTTTTGGTCAACCCCGTCAGAGTCACGCGGACAACGCAATTCGTACAAAATTCACTCGCGCTTTCAAAAAATCATAATTAATAAATAATTTTTGAAAGCTAATCTTTTTTGATTCATTTCATTACGTGTTTTCATCAAATGAATGAGAACACAATGCGGTTAACACAATTTAGACGTTTAACGAAACAACATCCTCAACGGAACCCGAGAATTACTACACCTAATTGGTATTTAGATTAAATTAATAATTAATTCTAATCAAATTGGGGACCTGGGAAGAACATGGATTAGACTTTAGACAGAGTAACAATAAATTATTAATATTCTAATAAATTGTTGTTTACGAATGGGATGCGCACGGGCAATGCGCATGTTTAAAATAGGTTAAGTAAGTAATCATTTATTAATTTGAACTAGGAAGCGAAGTAAATATAGGTTACGTGAGGACATGCACATTAGACATTGAATATCGTAATAGTCGTGATAAATGACTAATTATAATGCCATTTATAAGTTCCTTGGAAATTGTTTCACATTTAAGGGCATTTAATGATAATTAATCTATATCTGTAAAAGGCTTTGTCCTGATTGACTGACTGTTCAACGTACAGCCTAAACATCTGATTGTAGAAGGCTGAAATTTAGAGAGTGTGGTCTTCTATACTAATATTATAAAGAGGAAAGATTTGTATTTTGTGTGTGTCACTGTGTGTGTGTGTGCGTCTGTATGTTTGTTATGAATAAACTCAAAAACTACTGTACCAAATTCAAAAATACTTTCACCATTAAAAAGCTACATTCAGCCTAAGTAACATACTTTTAATCCCGATATTCCAACGGGATCGGGACTTATGCGGGTAAACCCGCGGGACACAGCTAGTAAATAAATTCTGTGACCATCACACAGCGCCATCTAGTCCCATGGTAAGCTACTAAGCTTGTGTTATGGTGACTAAACGACGAATATAATCTTGTTCCCAGCGGGAATCGAACCCGCAACCTACTCGACAAAGCTCGTCAATCTTATAGTATTAATTAATACCAACACAGCACTATCATTATGCTATGTTATACTATACACCTTCCCACGACCGTTATCCGTTTTTTAGCTGTGGTCTAAGTTGTAGCACATTTAAGTACATAGGAGACATCTATTCCTATGTAGTCTTGATTTGTTGTTTAAGAGGACAGTCTACCAACTCTTTCTCCATACAAACGTAGTCGACTGTTTCCTCCCTGGATAAAAATATTAGAAAAAATATGTTTATGCCATAAAACTTATATCTGCCATGACTATGTCCCTACGTTTTGATTTTTTTTCATTTTCTAATTAGGGGGCGTCCATAAATTACGTGAGGTGTTTTTTGACATTTTGTTCCCCTCCGCCCCTCCCTGGTGAGATGTCGTGAGATTTTATTCAACCCCCTCCCCCATCCTCCAATCTCACGTGAGATTTTTCAAAATGTGGGTTTCTTACGTAAACGCGTTGGATTGTTATTATAAAAAGAAAAGAAAAAATTGCTTCAGAGTGTGTTCAGTTACTGGAGCAGTAAAATACAGCTCCGGTAGCAGAATTTTTTTTTCAGTGTGTACAATCTGGATTAAATGGACCAAAATAGTATAATTTTTTTTTTGTTTCAATCAGAAAAAAAATTGCGTGATATTTGCCGAGACCCCCCCCCCCCCCTCCCCAACGTAAGATTAGATGAGATTTGACTCGACCCCCTCCCCCCCTTAAACACCTCACGTAATTTATGGACGCCCCCTTAGAATGGAAATAAAATTCAGAAAAATTGGAAATGAAAAAATCAAAACGTAGGGACATGGTCATGACTAATATAGGACTTATGGCGTAAACATATTTTTTCTAATATCTTTATTCAGGGAGGAAACAGTCGACTACGTTTGTATGGAGAAAAGAGTAGGTAGACTGTCCTCTTAAGAGTGAAGGTAAAGTGACATCAGTGGACTTTTCGACCGGTCTTCCGGTCTCGGCTGCACCGGCCTATAATGTATCAGAATACGGATGAAATGTGACCTAGACGGAAATTGGAGCGGATAGCTTTAGTGCGGTAAAATAATGAAAATTATTAGCAAGTCATTTAATATTCATGGAATCTTCCATTATAGATGTTTTTAACCTACATTTACTTTCCGGAACTGTCGTTGAAATCATCCTTTTGTGTGTGTATTTGTTATAGTACGTATAGTGTATGTGTTTCCATCCTAACTACTAATATTGTAAATCTGATGTTTGTATGTAAGTAAGTATGTTAGTAGTTTTTACGTGAAGCAGTTACAGACATATACTCGTTTACTTACATAGTTATGGAAGTTTGTATCATAGTTATTATTGGGGATGAACTGCGGATTAGGAGGATTCACGAAGATTTAATAAAAACACCGGTTTTAGCACAGAAAAAATGGAGCACGTCTTGCGGGATGTGTCGCGAACGAATCAACAACAGGAGGAGAAAGCAAAAAGAAATTAGGGTATACCAACTTTAAAATACAAAAAAAAAGAAAAAATGAATCTACCACAATTTAAATAATTAATTGTACTGCCGTGCCAAGCCAACACACCCGCATTACGTTCTCATAACTTTATTTAAACAAAAGTGAGGGAAATTCAAACACTTACAATGTTCTATCGTCTACAATATCCACCCCCTAGTGCTGAATTAATAAGTCAGCACTACACACGTTGACATTTACACTAAATCAGTCTGCATTTACATAAGATGCGCAACAGCGCGCTAAAGTAAAGTTCTAGCAAGAGATTATATTATTGCTTACTTATGCTTATTCTAAGTTAATAAAAGGTATATAATAACATGACATTCGTAAGTAACAATACTTTTAAAAACTTAAATTAAATGGGTACATTATTGAACCTCAAGCAAGGCAACCCGGGTCACCGGACGCCTGAGTATACCTGTGCGCGTGCGTACATCAACAATGCGCACGCGACCGTCTTCACCTGGGTGTATCGCACTCACTATCCCGTGTCTCCACGAACCACGTTCAACATTAGGATCAATTATTAATACATACCCAGCCAACACAGATTAGCTGAATAAATATTGCGTAAAAGCAATTCTTTTGACTTTAAGCTGGATAAGTATTTGCATAACTTCTGTGTAAGCGCTTATACAGATGATATTCAAGCAATTTGGGCACAAAATATCTTGCTTCAATTTGGATAACATTTGATTAACAGCCACATAGCAGCTGAATAAATGTACAACACACTGAATATCTTCTGCATAAATTCTGATTTTTCTTTAGTCCAGAAATTATACATATTTTATGCAGATGTTAATTTGTGAGTTCAGATATTCAAATGATATTCAAAATTCCGATCTCAGGAGTAGTCTTACACAGAAATTATGAAAGTAAAAAAAGTATTAATGTATTTTTCATTGTGACGAATTTTTTTTGTGTTACTTATACTTCAAAAAATTGTACGTCTTCAAAAGTTTGGTAAGTAAATTGTTTCATACATTTTAAGTAAGTTTGAGGTGAATTATATAAACGCATGGCACTTTACTGTGAATTATCAATATGATTATTGTAAATTTTTTGAGCGCCTTATGATAAAGCTACAATTTAAAAGGTAAACAAATGTGAAATATTACTAAATTAAATTATTTTTACTTTTTATCAAATTTCAGTCCCAGTAAATAATGAGAATCAAATTTTGTATATCTGCTAATGTATCCTACTCACTATACAAAGTGTTTCATAAGATAAATGTTGACGATTTTTATAAAAAGAGGTTATGTCGAACGGTAGTTAATGGCGGACGGCCAATTTTAATAAAAGTGTCTATTTCAGTGATTATTTTGCTTATTTCTGCATAATAGTTCACATACGACTACATATCCAGAAATTATTTGGTTTAAAGTACAATAATTATACATATCTCAGAGAAAGGTCTTAAATTACATAATGCAGTATAACTCTTATTCAGCTTTTTAGGGTTCATTTTTATAGAAAATAAATCCATGAATATTTGAGGTTGATGGGACCTATACTAATGTAGGTAGGTAAGACCCACTATTAGGTATTTAAAGTTATCTACAGTACTACCACAGAATAAATAATAGTACTACGTACAGAAGCTGCACCGCTTTGATCTTGAAGAAAGCCGCCATTTTAATAGCCTACAAAATTTCCGACGCACCTGGTTCATTCGAAATCGCGCCTTACTACTTAGCTCATAAGAGCGCAATTCCTTTGTGTTCAGAATTTACCTACGCCACAGTTTAATCGTTAGGGTTGTACCATAGAGTGTAGGTATCTTCTTCTTCTTCTTCTTCTTCTTCTAATATATAAAATTTCCATGTCACAGTGTTAGTTACCGTACTCTTCCGAAACGGACGAACCGATCTCCACCAAACTCCACATGGGTGAATCAACTTTTAAAGTACTCCTTTCGTGTCCTCGACATTAAAGTACCTATAAAATCTGTATTTAAGTATAATTTCTTATTTTTTTTATACACACAAATAATCAGATGTTTTATTAACATATGCCAGTTTAAATAATCTTCAAAATTTAATCTAGATTTACGATTTTTTGTGGTAACGCAGTGGATGAAAAGCAGCTTTCCTACTAAAAATACGTGTCCCCAAGCCTAGTTGACAAAACAAATTATGAAAATTCTTCAAAAATTCTGAAGAACATACTGTCTTTTCATATAGGTTTTACATTTAGATTGAAATTAGCTTGATTTTACAATGGGATATTTCTTAAATTTAAATAATTAGTACTATTTATATGTTCTTAAATATTTGTCCCAAACATTGACGACAACAGCACGTATACTGCGTTACCGCCAAATTCAAATACGATGTAAAATAACATGGCGACACATAGCAACATCGTTAAGAGCGATATTTGTCTAATATTTCATCGGTGTGGCTCGAAGCAGCCGATCGCGTGCTACCCGCCGCTCAGTCCGTCTTGAGCTCTCGACCAGTGCGCGTGGGTTTATTACTGCTCTACAGCGTTACGGCGGGAATCGTGGTAAGTTTTTTGAAATTTTGAGTTAAAGTACTCTAGAATGTTGTCCAAGCCATCTGATTTCAAGGTCATGATCGTAAATTGTGTCAGTTTCTATTTGGTAGTTATTTATCATCATTTTAAGTTAAATTTTCTCATGCGTTACCGGTAACACCAGATAAAAATTCTCTTGCGTTACCGGTAACACCAGAGAATGTATAAGAAAACGTAACCCTGCAATTTCTGTGTGATCCAAATCGTTCAATTTGTCTCAGGTCTGGGTAACACAACCGAAATTGCCGCTAAGCGCTGCAGAAAAGCAGAAACGCTACAGAGAGAGATTAAAAAATAATACAGAAAAATATGAAGAAGCTAAGAAAAAACACCGTGAACGATATCACAAGACCAAAAGATTAGTAAACGCCTAAAGAAAAATATAATGCAAATGTTATATGGAAATTACGCAAACGGCAGTTGAAGGAAAGAAAAAAAGCACAAGAAAGAAGAAAGAAACTCCTCCCGCCTCGCCAATATCTGACTCTAGATTTAAACACTACTAAGAAATTAATGTATCTCCGCCACCAACACCTCCACGATATACAGGAACCCTTAAGGTTCATTAAATATTTTCAGACTGCTATGGAAAACTACAATTTAGAGATTTAAGCCGTTTCCGTGATAATAATAGAAATGGAATACGAGGAATCTGTAGGTGTCTTAATCCAAAAGTTTACGATGTGAGAGTCCAAAATGTTGTAGAGAATGAATTTATTAGTTGGGACGTTCTAGGATCAAAGCGGCACAGGATACATCCAAGTGCGGCTATGTAAAAGATCCTAATGATAACCTGCTATGCGAGGACCTCGCGGTGAAGGAGAGATGGCGCTCTTATTTCCACGAGCTGCTAAATAAGCAGTATAAAGAGGTGCAGCCACCGGAACTCCCTCTAAATCAAGGACTTGTGCCACTGATTACTCCTGAGGAGGTACGCAAGGCTCTTCGCTGCACAAAAAATCGGAAAGCTGTCGGCGCCGATGGAGTCCCCAACGAAATATGGAGGCTTTGGGCTCTCGTGGTGTGGGCATCTTAACCAACCTTTTTAACCGCATACTGGAGACCGGCAGGATCCCTGCCCAATAGAGACTGAGTGTTATTACTCTAGTGTTCAAGGGCAAGGGTTCTGTGCAGGAGTGTAGAAGTTATCGTGGTATAAAGGTCATGTCCCACACCATGAAGCTCTACGAGCGTATAGTTGACTCTCGGATCCGGCTGGAGTGCACTGTTTCGGATGGCCAGTATGGTTTCCGCCCCGGTCATGGTACCCTGTTTTCGCCCTAAGGATCGTTATGGAGAAATACAGAACGAAGAATACGCCTCTGCAGTTTCTGTTCCTGGACTTGCAAAAAGCCTTTGACTGTGTTCCTCGCGTGATGACCTGGTGGGTGGTGCGGTCCAAAGGGGTGCCAGAAACTTATATTGAAACCATCAGACATGTACCGAAATTCCGATTCTGTGGTGCGAACTCCTGTTGGTGACACTAAATCTTTCCCCTTTACAGTCGGTGTCCCCCAAGGATCCGTCCTAAGTCCGTTCCTGTTTAGCGTAATACTGGATGCAGTGTCCGTAATCATCCGAGATGCACACGAGGAGCCCTCGTGGATGCTCATGTATGCTGATGATATTGCACTAGCGGACTCTGATAAGGGACGGCTTGGAAGGCGTTTAAATGCGTGGAAAGAGTCGCTTGAGAACGGCGGTTTGCAACTCAACGTAGCGAAGACTGAATACTTGGCTAGCAATATCACAGATCCCACACCTGGCTGCGTAGACGATCACATGGCCGAGTGGACAGACCAGTTTAAGTACCTTGGGATCTCTGCTTCACGAGTCCGGCGACATCGATTGCGACGTCAAGTCCAGCATTTCGGCAGCTTGGGCTAAATGGCGAGAGGTAACTGGTGTCATCTGTGACCCCCAAAATGCCAGTTAACCTGAAGGGACAGGTCTATAAAACCATCATTAGACCTGTCCTTTTGTATGTTAGTGAGGCGTGGTTAGTGCTTGAGCGACATAAACAAGAGCTGCATGTCACGGAGATGAAGATGCTGCGCTGGATGTGTGGAGTGACACGAAAAGACCGCATCAGAAACTCCCGCATCAGGGGCAGGCTTCATGCCCGAGACATTGCAGACAAATTGCAAGAATGCAGCTTACGGTGGTACGGCCACGTTCTACTAAAACCGGCTAGTTACGTGGGAGACAAATGTCTTGCTATGACGCCTCCGCCCGGCCGCGGCAGATTGGGAAGACCCAAGAAGTGCTGGCTTGACGTCGTAAGATCGGATATGCGTGCAAACGGCCTCACTACACGGGATGCCGAAGATCGTGCGAAGTGTAGACGTAAAAGTACGAAAGCGTACCCCGGGCTCTCGAGAGGGATGCAACCGGGAACATCGCTCGGATGATGATGATGATTTTATTTTGATATATTGATCTCATTAAATGTTAGTTTAGGTCATATTTTATCTACATAAGTCTATAATGTTGTTGAGACTAAACCTAATGGTTCTCAGGCGTTACCGATATTTCTCTGGCGTTACCTATTTGTCCCTAAGATTGTGTTACCTTTTTTTTACAATACCTATTCTAAAAATATTATTTAATTATGAGAAACCGACTAATTAAATACTCAAAGACTGAAGTAAGACGTGGAAATAAGTATTAGGTGACTAATTATTCTATATCGAGATTTATCTCAAAGTTAGACATTTAAATATGAGCAAAGTAACGCAGTGGACGTATTATGGCCTTTATTTCATGTTATTGTTATTAAACATTGTATTTGATTATTCAAAAAGTCTGTAATTAAGCATAATTAAATGACTATTTAATTGTTTTGTCT
Source organism: Idaea biselata (assembly GCA_958496205.1). Taxonomy (NCBI): domain Eukaryota; kingdom Metazoa; phylum Arthropoda; class Insecta; order Lepidoptera; family Geometridae; genus Idaea; species Idaea biselata. Next base: position 5,481,955 of record OY292405.1, on the reverse strand, counting down.
AAATTCTTTGTTTTATTTCAAAATACAATACAATAAAATAAGTAACGCAGGGAATAACTTTATGGTCCGCACATCAGTTTTTATTAAAAAATCTCATTAAAAACTGTTTATATGTCGCGCCAACCTACATAACCTAAAAATAGTTGAAATAACTCACCTAGTAATGCTTTAATTTCTAAAGATTTCTTACTTTTTTTTAGCAAGTTTGTTACTGAAATTATTTCTAAAAGGAGTGCCTTAGGAGTTGATTCACCCACATACGCATTCAGTAGGTCTGATAATCGGCTACTATCTATTATTTATAAGGCAAAACAACGTTTGCCGGGTCAGCTATAATAATATAATAGTTGAGTTGTACATTAAGTAAAGTAAAATAAATAACAACACCATTTTAAGAAAATCATTTATTGTATTTACAATTGTTTAACTTTAATATAGTGTTGTATGTATTTCTTACCATCTCTAAAGTACCCATTATTAAACTTTAATGTTGCAAAAATTCGAAATCGAACAAACAATTTTACGTAACGTACAACGTGCGCGCGCTTCGCTTGCGACAACCGCACTGAACTTGGATCGCCGGGCGGTCCGAGAGGCGGTAGGTAATTATAGCGCGCAAGTACATGGAGTGATGGAGGCCTGGTACTACTATGAATGACGCATTGCGTAATATTTAAGTAGTTGTTTGACAATTTGACAATTGTTTATATTACCAACTAAAATATACATAATTATAAACACACAGCACATTGTAGGTAGTCGCAACCAAAAGTATCGCGCTTCCTTCAGTTCCGTTCGTTCCAATATCTGGATATAAACATACGATATCTTCAACTAATCAGTTATTTGCTGCATAAGATACCCACATTTGTAACTGATATTGTTATAAGCTGAACATAAAGACAATTGTACGCTTATAGCGCTATAAGTTAGGTAAAACAAGGATTTTATTTTCAATTATGCAGAAGTCAGCTGTGTAAAGAAGAAAAAATCTAAAATATTCAGCATCTGAATAAATTAGTACCATTTCGTACACTATGCAGCTTAAAGAAAATATTTCATCTAATATTCAGCGTTTTGCTGTTTAACTGCTTTGCTTAAATATGTTTTACAGGACAATGCAAAAACTTCAGCTACTGTGCAGATAATAGCTGTTTCAATTACTTTTATTTGAATATCGCTTGTTTAGCAGATTCTACTCTTGATTACTATTCAGCTTAAAAAAATACCGCGAACTTTATACAGAATTTATTAAGCTTACAACATTATTTTAATTTAAGAACTCTCTTATTCAAAATAAAGCCATAACATCAGCTGTAATACAAAAGTAATAAAGCTTGACACTGCTTATTGTGGTATATTTTCGCTACTATCTGGCTTATGTGTTGGCTGGGTAATCACCTACAGATAAAGATTTACCTTCCTTAAACCATTTCTGCCTAGTTAGTAACGTAGGAAGATATTCTTTTAGCCAACGACTCCAATACATATCCGTCAATCGTTGAGCTACGCGCCAACGCTTACGTAAATTAGTTAGGTCAGAATCGTCATATTTACCGTAGGGCGAACCGTTTGATGACGAACCTATCAAAAAATGGTTTGGGGTCAGAGCCTCGGGGTAGTTGGGATCAGTCGAGACGTGAGTAATGGGACGACCATTAACTAAAGCTTCTACTTCTGTAAGGAACGTAGACAATGTATCTCGATGAGGAGCTCGCTCTTTCAAGACAACTTTTAGAGCGGTCTTGACGCTTCGGACCATGCGCTCCCAAGCGCCACCCATCTCTGGAGCTCCTGGGGGAATAAAACGCCACTCTAGACCTCTCACCGTACCATCATCGCGCAGTTTTTCAAAGTTCAATTCCTGAAGGCTTAGCTTAAGTTCTGTATCAGCGCCCCTGAAATTAGTCCCATTATCTGAGTAGATAATCTCCGGAGTACCTCTGCGAGCTATCATGCGCCTCAACGCCATGATAGTGGCATCAGTCGACAGACTTTCAGAAATTTCAATATGTACTGCTCTGATGGTTAGACATGTAAACAAAACACCATATTGTTTAATGCGCTTACGACCTTCAGTGACCTCTATCGGTCCAAAAAAATCGACTCCTGTGATTGAAAATGGACGCCTGTGATGCTGTAGACGGGCTTGCGGTAGGTCGGCCATGCGCTGCGGTTGCGGCGCGGCGCGACGATACTTGCAGAAAAGACAGCGGGCTGAAACACCACGAACAGTGGGACGCAACCTAATCACCCAGTATCTTTGACGTAGTTCATTGACGACCATCTCATTAGCTCCGTGTAGCGCTCGTCTGTGGTAGTACTCAACTAAAAGTTGAATAATCCTGTGACGTCCGTCAACAATAATCGGCTTACACATTGCTTCGCCTACGCCATCTGTCTTATCAATACGACCTCCTAAACGTAACATATTCAAGTTATCTAAGTAAGGTGTAAGTTTCAATAGTTTGCTATTATTTAATAGCGGTTTATTTTGTTTTAAACAATCGATCTCAGCAGCAAAACAATCTAGTTGTACTTTGTGCAATAATAACGTTTCTACCCTAGTCATAAGTTTGGCATTAAACTGAACATCACGGTGGCGACATCTATCGACAAACATAAGTACTCGAGCTGTCGCTCGAAGCAAGCGCAACCAGGATGAAAATCGATTACTATCTGGTAAGCACGTAGAATAATCGACTGTTGCATACATCATGACATTATGAACAGTTTTGCGCTCGAAAATAACATCTTTTGTTACCTTTTCATCGTTGCCGATGTCCTTCGGCCAGTTCGCCTCGGGAAGACGCAGAAAAGCCGGTCCTTGAAACCATGCACCATCTATTTTTAGTGGCGGTGCGTCCTCTCTGGTGGCTATGTCGGCTACGTTCAAGCTGGTAGGTACGTACCTCCACTCGGGCACACGGGTCAGCTCATCTAACTCGCCTAACCTGTGAGCAACAAAGGGTTTAAAAGTACGTGGATCGCTTCGAATCCACTGAAGAACGGTTTTCGAATCCGACCAAAAATAGCGTTTAGTCGTTTTAATATCATTATGTTCCCTTTGGACCGTATCGGCCAAACGTGCAGCTAGTAGTGCTGCTTGCAGTTCCAGGCGCGGCACGGAGACGGGACGCAAAGGGGTCACTCGACTTTTGCTAGCGACAAACAAACATGCACTTTACCGTCACTACGTGTAAAGCGCCAATAAATCACAGCTACGTATGCTTTAATCGAAGCATCGCAAAAAATGATCATAATAATCATAATAATCATTTATTCGTTGAGAATATAGGTTACATAGGTCTTAAGAATAATAATAATAGGTACAGCTATATTCAGCCTTTTCGGCGTTCAACATTATTTTACACTTCGATCAAAATAATTTATAATAAAATAGATAATAAAATAGAATGTCAAATAGCATGCCAATAAAATAATAGCTAAATTAAAATGTCATTTCGGTTTGTACTTATTCAGAGATTTGTCATCAAGGTATTCTCTAACACTATAAAATGCTTTATCTGTTAGCATAATCTTTAGCCTATGTTTAAAAATGTCAATGTTACGAGAGTCAATAATACATTTTGGCAAATTATTATAAATTAAACTACACATGCCGTTAATACTATTTCTGAACAGAGCAGTGCGATGTTTAGGCATAGATAATTTGTGTCTATGTCTCATATTTTTAAAGTTTACAAACAAACTTAGGTTTGCCCGTGCAAATATTGCAATTTCATAAATATATAGGCTTGGTAATGTCAGAATTTTTAGATTTTGGAAATGAGGTTTACATGTGTCAGTTTTCTGCAATCTACAAATAGCCCTAACGCATTTCTTCTGCGCACGAAATACTCTATCCTTCTCGACTGAGTTCCCCCAGAATATAACGCCATACCTCAGAACAGACTCAACATTTCCGAAGTAGGAGGTTAAAACAGTTGAGCGATTTGCTACCTTGGCTAACATATATAATGCATAGGAGGACTGATTAAGTTTGGAGCATAAGTCTTTTATGTGGGACTTCCAGGAAAGCTTTGAATCTACGTGAAGTCCTAAAAACCTTGCACTCGATACGCTGGCAATTTGATGCCTATTGTGATCAACGTTAAGCGTATCTACCTCAACACATCTGTTTGTAAATGACATTAAATTGGTTTTCTTTAGGTTAATAATAAGATCATGAGCCTCCAACCAACCAATTACATCTATTAGTGCCTTAGAAACTGTTAGTTCCAAAGTCGCAATATTTTTCTCGGCAAAGATAGCAGTGCTATCATCAGCAAACAGAACCATCTGTTGATTAGTAACCCTAGGCATGTCATTTATATAAATAGTGAAAAGAAGTGGACCTAGCACACTTCCTTGAGGAACACCACGTAAAACTGTGCGATAATCTGAACGATATATCACCTCCCTTTTCAGATTTGGACAAATTCTTTTAATCACGGTAGCTTGCTTTCTATTTGTTAAATAGGATCTTAATAAACTTAAAATGTTGCCTCTAACTCCATAGTCACCTAATTTACTTAGCAATATATCGTGATTTACGAAGTCAAAAGCTTTTGTCAAGTCCATGTATAACGCACAGACTTTAGATTTATTATCAAGTTTAGACATTACTGTTTTCAGAAACGTGTAAATCGCTAGGTTAATTGACCTCTGCTTTCTAAATCCAAACTGTTCATCACACAATAAACCCCTTGTTTCAAAGTAGTTATTTAGGCTTATGTGGATAACTTTCTCAAATATTTTTGAAAAGATAGGTATAAGAGCTATCGGTCTATAGCAGTTGATGTCTTCTGAGTTATCTTTTTTAAATAATGGCTTAACTAAAGTAACTTTTAATTTATCAGGAAATATCCCATTTTCTATACACAGATTAATAATGTGGCTCAAAACTGGGGAAATTATGTCAGAAACACATTTCAATGCTTTAGTACACACTTCGTCATAACCAGTACTATTAGTGTTTTTTAATGTCAAAATTATTCTATGAATGTCAACTGGGGTAGTGGGAGTCATAAATAAGGAATTAAGGCTACAAGTCACGAATTTAGATGTCAAATTATTAGTATTTTTATTATTATTTGGTTTTGCTTGGTCAATGTAAAAGTTATTAAATATCTGTACAATGTCCTTGGGATCATCTAATACCACATTATCAACCCTAATTCGTTTTATTCCCTCTTTGGGCAATGTTTTTTTCTTATTGTTAATGACTGACCAAGTAGCTTTTGACTTATTTGCAGCTGTCCTAACAAGATAATCATTTTGCGACTTTTGTGTCAGTTTAACTATTCGCTTAAGACGCTGCGAATATGTTTTAAATATAGATTTATTTACTTTACTACGATTCGCTTGATACTTCCAAAATAGATCACGTTTTCTTTTTGAACACAGTTTGATACCCTTGGTAATCCATTTAGGTTTTCCATTTGATGTAATCATTATGTACCGAATTGGAAAACATAGTTTATAAATTAATAGAAAAATGTCATAAAAATCATTGAATGCAGAAATAGGGTCATCTTTGTTATAAATGTCAGTAAAACTAAGGGAATTTAAATGTGATCGAAATTTCTTCATATTTAAATTACAGTAATCTCTTTGCTCTATGTACCAGTATTTTAAAGAACAACTTTTATTTACGGGACATTTTAGTACCTGTGCAGAGTGATCTGATAGTGCAAGTTCAACAACTTCGCACTTACAGCCTTTAACATTAAACATAAAATTATCCAGACATGTACCGCTTTTTAGCCTCGTAGGTTCCTTAACAGCAATTTTTAAATCAAAACTGTCCATTACGTCATATAATTGTTTTACCTGTTTATTAGATTTTAGTAGATTAATATTAAAGTCGCCACAAACCATTACTTTCTTACCTTTACGGCATACTTCTCTGAGCACATTATATATGGAAGCAAAAAATCTGTCATAGTATGTTTTAGTATATCTCGGCGGTCTATAGATGCATACTATTATTAAATTATGCTCCACCATTTCAACGGCGTAGCACTCGAGAACATCATGAATACAATGCTTTTGTATTGACTGAAGATCCCTAGACTCATGATTTTTATGAACAAGTATGCATGCACCCCCGCTACGAGTTTCTCTAGAGTAGAATGATATTAAGTAATAGTTCATAATAGACAACTCTTTAGTATCATTTTTTAACATGTTGTGCTCAGTGAAACACAAAATGTCCAAGGGTTTCCCTTCGTCTTTAAGGTAGTCTATGGAGATAGATACAAGCTCTGATTTATTTACGAGTCCATCAACGTTTTGGTGCAATATATAGATGTGTTTATACACGAAAAAACAAAGTAGATGGTCGAGGGACAGAGTCACTAAGTGGAGTCGAAACTTCTTGATCTATTTGGACTACTTCATCAGTCTGGGTAGATTTGTCGTCATAAACGGGGGGAACCGATAACTGAGTTAGTTGATTAAGGCGTTTCTTTATAAATTTATTGTACTCATATTTATAGTTATTACGTAAAATTTCTCGATACAGCAATTGGCAGGCATTTGTAGCTAAAGAAATACGCTTTGGTCTATATCTACTATAATTTAAATCAACATAGGTCGCATTATCAAATCTAGAACAAACAAACTTGAGGCTAGCATTAAATTTGCTTTCATTTAAAGATTTGTTGAAAGGAATTTCACTATTAGAATATTCATATCTTTATTATTACCGTTCAACCAACTACCAAGGCAAAACTGAAATTCATGAGGAAATTTTTCATTCAAACCGCCTAATACAATTACATAGTCTTTAGCTCCAAGGGTCTTTATTACTTCTTTCTCCGAATTCAGTACTGTCTGGAGAGTTGCCCCTGGTTTCCAAATACATGAAACTTCATACCTCTCTCCAATAATGTTTTGAAGTGTTTTTTGCATATTCATTCCTTGGTCATCCGCAAGTATAATTATCCTGTTTCTTTTCACTTTGGTCTTCGTAATTTCGTTTATATTAATCGTCTTTCTAGTCAGGGGTTTTTTCCTCACTGTGACGTGGACATCTATATGTTGGTCGTTACCGGTAAAATTCGCATTTGATGCATCATTATTATATTCATTCTGCTCACCAATTTCTATATCTTCTATAATCGTATCAATTTCATTGTGCTCGTTACACTCTTCCTTGTCTGTATCTATATTACTCCCAATCTGCTCATTATTGTCTGTATCTTCTGTATTTGTCTCGACCTCTGTTCTGTTTTGTTCGTTAAACTCCATAAATGTAACATTTTCTCTAATTTCTGCATCTCCGGTATTTGTATTTTCAATTTCCGTTCTATGTTCTACGTCCGTTATAGGTTCTACGTCTGTCTTAAGTTGCGTTACATCTGCAATCCTTACTTTCTTTCTCTTCCTTGTGGAAATTTTTGGGCTGTCATAAAAGCTTATATTTTTGTATTTTTCAATAGTTTTATTGCACTTTGTTAATTCTGCTGCAAGTTTTGCATTCTCTGATACTACTTTCTCTATTTCTGCATGCGCTGATAGAAGGTCTTTATTCAAGGTTGCTATTTGGTGTAATAGATCCAAGTACCTTTGACTTTCATTTAGTGAATCATTTGGAATACTTAACATAGAGGCTGACGACGCTGACGTTTCGGCTAAATTTGTTAATGAGGATGATTTTCTCCATTGCAAAAAGTCGTTGTTGTCGTCTTTATCCATTCTCGAAAGTTTATAAAAAGTTACAAAAAATAGAACCAATTCCTAAACTGGCAACACTAAACTCAGTAGTAAACTGATGCAGTAGCGTCATTCATTCATACTGTGACAAAAGTTTATGAATCACGCAGATCACGCTAGTATGGAGTGATAAAAGTCAAGTGCTATCATCTCTTTTAGAGTCCAAAGGTCAACTTTTTAAACAACGTACGAGATGATCAACCGTTTAATTTTTGTTAAGTTTTTTCACTAATTAATCATATAAATAGCTAAAACACACTGTTTTGTTTAGGTTTGCACACACAATCGTAGATTTATTGTTTTATTAGGTGTTTTATTTGAATTAATATAGTTTTAATGGATTGTTGTTTTAAGTTCAGAATTCACTGATTTGTCACAGTTTACATTTACACATATAAATTACATAAATATAGTTTAAAATACACTATCTCATTGTGGTTTACACTCTCACATCGTGGATTTATCGTTATATAGGTGTTTTAATTGGATTTTTTGCAGTTTTTTATGGATGATAGTTTGTAGATAGAAATGTTCACTGTTTGTTTACATATTAATTGGTCATTTTCACGAAAACACAGTATGTCACTAATTCCTATGTTCTTTAGCACTGGATCACTTTTTTGGCCCTAAATAGTAACTTGTTTTAATATTTTAATAAAATAATAACAGAGACAATGTTTACATGGCAGCAGGGTTGCCAGGCCTAATGTGCATATCTATGTTAATTATGTTATCCTTATCAGTGCATTCGGGATACTGATAACATTCGGCCCACGAATCTGTACTAAAGTACCAACGCGGAATGCGTAGGTATGTCAGTTGCTTCAAATCATCGAGCCATTGCATGAAACGTTCATGTTCGAAAGGTTGGATGCGGCAATTCCATCCCACACCACTCCTATGTACATTTTGTAAAATAATTTTACCTTTTATTGTTATAGGGGATAAAAAACCTTGTAAGTCATAAATAGACATAATAATACTAAGCATTTTTGCTTTAGTCGGGGGCTCGCTACCATTAAGAATCTCGTTTGGTAAACGATTCAATGATAAAACAAAGGTGAATGCGTCCTCGGTCGGATGCCATATCAAACCGAGCGTCCGTTCTACTATGTTCGTAGCTCCATCTTTAAGTTTTATTGCACTTTGTGCTAACGAATCTATAGGTATGGATTCTATGACTTGTTTACAATTACTCATCCAACTTCGCATTTCAAACCCTGCGGTTTTATGAATTTTAGTAATTTCTTTAATAAGTTTAATTGCATTATCACTAGAAGTAGTTGAATATAAACAGTCGTCCATATAATGATTATTTAATATTACTTTTACAGCTTCAGGATGTAAATCTTCGAATTTTAATGCATTTTTATTTTTAACATACTGAGCTATGAATGGGGAACATGTCGCGCCAAAGATTAAACTTTGCATCGCACAAACTTTAATAGGATCTTTTACATTACAACTAGGATCCTGCCACAGAAAGCGTAATACATTTTGGTCCGTGTGGCGGATTTTTATGCGTAAAAACATATCTTTAATATCTCCGATTATTACAACGGGATTAGTGCGAAATCTCAACATTATACCAAATAATGAATTATACAAGTCAGGACCAGTTAAAAGAAAATCATTTAAACATAAACCACCTACCTTGGCTGCTGCGTCGAACACCAGTCTCAGCTTGCCTGGTTTATTAGGATTTTGTACACCAAAATGAGGTAAGTACCAGGTATTGGTAAGAGATTTCTCGCCATCTGTAACTTCTCTCGCATAACCTTCGGTAAATAACTTATCCATCTCCTTACTGTACCTCTCTGCATACTCTTTGTCCTTGCTGAACTTCCTGGAAAGTGAACGCATACGAGATTAAGCACAATCGTACGAATCAGGCATAACAAAAGTATCGCTTTTAAATGGTAAACCAATCTCCCATTGATTGTTTACGTTGCGAATCGAATTGTCCAAAATACTAAGTGCACGAATATGGGCCGTATTCTCACGACATAACGGTGAAATTCCTATGGAGTCAATGGCAAAAGAATTTTTAATTAAGTTATTTAATTCGAGCATATCCTTATCAGTAGGCTCAGAGCAAGTTAGGTAAAAGATATTGTGGTCGTTGTGAGAGTGAGTGCGACCACTGTGGCCATGTATACACCAACCTAGTTTACATTTAGTAGCATATGGTTCATGTTTGTTACCATGAATTACTTGTAATGGAACTAACAAATGATAGTTGTCCTCACCTATTATGAGGCGTGGTTTAACAATACTTTTACAAACATTTTCCTTTAAATGCAATAAATGTTTACATTGTAAATCATTAATAATCGACAGATTCTGAGTAGGTAAATTCAACTTTGACACTTTACGTAATTGAATTTTGTACTTACAGTCGTTAGAGTCCATACTACTTATATCTAACATCACCTTAGGGGTGTCCGATTGAAATACCTCGATACCGAACGCATCAACAAACTTTACGGCACACGATTGTTCAGATTGTAGACCTAATTGATTAGCTAGTTCGGAATCTATGATCGAGACTGACGCACCATCGTCCAATAAGGCGTACGTTATCACTTCACTATTCTTAGGGCCGCGTAATTTTACTTGAACGACTTTTAACAACACTTGTCCGGACACAGCGGGCGAATGATTGTTATCACTAGTAGATACATGGGCTACGGTACCGACTGTAGACATAGACGACGACGACGGCTGCTCCTGCTGGTGCGGTGGCGGCGAAGACTGCGCCTGCGACCGCGGCATGAACACGTCGATTGCGGCGACTGTCTGCTGCATCGGCTTCTTGTAGTGTAATAACCGGTTATGTTGAAGTCCACAGTTGTCGATATCACATACTGGAACGCTGCATGCGACGCTCTCGTGCCGGGGTAGTAAACAACCAAAACAAAGGCGCTGCGATTTAACAAAACTCCATCTGTCCTTACGTAGGGCACAAAGAAACTGGCGGCAATCAGATAACAAATGTACTGCTTTCTCACAGAACTTGCATTTCTCTTTATCATCTAGTGCAGTTGTAGTAAACACGTTATGACGTTCTCGTGTCTTATTTTCTGAATGCTGTTTGCCATGATCGAACGATCGCTTCATGAATGTGTCCTGCGGCACGATAGCTCCGACAGTTAGTAACATCTCGGATTCGTTACTTAAAAAGTCGGCAAGCAATTCTAGCTTAGATCTATCTGTTATGTTGTGTCTAGCGTAGGCATAATCTGTCCATTTGCTAAGTAATGTACTCGGTAGCTTCGATATAATTGAATTCATAAGTTCTGGGCTTCGTAAATAATCTGGTTTTTCTAGTGCACGTATTGTAGCTACACAGTTGTTTATTTTTGTAGAAAAATCCATCAAACTAGTCTGGTAATATTGAGGTAAAGGTGGTAGCCTCTTAAGCTGTGACGTAATCTTTGTTATTATAATATCTGCACGACCATACCGTAGTTCGAGCGTGTACATGACACTCGAGGGTGGTGTGTTCCCAATGAGAAGGTCGGTCACAGCTTCCTTGGCCTCTCCACGGAGTGACCTTCGTAATCGCCATAAGTTTTCAGTATCACTGAAGTTACATATTCGTGTTGACTCGTAGTATGCACTTTTAAAATGAATCCACTCTAAAAAATCACCACTAAAACAGGGCAGGTCTCGAGGTGCCGATAATCGGCTCAATAGTCGAGTCTCTTGTTGTGAATGAGTTTGACTCATCATCTCCTTCAACACTAGTGCCAACTGTTTCACATCTGACGTAGGTTCACGGTGGCCGGGCTGCTGACCGTTGGTGCTGAGCGGGGGAGGGTTCCGAGCAGGGGGCTCGGTGGCTGCACAGGCTTGTACCTGGCTGGTCTCCAACCACACCTCAACGTTTTTCAGCGCTGCCTCCGCTGGCTCGCCGTTGACAGACTGGCTTCGTTCGGTGACGTCATCTCCATTCTCCTCGTCATCTAAGGTCGCTAGGTTCGCCTCAAGCTGCTTATCGATGAGCTTCATCTGGATAGTAGCCTTAGCTTGGGCGGCTTCTAGTTCTAACTGTTTGCGTCGCGCGAGACATGATGACTTCGACTTTTTTGATCGCGCTGTTGATTTCGCAGTCGCGCTCGGGGAATATTTTGTTTTCAGCGGCATTTCCGACTTCACGGACTGGTTTTCTTGTAATCCGTGACTAGGGATTGGTGCCGTCGTAGGAATGGGTGCTGACGCAACCTCGACCGCGTGTAAGCGTTGAGCACGCGTCATGACTTTTGATGGCACTGGTTTATTAAACATCGCGATCCGTGGTCCGCGGGTTCAGATCCGCTCGAAGACCACTTTTATTGGGGATGAACTGCGGATTAGGAGGATTCACGAAGATTTAATAAAAACACCGGTTTTAGCACAGAAAAAATGGAGCACGTCTTGCGGGATGTGTCGCGAACGAATCAACAACAGGAGGAGAAAGCAAAAAGAAATTAGGGTATACCAACTTTAAAATACAAAAAAAAGAAAAAATGAATCTACCACAATTTAAATAATTAATTGTACTGCCGTGCCAAGCCAACACACCCGCATTACGTTCTCATAACTTTATTTAAACAAAAGTGAGGGAAATTCAAACACTTACAATGTTCTATCGTCTACAGTTATGTAAGTAACTAATAGCACAGAATGCTAATAGTAAGTAACCAATAGTTACTTACTGACATACTATACTTACATACAAACATTCATAACTATGTAAGTAAACGAGTATGTCTGTAACTGGTTCACGTAAAAAGTACTAAACCGATTGCGATAAAACTGTGTATAGGTACAGGTAGCTGGAAATCTGGATTAACACATACGCTACTAAACATCCCAATATTCCCGCGGGATCAGGACTTAGGTGAAACCACAGGGAGCAGCTAGTCCTACTAATATTATAAAGCTGAAAGTTTGTGAGTATGTAGTATTTGTGTGTGTTTGTTACTTATTCACGTAAAAACCGCTGAACCGATTACCATGAAACCCGGTATGTAGATGGCTGGAGACCTGAAATAACACGTAGGGTACTTTTTATCCTGATATTCCCGCGGGATCGAGACTTAAGCGGGTGAAATCGCGAGCCGCAGCTAGTATAATATATTTTTCCAGTCCAGTATAAGATGGTTACAATGTCCAAGTGTTTGACGTCAATAGACAGGTACTTATCGGATGTTTTTATGTGGTTTTAAAAAGAAATCAAACTATGAGTGGTTTTTGGAGTCAAAGCACATTGATTGTAACTTGAACCTGTGTTGGTTATTTAGAAATAAGCCGCTTGCGCAAGTATGTTTCTTACAGAGAAACGTTGTTGATATAGAAAATTCATCATCATCCGAGCGATGTTCCCGGTTGCATCCCTCTCGAGAGCCCGGGGTCCGTTTAGTATGTTGATATAGAACACTACCGGTTGATAATTAATCAGTCTGTCGCGATAGCGTTAACTAAATAAACTTATTTGATTACTATAGTAAACGTATTTTCAAAGGTTTTGTTAAGAGGAAAAGGAAAGTCTACCCACTCGTTCTCCATACAAACGTGGTCGACTGTTTTCTCCCTGGATAAAAACATTAGAGAAAATTTGTTTATGCCCTAAAACCTATATCTGCCATGCTATGCCCCTACGTTCATGTTTTTTTTATTTTCTAATTATAATAGAACTAAATAAAAATTAGAAAAACATATTTTAGCATGGAAAAAAGAGAGACTTTCCCCTTAAATGTAGTTCTTTAAATGCCAAAATTTCAACAAATTATCAACATGTAAAAAAATGTTGGTCAAAAATGTGCCTGGTTACCTATATCATTTGCAAACTTTACAGTCAGACATTTTGAAAATAAAACAGAAGAATGAAAGTTATTTTTAGGACCTCTGTCCTGTTTTGACACCCTGGCAATCGATACCTAATTTTATTGTGGGCTCACAATTATCGATTGCCACGCTCGCACACGGTTCTGAAAATTTGAGATTAGCTTTCAATTCTGGCCGTACTTTCGTTATCAAAGCACTATACTTAGTTTGTACTTCGTATCATGAGCTCCAATAAAATATTATTAAAAAAAAAACACGTTAACCAGCTGCAAAACCGCCGCATGCCAACAAACCCCCAGATTCATTTCAATCATTCCTACATTCAACAAAAGCAGTCTTCAATCTTGACCTTACGCAACACATAACAGTTTTTTTCGCGTCTGCCGAATCCTGTTCTCTGCCTGTGTTATGTAGACTAGAGATTTTAATCGGCCGATTGGTTTTTAAGTGACAAAATCGTAATCGGTTGTGTGCTGTTTTGTGTTTGTTATTTTATACTTTCACGTTTAAATAAATGATGAAAATGCAAACTTATTTGCATTTTACTTAACAAAACTTAAAAATGAGAGAGAATGAGACTGAGAAAGATATAGATAGGCGACTATTTATATGTTTAAACAAAATATAAAAACACCCGTTATACTTTAGCTCAGAAATAGATGAAAATTGAAAAATGTAAACAGAAAAATCAAAATCACAGGAAAATGTAAATAATGAGATGTCACTTTCAAATAAATGTATGATCTTTTTGTTGACATTTCTGATCTAAGATTTTGAGACAGATTAATAGATCATAATATCAATAGTTATTTTTGCGCAACGTGTAGCGAACCCAGAACTTTAGTAAGTACTAAGTACAATGCAGTAACCTGAGTCCAATCGGGCGATACAAAATCGCTAGCCATGCCTCTTCCCTATTTTATATTCTAGGAACTTGAAGGCAGGTCAGAGGGACTTTTGAGTCACCTTGCAGGCCGATGAACCGGTAACCTTCGGATGTGTAGGAAACGTGAATTAGTATAATTTGGGAGCAATTTATAGCGGCTGGCTGTTCGCAGTAAATGCTTTGAATTCTCGCGGCCTGTTGAGCGGTATTGCACGTGAGTGTACGAAACATAATGTAAAATTCAAGGTTGATTTTGTATGATAGTTGGATTAGCTAATTTATTTACACAATACATGTTTTTTAACACGATAGTTGCGCGTTTGACCACTATCTCACACACCGGGCCCCTGTTTCATAAAGCCGACAATCCGACTTTTATGTCAAGAACTGACTTATTTGTCAAATTGTCACGCTTAAGCTGTTTCATAAACGTGACAATTTTGTTTAATAGGTGAAACCTTGACATATTTTTAATTGTAGAACGCGTTTCATAAACGCGACATATGTCAAGAAAACGCGACAATTATGTCGCCGAAAATATGTCGGGTTCCGAGACAGAAGGGTAGGCGCCTGTCGCAAATGTCGGGTCGCGTTTTCTTGACATATGAAACGCGTCCTACAATTAAAAATATGTCAAGGTTTCACCTATCGCTTTTAAACAAAATTGTCACGTTTATGAAACAGTCTAAGCGTGAAAATTTGACAAATATGTCAGTTCTTGACATAAAAGTCAGATTGTCGGCTTTATGAAACAGGGGCCTGATGGTAAGTAATGATATGGTTTAAAATGTAGCATGCTCGGTTAACGAAAACGGCAGTGGAACAAGATCCGACTTGTCTTCCTTGGTGCCTTCATTATCCTTATTTTCATTATTTTGTTTCTATTATGATTTTTTATAGAAATAAAAAACGTAGGGGCATGGTCATGGAAGATATAGCTTTTATGGCATAAACATTTGCTTTAATGTCTTTATACAGGAAGGAAACAGTTGACTACGTTTGTTTAAAGAAAGAGTAGATAGACTTTCCACTTAAGACACGTGCTAGACATACCACAGACTAAATGATCTTTAATATTAGGTGCCTTACCTACCTATTAAATCAAAATTAATAATTTCCTTAATCTTTACCGACTGTAATAAAATCTAGACTTGACTTTTGGAAGGGCAAAACAATAAGACGCGTAAATAAAAACAATAATTTAATTAATTACGTGAATGTTACGCAATAACCTTGAAAGTGCATTAACGTGTTACATAAAGTGACTTTGCTTTGGCCATTGCAAGACGATGAACTCGATGAAGCCGACGCAATGTTGAGTTTTTATATTATTTATATTAAATTAGGGGACTGCGTCACCGGTACTAATTAATCTGTCATATTCATGGACAAACGTGGTGAAATTTTATATTTAGATCGTTGAAGTCTGGCTTTTTGAGGAAAGTCTACCTACTAAATAAAATAAAAAATAAATAAATAGTTTATTAAACAAGAAATATTACAAATGGATTGAGTATAAACAACGGACCTCGAACTAGGAACTCGTCCTGTATCTCGAGAGTCCAGAAATAATTTCTAAAAAAAGGAAAATACAGTGAAACCGTGGGGAGTATAGTAACAAACTATTGTGTGAATGTAAAAAATAAAAAATTAAAAACAGTAGACGAGAAGCCCAAGCATACTCAGACTACTCTTTTCTCTATACAAACGTAGTCGACTGTTTCTTCCCTGGATAAAGACATTACAGAAAATATGTTTGTGCCATAAATCCTATATCTGCCCATGCCCCTACGTTTTGATTTTTCAAAATTTTATTTCGATTCTAATTAGAATAATGAAAAAGACTAAAACGCAGGTGCATGGCCGTCGCAGATATATAAGTGTAATCGCATAAACTTATTTGCTCTAATGTCTTTATCCAGGGAGGCAACAGTCGACTACGTTTGTATGGAGAAAGAGTAGGTAGACTTTCCTCTTTTAAGGTAAGGCCAGACTAGCGTAAATCATTGAGTCGCTTCTTTTCGCGTACCACAAGTCAATAATTTTTCATTTCAAACCGAGTCTGAACCATTCGGTTTCATATAAAAACAATGTTTTATCACACGGCGACGTAAAATGAGTTGTCTTTTTTCTAAGAAACCTAATTACGCGGCCTACAATACAACTCAAAAACTTACGCGTGTCTGGCCTCATATTATATCCTTTATTTGCCAAAAATATTTCCATAGCTAAATGCAGAACGGACGCCCAAAGATTTTTTTAAATTTAATTTGGGTATTACGGCACGGGTTCTTCTTCCATTCTTTATAAGCTGTAATCGTTGGTAACAATTATGTATGTATTTTCCGAGTAATCTCTGAAACTACTGAACCGATTTCAAAAATTCTTTCACCAAAAGAAAGCTACATTATCGAGGAGTAATTTAGGCTACTTTTGATCTCGATATTTTCACGGGATCGGGACTTAACGGAGTGAAACGCGGGACTCTGCTTGTCGATATTAATAAATTTAATAATGATAAGTACCTAAATCTCAGATTTAATAACCATCTCCCTCATACACAACACAACCCTGCCCTAGCGACTCTACCATACAAATTTAAATTAATATACCTACCTACTATAACCTTCCCACCTATAAAATATCAAATTAAAGGTTCTATTGAAATTTAATATTTTAATATGGTATACCTACCTAATAGAGAATCTGTTGTGGATGCAATATCAGATAAAAAGTTCTACTAAGTATAAAAGGTACCTATTAGTTAATCTGTGGTATCTGGCACTGGTATGGCTGAATCACGATGCAGAATATTTTCGCGCTGACGCAACTTACGCAAGAGTTCAATGATCTGAAGGTGACCCTCGTCAGACCCTTCCAAGGTTAATAACCAAGGACAAGAGATACAGCTCTTGTTTCAGAAAATAATGTGTTCGTCGATTCTGTTTTGATAAAATAAATGATGGTGTTTTCTTAGGCCCTGCTTACTTTTGATACGGATTCGTCGGAATTGAGTCGAAATTTCGGATAGGATAGGAACGCAAGAATAATCCCAACCTTTGGACTAGGAAGGTTAGGTTTGGCCGTGCGCTTGCCTTCACTTGGTAAAGTTGAAGTTGAGAGTGAAAAATAAATTTCGTGTTCAGATAATTAGTGCTTTTAGGAAAACTTACCTACGCCTACGGTTTAAGTGTTTTTGCCTCTTTTAAACACATTATTTTTACTCCATAAGTACCTACCTACCATAACAATGAGTTGGCAAAATGACAGTTCAAAAATGTTTTCGAAAATCACGAGGAACAGTAATGCAGGTAGGTGTGTCATGCATGAGTAGGTATGAAACATCGTAACTCTTTGTTCCCGCAGTATTTCATCATCAGACGTCATCGGTGACGTCATTACATTTTCCACTTACAAACTAATTAGGACAAAAATGTCGAATACAAAAATAATGTTTTAGAGATTCTGCAGACTTACAAACTTAAACTTTTTAAACATTATTTCTTAGTGTTAATCCACACTTAGGAAATACTGCTTTTACATACACATAAGGTGCTTTCTTAATTTCGACAGCGGGAGGGCTACCTACCCGTAGCGAAGCGGTCAAACGCGTTGGTACGGATTACCAATAGTTGCGAGTTCGAATCCCGCCCGGTAATAAAGTTTTTAAACTTTTTTTTTTGTTTTTTTTTGAAGTCCCAGTGGTTTTGGTATCGGTAGGTACATACAAACCAATACCTAGACGGTAATAATCATCCATTCTACAGACACGATAGCCGTCTCAGCTGAAGTTTTTCATAGGGACTTGATATATAAAACGCGCGCCAGACGCGCGGCCACGAGGCATAGGCATAGTGAATACAAAATGTATGGCGCTATGAAGAAAAACCCTCAAAATTGCCCGAGCGCCCGCAACGCCAAGTCTATTTCGTTCGTTATTATTTGTACTATTTATGTATTCTCTGGTTACATTTATTTTGACATCGCCATGACCGCTCGGCAGGCGGGCCTTCTGCATCAGTCCCCTTACACTTTACAGGAACGACTTGATAGCTCGAAGTTACAACTATCACTGGACACGAATGCAGTAAAAGCACCTATTAGGTGGTCCATTATTTTTATTATGTACTTACATAATATTTTGTAGGTAATGTACGCTAGGATACCTAGGTTATTGTATTGCCACTATTTCCATTATATAAAGCAGTTTTTTGCACCTACACAGGTTTAACGCTCAGTGCAAGGGACTTGGTATAAAAAGCGCCCCAGGCGTGCGGCCAGTGAAAATAAAATGTAACGATTACCATAACCATCTGCCGTTTCCCTTCTTTTAAGTAGACACATCATGGACCATATCCCCACATCAGGTAAGATATCGTTTTAAAAAAAAAAGTGCCTTACGTGGCTTTAACTGTCGGCGACATCTATCTTTTTTCGATTTTTTCGTACTTTTGTACTCGTACTTATTTTATTGTAATTTATTTTTGGTGAAAACAATAAAGCGTTCTATCGATCGGACGATTTAAAGTGTCAATTCTGTGGGGCCCTCAAATTGTGCGCAGTTTGGGATCGATGGGGCGAGCGCATCGACCGCAAGGTGACCCGACTACTACACAAACAGCGGATGATGGTCAATGTTCTTCGTTCAGATTGTACAATTAGATAGTCGATTGATTTTAAAGACTTCTGGGATTTGGAACTTTTATATCCCCTCGTCTGATTCGGTGGCGGCCATTTTGTCTATTTTAACTCTGTGACTGCTGAAGACATAACGTTTGTGTTTTATTACCATGTTCGCCAGTAGGTACGGTAGCCAAACAACAGGTGTGTTTTTTCCCTGGATTGCGTTTACCTACCTACTGCACACGAGGCTTTTTGTTGTTTCGGGTCGAGCAGCCAGTCTTAAATATTTTTCAGTTCAGTTGTCTGCATAATATACCAGACGCCATTATTATTATTAGAACTTACGAGTCGAGACCGTGTTCTAGACTCGCGACCACGGCCTATGCAACCCGTGCCGAAACGTCAAGGTAATTTAAATCTCAAATCATCTTCAACGCGAGCTAGACCCGTAGTCTTAATAATAATAAATAATGGACAGAAATCGTGTACTTAAGTTTAAAAGTGGGTAGTATACCAGACGCCATAGGCGCTTGAGTACCGCTAATAACCACATTCCCTCTGCTATGTTGCAAAAATACTTGTAGTTAAACTACTGTAGCGCCTTTAATCGCCTTAAGTTCTAAATAACGACAAATCGATACCAAATTATTGGGACTAGCTCCTTGTAGACCGGCGTCGTCGCATAGTCGCGCTGTTTTGTGCGCACGCGCATCGGTATGTCAGTGTGCGTCGATCGACCTTGAACGAGTTCGCTGCCCACCCGGCGCAAGGGCGGATGCATTCGTATGTAATAGGCATATTATGCTACTATAGTTATGCTCTGCGGTTTTATACGCGTAGGTCCCGGTGCTATAGAAATATCGGGTTGGAAAGTAGCCTATGTTTCTCTCTAGATCTCCAACTATCTACATACCTAGTTTCGTTATAATCGGTTTAGTAGTTTATTGCGTGAACCAAGAGCAAACATACCTACATAGTTTGTTGTATAGAACGTAAACTAAAAATAGAATAAAATAAATATTGGCACATAAATAATTATTTTACTCTATTTTTAGTTTTAGTTGTTATAGCGGCAACAGAATTACAACATCTGTAAAAAAGTCAACTGTCTAAACATGCTAGGTGTACAAAAATGATACGTTTTTGTAAATAGCTTTTTACCTTTTTACCTGCTATTGATAATCAATAATTCATATAAAGTCTACATACCTACATTACCTACCTGCCTATAAAACGCGCTAGGCTTTCATGTCCGATGATTGGAAGCCGATATGGATAATAAATAGGTTTAATTTCAACAAAATTGCGCAAAGAACCAAGTGAGATAGACCAGTTGCCCTACAATTACTGGGTATTTAGCCAACTTTGCAAAAAGTCGTTGATATAAGAATGAAGTGGCAGGTGGCGACGCGGCCAGAATGATCGTGGTTCCGTTTAGATAATACGATTTATATCGGTATAAATATACCGATATAAATCGTAAATAATAATTTAACGTAAATACGTTTTATGTGAGTTCGGTACTTTACTTACTCATACTCCTAAATTATGGAGGCCCGAATCTTTGAAAGATAATAAACACAGTTTATAACACATTTGCTCGTAAAGGGCCTCTTATTTCACCAATTTCAATATCGTAATGTATGTCATTACGCACTTGTGCGTAATCGTAAAGTAAAACGCACGAGTTTCTTTCTAATAAGGTAACACGTACGGTTTATCATGCTCCGTCTAAAACCAACGGTACTTTTTTAAATCTTAAGAAAAAAAAAGCAAAGAAAGCAAATCAAAAAGTTTTTATGTCAGAAAAGTGGTCAATATTTTATGAATAAAATTAACTTTGGGAGATAAAATATAAAAATTATTCGTTTAAGAAAGTCCGAGTTTTATTTGTTTCCTCGCAAATGTGTTATAAAACGTCGTATGACATACGTGCGCTTTGATAATTACAGCCTCTGCTTTCTTGTAGCCCTCGCCTACGGCTCGGGCTAGCAATATCGCCTCGGCTGTAATTTTCAACTTACCGCACTTATATCATAATGTACTATTACAATAGAAATTTAATGGCATCTAGCTGCCGCCCCGCGGTTTTACCCGCTTTAGTCCCGATTCCCCGAGATTTACGGGATCAAAAGTAGCCAGTATGTCCTTCTCCAAGATCCTACCCATCTCTACACCAAAATTCATCAAAATCGGTTCAGCGGTTTAGGCGCGAAATCGCAACAAACGGACAGTTATTTTCGCATTTATAATATTAGTAAGATGGTATTAGAGTGATGGCATGTAGCTTACTTTGTAAGTAAGGAAACTGCCGTAAAATGATAAATTATCACTTAAAAATCACTAAGGACTACCCAATCGATCAAGTATTGGTTGGTATCGATCGATCCTTTGAGTTATTTCAGCAGCTAGTTTTCTCTCGCGGCTCGAATTGAGTACTTAGTACCTACCTCAGTATAAACTGCTATCATAATTTGTCGTACCGACACATCGTATCGTATAAAAGCCCCTTTACAGATTATGCCAGACGTAACGGTACTACCAGGTGCTATGCGGGACAACAATTAAAAATAGAAAACTGTATCAGGTTTGCAACAAGTCTAGCACTAGGTTTTAGGTTAGTACTTATGTTGGCAATTACACAACCCTTAAGTCGTGCTTTGTTACTATGTGGACTATGCCACATATTATAGGGGTTTATGTAGCCATGTGTCTACGAGCAATAAATCTTGCACCACAGAACTGGTCTCTATTAGAGACTAGAAGGAGAAAGGTCGCCTGATAGTGATCCATTTCAAAGATCGTCTCTAATGGACGAGCTTCACAAGTTCCAATTTCAAACTGTTCGGGACAGCACACACCTTTAAAAAATATGATTCAAAATTCGAACGTTACTGTTAGAATACCCACTATTAAGGTAGGTACCTAATTTAAGTCTTGCACTAAAGTGGCGCAAGCGACACGACCAACGCGCGCAAGTCGATTTCTGCAAGTTCTAATGACTTGCCGATTTTGCCGCTAGTAGCAGATGTATGTATGTCTATATGTATGTAAGTAGGTACTTACCTACTTAGGTATACGTTTGAGAAAATTGCTAATCATAACATCTCTAGCAGACATCTTACTAAACTATTCAGCAATTAAATTCTGCACGAAATTGCCGAAGTTGCTATCGTCTTGGCACAATCTTGGAAAAGCCAAGGATGTTTCCTGTAAGTTTCCTGGTATTCGTGCAATATAGCTGCAAAGTTATCCCACACGTAACTACTATATTAGCAATTACATCTTTAGAGGGCAGAATTCTTAAAAAAACGCAGCAGATATTCAGCTTGGTAACAAAACCATTAGACATTACCAACTATACCCACTGACTATCTCAATAATCTAATAAGAAACATTATTTTTCCCTATATGGTTATTTTGTTCCAATCAAAAACCGTGTAAGGGGTTATCTACATCAAAACAAATGACTTTTGTTCTACGGCTTTTGGAAATTCGATTTTTTTAATTTAAAGTTAACTTACCTGAACATTTTAGTAATATTATTTGGTATCATCTACGATTATGCTTTATTTTAGGTTGTTCCCATTATCTAAATACCGTATTGTGACCAACGAATTGTCATAAAATATTGATAAATCCAGATGGCTGATTAGGCTATGCCAAAGGTCATAGAAAATTTTAAGATCCCCTTTTATGCCACTTTTTTTTCGTGGTTCAAGGCTTTGTTCTGACTGACAACCGTCGTTGATCAGTCAACGTCGGTTGTAGAGGGCTGAAATAAAATTTGGAGAGTATGTATACTTTATGTGGTGTAGACATCCGCCAGTAGGGATTTTAAAAAAATCTTACAGGATGTGGACTTATGCAGGTGAAACCGCGGGACACAGCTAGTCTCATTATAACAAGCAATAGAACAATATCCAGGTGTCAATTCAGAATCCAGACCAAATTATACGTCCTTACTTCATCGGAATAACTAGTTTACTACATATTTAGTCAAGCGACCAACATTAACCAACCAATCTACCAAGACCTCACAAACGACACGGACTTCAACTAAACTAGATATCTTCTAAACATGGTCTATCAGCTCGACGGACCAGTTGTAAAAGAACTGCTCTGTCTAACAGTTTTCATGTTGTGGCAGTTCTTGTTAACTGGTTATTTAGTAATCAATTATGTGCCAGGTGGATTTGAATTACATTTTTATGTTAGTAGGATTGCGGGGTAACGGTTGTTGGACAGGTGATGTCAAGTGATGTACTTGGACAAGGTTTCTTGTTTCTAGGTCTGGGCACAGAATAAATAATAGTCGTCTGGGGACTAAAACTTTAGATAAATAATGCCTACATAGTATAAGACAAAGTCGCTTCCCCCCGTCTGTTCCTAATGCTTAGATACGGATTTTGACTCGGATTTTTTAAGATAGAGTGATTCAAGAGGAAGGTTTAAATGTTAAATATGTGTACCGTGCGAAGCAAGGACGGGTCGCTAGTAAATACATAAAATCTATAGCACTAGGAGACATAATATTCTATCTCGCAACATGATACGCAACACTCAATCTACCTGTTACTGTAACATCTCGGCACAGAGTGTTCAGCACATGTCACCCGACATGCGACAGACGTGACCCGCCTAACCCCATACTTGTGGGATTGATACAGGGAGGCTACCGCGGTTGTATCGTTGACATCAGCTCAATGCCGACGCGGTAGTTTGACATCTCTGACAGCGGGGTTTTCAATTTTCGAACCGCGCATCCATGGCCGTCAGCCGTCGATTTGAAGATTTTCCGTCAAAATCTTCAATTTAATTCAATTCAATTCTGTCTGTGTGTCATTCATTCAATTTGGCTTCGGCATCGGTATGAGTAATCGACGCGTCGAATTTTCGTGGTTCGAAATTCTGCTGTCAACTGTCAAATGAATTCGACGCCGATGCCGACGGAACAACCGCGGTAGCCTTCCAGGTCTTTCTTGGAGGAAAAAATCATGCTGTGCCGACCCCACAAGGGAATAGATTGGAGTGGAGGCTCCAATCTGATCCCTGGCAATGTCTCGCTTACCTCCTTTTCCCCAATATCGTCCCAGGGAGACCATAAAAGAGTACTTAAAGCGCAATACCCACTGAGCCCGCCGGGCCGCCGACCTATGTCGGCAACTTTTTGTCGGCGGGCTAGTTGGCGGCTTCACTTATTGCAAGTCGGAAAATTTTGTCGCGTCGCCGGGCAACTGAGCGCAGGCGTACGCAAGGCGGCGTGTCGGAGGGCAACACGCGCGGGCGATGTTGGCGACATGTTTCTTTTCATATAGGCCGCCGGGTTGTGTCGGCGGGCTGTGTCGGCGGCCCGGCGGGCTCAGTGTGTATTGCGCTTAAGAGGGACTAACTCTTTTTTGGTCTTACTCTCGTACTACATTCATAAACTTTCAAGTTCTGTGCTCTCTTATGACGTAAGTCTCCTCTCTTCATTTGAAGTTAACTAACCTTGCTTATACCAACGTATAACGGTACCAAATTTAGATTTTCTCCGAACACTTTTCTATAGCATTAATACTATCACATTTCTAACCACGTGACAATAATTTCTTATTCAAAAGCACCGGTTTAAGCAACATTGACTATGCAACAATGTCCGGTCGATTCGTACAATTACCTCTCCAAGAATAGGAGTAAACTGTTGAATAATTAATTTGGAGATTGTTAAGAGGACAGTCTACCTACTCTTTTTCCATACAAACGTAGTCGACTGTTTCCTCCCTGGACAAAGACATTAGAGCAAAAATGTTTATGCCATGAAACCTATATCTGTCATGATTATGCCTCTCTCTACCTACCTTTTAATTTTTTCATTTTCTAATTAGAATAATAATATAATTAAAAAAAATAGAAAATGAAAAAAATCAAAAGGTAGGGGCATAGTCATGCATGACAGATATAGGTTTTATGGCATAAACCTATTTGCTCTAATGTCTTTATCCAGGGAAGAAACAGTCGACTACGTTTGTATGGAGAAAGAGTATGGAGACTGTCCTCTTATGAATATCACCATGTGATGACTTCACAAAGCATCTTTCACTAAAGTTTTCCGAACCATTCACACGTTGGCAAATTCTAAGTTATTTCACTCTGGGCTTCTCGATATTTGACGACCTCTGCTCTGTGGCGCGTCGTAGGGCGAATGCACGACTGCAATGCAGAAGGTTGTGGGTTCGATTCCTGCCGGGTGCAAGTATTTATGCTTAAAAAATAAATTTTTGTTTCAGGTTGATAAGAAAAAAACACGTAGAGCATGATCATGTCATGGCAGATAACCTATAGGTTTTATGGCATAAACATATTTGCTCTAATGTCTTTATTCTTTAGGGAGGATCAGTCAACTCCTTTTGTATGGAGAAAGAGTAGGTATCCTTCAAAGAGAGTATTTAACGTTCATTAAACATTGTCAAAAGCCAGGTCAAAACCTACTGGCCTGGCTTTTCACAAAGTTTAACCTTAGGTATACCTAAGATCAAAAGTCTAACCTAATGGTCTTCCATACATACGTTGTCTTTTACTGGCTTACTAGATTAACATGGAATTCGGCACTGTGTGGTACAATATGCTATAAGACTGAATTGTGTTTAAATATTTGTATAGAGGTATTGTACCGATTGATTAGTTAAATTAATTATTATTTTGACTGTCTTTTGTTTCTTCTTCGATAGACTTTTGTTTCAGTTTCGATCGTCCTTTGTTCAAGTTCTGATATTCTTTTGTTTTTTGTTGTTGTATCGAGTGTTAACTTTCTCTAGACCTCACAACCCTAATGCTAATGCAACATGACAAATGGGACCTATCAAGTAGAGACTAGAAGGCTAGAAGGAGAAAGATCGCCTGATAGTGATCGATTTAAAACTCTCTGACGGACGACCTTCATCAGTTCCAAACGTCAAACTGTTCGGGAAATTACTGACACATCTTTAAAAAAGATGGATCAGAATTCGAACGTCGTTGTTAAAATACCCGCGATCTAGGTAATCCAAGGGGAACGTTTTTTTTGCAGATTAATCTATATTAAAAAATGAAAATCCTGGGATGTAGGTACCCTATCAGTAAGTCAAGGAGTCTTACAAACAGCTAGGTGAAGATTACCTAGTTGAAGCAACGACCAGGGAGACATAATATTTAGTAATTTTAATACCTATACCCATGTTTAAGTACCCATAAAACCTTTACAAAATCATCGATACAGACGATTTAGTAGTGAGACGATACCGTGACCGTCTGGCCGGTGATTTACCCGCCTTTGTTGTCTGCAGTCTAAATGCATCACAACTTAATGCAAACTGAAACTTACCTAAGTATAAGTGGTATAAGTGTTACTGATAATTAATTAACGATGTCATTTTTTATGGAAGGGGTTGTAGGGTTTTGCACCAGTATCTATCTTCTATATCTATCTATCTATCTTCTTCTTCTTCTTCTTATATATAAAAATGAAACGTTTTCCGTTGTCACGACATCACGCGTGAACGGCTGGACCGATTTCGATAATTCTTTTTTTGTTGTGTTTGCTATTGTCAGGAGAAGGTTCTTATGAAAGAAAAAATGCTAAACCGATTTTGATGAATTTTATTTTTTTATACTAAAAGACAGGACAACGTCTGTCGGGTCAGCTAGTATTATATAAAATTCAATGTCCTGACTGATCTATGTATTATGTATATCAACACAGAGCCCAAACCCCTGGTCCTAGAGACATAAAATTTGGAAAGTGTGTTTTTGTGATGTGTATATTAGGCATCCTCTAAGAAAGGGTTTTGTTAAGTGCTGTTGATTCTGTAATAAGCAAATCATAAAAAAAAAAAAAATAGTTACCAACTGGATAGATAATAGGTACGCAGGCTGACCAAGCAATGTTGCTACGTAGGTAAACAAATTATTAGCAACGAGCACCGCCCCGCGGTTTCACCCGCGTAAGACCAGATCCCGTGCGAATATCGGAATAAAAAGTAGCCTTTGTGTTATTCCAGATCTTCAACTAACATGCCGAGTTTTTTTCCAATCGGTTCTGGGGTTTTTGCGCGAATGAGCAACAAAATCAGACATACACTTACAAACTTTTAATATTACAATAAGTAGGTAGGTATATTGTAATTGTGAAAGTACCTATACAATTAAAATACAGTTTATATTATTATTATCTTTAAAACTTGGCAAATAAATAAACACGCCAAATAATTACATAAACAAGCTAGCAGGTCATTGGCCGATAACGGTTACATAGTTGCGAATAGCTATACGTAACTGTCGAAACTTGGGTAGATAACATTTTATTTTGGATCATTCCCATTAGATCCATTAAAGAGATCTAGTGAGTTTTTTTTCTCTCTTAAAATATTCATACGTTTTGGACCAAGAGATCCCCAGTAGATCTATTACCAGAACCCTATTTAAAATATGGATCTACTGATCTTCTGAAAAAAAATTCATGCACTTTTATTCCACCTGGGTAGAAAACTGGACATCAATTATGAATTTAGTAGGACACGTTTTCCACCTATATCAGTTCCATGAGTACAACGGATAGAAAACAAAAACAAACGACGATCCAGGCTGTAGCAAAAGATGGTCGAATCTAAAACAAAAGACGATCAAATATGAGGAAAAGGTGATCGAAACTAAAACAAAGGACGATCGAAACTGAAACGTAAGGCGATCGAAACAGAAACGAAAGAAGATCGAAATAAATTGGCCTATCTACCTACCTAGGTAAGGTAAGTATTTAAATTATAAATAGATGAGAGATGAACGGTGTTTATTGAGTGGTAGGTACCTCGTTTCTAATTTTGAAAGATGTGGGTTCGAATCGTCGCGGAAATAAAGAAAACATATTTTTTCACTATTAACATTTATTAAGTACATTTCATTTTTTTAAATAACACATTGATGTTACGCGTGATTTTTTCTTAAAAAACTAAAAAGTAAAAATCACCCGATTTAAGTCCCGGGCAAATATGTAACTACGGCAATACGTACAGAAAAATATACCGACATCTTTCAACCGTCTAAATTAAAACGATTATTTTCAGTCTATTTCACGCCTAAACCCAAAAGCTTATAGGTAAATTTATTACAAAAACGGAATTCCGGTAACATGACCTGACCTCCTCTGACTTTTCGTAATGGTTTGAAGGTGAATAGCCGATATAGCCGCGCTACGTGGCGTTATCAACTGGGGTTCGGTGACCGCTCGTAGCGGCTCGTAGCGTAGGCGTGTAGGTACTGAAGTTTGTGAAATAATGGTTTAAGGGCCCTATACCTGCTAAACTGAAAATCCATGTCGGGTGCATCGAAAATTGTTGATTATTTCATGACGGAATGTCGTAGAACTTTGTTTTGTGTATGGATTGTGTATGGATGGATATGGACAGTTTAACGGCTATAAGGCTCTTAAGAGGAAGGGTACTTAATCTTTTTCCATACAATCGTAGTTGACTTTTTCCTTCCTGGATAAAGTAAAGACATTCGAGGAAATATGTTTACGCCGTAAAACTTATATCAGCCACGACCAGAGGCTCTACTTTATGCAACCCTAATTTTAATTTATATTATTTGTATGTGTGTTAGTGTAGGTATAAGGTATATATTTATCTTAATAATTATTAAATGTCATCTTTATTTTTATATGTATTTTTCAGTTTTAGTGTGGAACTGATTTATAATGTAATTTGGGAAATGTTTAATCAGTTTCATAATAATAAATAAATATTGTAGGTATTGTATTGTAACAATTAAGCGACCTTCAAAAAAAGGAGGAGATTCTCAGTTCGTCGCGTATATATATACATTTTTCTTCACAAGTTTCAAACAAATATGAATTTCGAACGTCAGAAATTATCGGTCGAAAGAAACGCAGTAGCCCTGCAGGCACGTGGTTTTTTTATTACTTTTCTAATTTGAATAGAAATGAAATTTAGAAAAAATAGAATATGAAAAAAAATACACAACGTAGGGGCATGCATGCATGGTCATGGTTGATTTGATATAGCTTTTAAATTATGGCATAAACATATTTTCTCTAATATCTTTATCCAGGGAAGAAACAGTCGACTACGTTTGTATAAAAAACCAGTAGTAGTTATTCTTTCCTCTTAAGGGTGTTTTGGGGTTTTTGCGGGTGTTGAATGGATGTGCGATTAAAAATAGGTAGGAGGTAGGTATAAATAGGAATTTTATTTCTAAAGAGGTAAAAGGTAGAAAACCGCGAGTTGCACTACACACTAAGGTAAAATTAAACATTTTAATATGTAGGTAAAAATAGGTATTTATAAAGATTCCTTTTTTAAAACGCTGTCCGTCTGTCACCAGGCTGTATCGCATGAACGTGATAGCTAGAAAGTTAAAATTTTCACAAAAAAATGTACCTATGTGTTTCTGAACAAATTAAAATAAATAAGTAAATATTTAATCCCATGCAACAAACCCCTTTTTTATGTTAATGGTACGGAACCTTTAGTGCACGAATCCGACTCGCACTTGGCCGGTTTTTGAAATTGTTGATATTAGCTGAAAGACGATGATGACATTTAGTATTCAGACCTTAAAATGTTTACGACCAAAACCTTTATTATTCCAATCAACTCTTAAGTAATCATAATATTAAAACATGATGTCATAAAAGTCACACATTATTTTATTACCCACCTACCTGCCTACCTTTTCTTAACCGATTTTAACAAAATAAAGAGGTTATCGCTTTTACGTTAGTACGGTCACGTATTCAGAAACTAGACTAGATAGACTGATAATTATATTTGTACAACAGACAAGAAAACAACACACAAATACAAAGAGTAAAGACAAAACTTAAAATGTAAGTTGCACAAATGGGCGGTCTTATCGCTGAAACCAATTTCTAGCTAGTTACGTGGGGAACAAATGTCTTGCTATGGCGACTCCGCCCGCCGTGTCAGATTGGGAAGGCCGAAGAAGAGCAGGTTTGACGTCGTCGTAAGGGGTAATATGCGTGCAAATGGCCTCACTATATGGGATGCTGTAGATCGTGCGAAGTGGAGACGTAAAAGCAGGAAAGCGGACCCCAGTTCCCGAGAGGGATGCAACAGGAGACACCGACATAAAATCGCGCCATGGAGGCCGTCATATTATCAATAATTAAGTACAGACTTTCCGGGTAAAATTAGACCAGCCGTGGAACATTGGACCACACCCAGAGCTTTCATTAGTTACTTTTCATTTATTATTGTCAATTTGAAAAAATCAATGAGCATTTCACATGTTCCAATATTACCGAGATAGTAAAATATTGTGATAAAATTAGTTTTTAAGGTGAGAAAAAACGTTAGTCCAGTGTTACCCCTAAATTAATATAACTTTAGACCACGTCTACTTCTAGCTAGGTATTTCACATATCATAATTTAATTTGTAAGTTTTTAATGTAATTGGTATTAACAATTACTTTGTACCTACCATCAGCGCGACCAAGACCATTGTAACATGGTTAAACATCGAGAAAATCAAATAGTAAAAATCACGTGATTAAGACCCGGCAATGTATAAAAATATGAATCTACTTTGTGGTCGTTCTATAGGTTCATTTTTTGGTAAGTTCAACATTTTGGCACTTAACCCTTTACCGCATGGAATTTTTGTTTTTGTTTAAAAAAATACAGTGGATATTTGAGCCTATTTATAGCCTAGGAAAAATATCTAAAAAAATCTAGACATGTTTCCAAAGAGTATATTTAGAAAAAACTATTTGTTCCAGATATAGAACTGTATGCGTTAGTGGTAATGAAATAGGTTGTGCCATATTGGGAACACCATGCAGTTGATGGAATGACATAATTTTTAAATAGAACTAAATAACAAAACAAGTATTTATGAAGAAAAAATAGTTTTTAATTAAACTAAAGGTTCATGCAAAGATTTAATACAATTACGATCTTTATTTAGACAAAAATGCATCATACATTTTTCGCAACGAACAAATGACTTATGATCGCAATATTTGCAACGCTGCCGATCTCCAGTCCATTCACTCGCCAGCCTAATTCTTAGCACAAGCGGAATTATTCGTGTTTTTATATATGGACCGGTGCAGCCACTAAAAAGACGGGTCGGGTCTTGAACTTCCCTCTGTCTATCATCTAGTTGGGCTTGCTACATCTTAGATCACATCATTTCTTACCATCATGGAGATAGTGCTCAAATGGTCACCTAAGTACGGAAACCCTAAAAAACGATAAGCTTCACTCACTCGGTCAGTTATAAGTACCTATTTAAACTTTAAATAATTGCACACACACCCAAAAGTATAATTTGTTAATTGAAAAATAAATGCTACGCTAAATATTATTTCACTACTGCATTTTGTTCCATATATGTCCGAGTACCTAACTGAATGGTGTGCCATATATGGCTAGTATATTTTTCCTTTAATACATGGAGTGCCATATTAGGCACAAGGTTTCCTAGCTATTATCAGTAAGTTGTAATTAATTTTTCTTACGTTTCTTGCGGTAGAATCGTAGTGGATCCATTATATTTACACCACAAAATAACAACCAATTTATTTTATCGATAGAACACAAAATATATGCAATGCAATCGTTGCAAATGAGAGCGGCGTACAAAATGGCGAAACTTCAACTTTGTACATCAATCTACCCGCAATAGAAAATAACAACAAGCTGCAATTGTTGATACGTTTCATCACTCACGTGCTATTAGATTGTTTATTTTATACAAACATAGACTGTGTATCATTCAAATTATACTTAAATTTCTTTAGCGTGCCATATCTGGCACGATATGCGGTAAAGGGTTAAGCATTTTATTGTGTAACTACCGAAAATTGTTCTTTATGTGGTACAAAGTTACCTAGAATGACGTTATCAATAGGTTACTATAAAAACGAGCAAAATGGTGTTGGTAATAAAATATTCAATTTTGAAAATCCATTGAAAATCGTAAAGTTTTAAGCAAATAAGGGACTTTAGACTGCAATAAAAACTATTTAGTGTTTGGTGGCGGGGTGAATGAACACGTTCTGGATTTTATTTGAAACTGCCGAAGTAAATGAACTTTCCCTTTCTTTAGGGGTAGGATTAAGGGGTGCGTGTCTATGTCTGAACAAAAAAAAACATTTTTGCACGACGTTACAAACAGCGCAATCTAGCCCCAAACTAAATTTGTAAATCTTAACTAGGCTTGTATTATGGATACTAGACAAGCGGATATAGATAAAGTACCATATGTAGTAGGTACTATATGTTACTTTTGTTGTTGTTGTAAATACCTACATATAATATGATTTATGGATACATAGAAAACACCCAGACAAGAATAAAATATTTATTATTACAAGTATACCTACCTCCGTTGTATAGTACCCATAGTACAAGACTAGTGCTTAGATCTAGGTTGCGCCGTGTGTAACGTCGTGCAATGTCTATTATTGTATTTTAACATTATAGAAATAAAATTAAAAACGTGCGGCACTCGGGGACTGCCGCGGTAAAGCTATTGCATATCATTTAATTTTCTTAGGCTACATGGTAGGCGGAGTGGGGGGTGTTATTTTCGTTACGGAATTTCTTGATTCGGTCGCCGCGCTCAAAGCCCGCGATAAAAGCTATGCAATAGCTTAATAATCTTCTAATATATAAAATTTTCATGTCACAGTGTTAGTTACCGTACTCCTCCGAAACGGCTTGACCGATTTTTATGAAATTTTGTAAACGTATTCAGTAGGTCTGAGAATCGGCTACTATCTATAGTTTATAAGGCAAAACAACGTTTGCAGGGTCAGCTAGTAAAGAAATAATAATATTGCACGACGTTACACACACCGCGAGCGCAATCCAGCCTAAAATAACTTCGAAAACTGTATAGACACTATATAGACACTAATCCATCCCTGTGCTTCTGAGAGTCCAAACAGAATCCAAATCGATGTGTCGTCGACCCCCGACGTCCTAAGCCGAATGTCCTTAGTAATACATTGCACAAATATTGTGATTGCTTCGTATTTATTTATTAGTAGGTACTTACACGCTAAGGTAAGATTCAAAAATTATCAATTTTTTTATTTTATTTTATTCGGAAGACAAACAGTGTCTAAAACTATATAAAAAACTACACTTACAACTAAACACCATTTATATGTCTCCGCATTTACATAAGTGGATTACTCCTAACTCTTTACCTAAATCTGCCGTGTAGCCCCAGCATAGAATAGGGTTTTTAAAACCTAAAAACGAAAAGAAGATTACCTCTAGTACAAGTCTCTCATCCGAGCGATGTTCCCGGTTGCATCCCTTTCGGGAGCCCGGGGTCCGCTAAACCCCTAATATTTGGGGTTGGCGCAGTAGGTAAGTCATCATTGACCATACCTTCTGCTAATAGATTTGGCCTGCCTGACACCAACCAACCTTCTAGGGACCAAGCAGTTTATCCGCCATCTCGCAGGGAGAACTTAAGATTGCTAGTCCTCCCTAAATCCCTTAGTCGCCTTTTACGACACCCACGGGAATAGATGCGGTAACCCTATTCTATGCCGGGACTACACAAGTACCTACATACCTAATAATACCTACCAATGACCACACATTATTTTAACAAGTACCTAGTATACACAAATGCATCTTAAAATACAAGGTGCAAACATACAGAACCTTGAACTTGGCGTGAACTCAACGGCTCGCTACACAAATAAGGCGCTGCAATTTATTTTGCCATTTCATTTATGAACTGGTTTATTATGTTTATATTTTGAGATCTCGTATTTTAGGTATTTATAAATAAGCAGGATTGAAAGTGGATTTTGATAAGTACAAGTAAGAGGCAGAAGTGCATGAACACCTAGTTGGGAATTGTTGGAATCATCATAAGTTTGTACTTTATTAAGCCTGGTAGGGACTGGAAAGTAAACTGTGATTACTAGGGTTGCCAACAGTTTTTTCGAAAAACATAGTATTCGTGGCTAAAAAACATAGTACGATCCAAAAAAATATAGTACGAAAATTTGAGCGGTGTTTTGTAGAATATTTCGAAAAAAAAACCCGTATTTTTTGCGCATAACCTATTTTTTTTGGCAAAACCGCATATTCATTATTCACACTTTCAACCACTCTTTCTTTATTGATTAAAAAAAAAATATTTCCTGAAATTCAATCTCTAAATTATGAGCACCGCTTTTATGGCGTTTCTTTTTTTCCCTCCACATAGAAAACAGTCTGTAAATGCAGATGAATTTATAAAAGAAACTTTTTACAAATTACGCCAGAAATATAGTATTTTTGCGTACTATATGTGCTTTCAAAAGTATATAGTACGCTGAGCTGAAATATAGTACAATACTATAATATATTATAGTACGGTTGGCAACCCTAGTGGTTACCCATCTTCAATTTTGTTTAGCGTCACTTTTTTTACGTGGGTAATACGCCTTATGCACCGTCAGGCCAATCTCGGGGAAAGCGGACCGGTGTGTTGGACTTACCGTTTACCAACTAAACCCCCCACGGCAACTTGTCCATCCAAAGGTTGTCTGGAAGAGATCGCTTTTAGCGACAAGGCCGCCCTTTGTACCTATTCTAAAATTAGCTGTAAGTTTTTGTTTTTGTAATGTGTTTTGTAAATTTTTGAAGTTTTTATCTATCTATCAAATACTACGACGCGACGCGGACGGCCGGTAGGGCACCTTCTCGTATTTTTTATAGTGGTTGTCTTCCATGTGGAAAAGGACCCCTATGCCGCTTATGCGGGCTTACGGTTAGAAGCCAGCCAAGCCTGGCTTTCCACCTCGGGCGCCTCTTAGCTTCACTGCCCGCCTTGCAGCTACTGAGCAGTGAGCCACCATAGCAAGGTGGTCGCACATCGGGAGGGAGGGTGTTTAGCGTCACTCTAATAATGAATTGGACTAGTCTTTTAAACCTGTAATTCAGTTGTAATAAATGGGATACTTTTTCGTTTTTGTTTTTTCATTATTTTCCTCGTTTGCCCCAGCCGAAATGAAATGAAATGATTAATTGTTTGAAGATCTAGGTACATAGTAAAAGTATATTTAGTCCTACCACGTGGGCATAAAACATCCGAATCCAAGGGGCACAGCAAGTAGGTATATTTTTAATAACTTTGATTACAACAACTTCAATAAATAATTAGAGCGTGAACAGAAAACTGCATAATTTGATATGACATGTTCTGTAATTTGGATTCATTGACCGAAGACGGCCGAACATTTTATATCTTAAAGCTTTATGCGTTGCAAATATAGCGAATAGAGCGAGGAACGTTTAGACATGGCTACACATTATGATGTCATGTGTTGCCTATTTTTTGATGTGAAACATCAAAACTGAAACCGGATCTAAACCGTTTAGGTGAGGGTAAACCTAAGAATTTGCGTGGCGATACAGGCCGTGGCGACGCCTCGCCACGCTATAGGTAGGTATATATGATGAAATATAATAATATCTACCTACTATAAGTAGCGAGTCGATGTTTCACATCTGCCAGGCGTCCCGTGACGGCTCACATTTTTTTAAATATAGTATGACGTTACACATAGCGCAATCTAGCCCCAAAATTAGCATTTGTCTTGTATTATGGGTACTAGACAATGGATACTCTACGGAATTAAATTTAATAAGATTTCACCAACCTAACACAATTTAATCCGGTTTACAACATAGTGTCACGAAAATAAAATTAAAGCACGACATGTTATCTGCGCGTTCCCGCCAAAACTCCTAACAAACATATTAACAAACACACTTTCAACACGACACTGGCAGACGTGCGAAGCAACAAGACTTCGTGGATCGACCGACGACGGCATGATGAAGAATATAAAACACACTTTTACGTTAACAATATTAGTAGGATTAGTAGGTATAGGCGGTAAGATAGGATAGGATTCGTTGGTCCATCAGTCAGTCATGTCTTTTGAAGATATAGAATATTCCATTTATTCATCTACTAGCTGTATCCCGCGGTTTCACCCGCATTAAGTCCCGATCTCATGAGAACATCGGAATCAAAAGTAGCCCACGTTACTCCTCGATAATGGAGCTTTCAATTGTTTTTTTTTTTATTTAAATCGGTCCAGTGGTTTTGGAGATTACTCCCACCCAATATACATACATACAACGTGTGCATACACGTTACCAACGTTACCTCTTTACAATATATATTTCTTATATATAAAATTTTCATGTCACAATGTTAGTTACCGTACTCCTCCGAAACGGCTTCACCGATCTCCACCAAATTCCACATGCGCATTCAGTAGGTCTGAGAATCGGCTACTATCTATAATTTATAAGGCAAAACAACCTTTGCCGGGTCAGCTAGTATCAGTATAGATTTATGAAATTCCTGCCCTGTCTATGCCTTTGTAGTTACATGGAATTAGATCAACGGCCCGCCGCCCTTGTGTTCTCCGTCTCGCTCTTACGTAAAGACGACACTTTCTGCATTGCGTACCTCTGCAACACTAAAGTCCATAGTCCTTTTTAAAAAGAAGTTCTTGGGGAGAGACACGGCAGTTATCGTAGCATAACGAAACGCGGCATGCTGCGTGACTGCGAGCACTCTTGATTGTTTAGTTTTATAACTAAAAAAACTAAATAGCCAAAAAAATAAAGTTTAAAAAAGATAAGATGTAGGTACCTAATCAGAAAAAAAAACAAATAATTAATAAGATGCAGTATCTTTAATAGAAGGTGGATACTTTTTTTTACCTAAGTTGTTTATATTTTTATATGGAAGTAGATAAATAATTTTGATTGTCAGTAAATAATATTAATTTAGTATGCATCTACATGTAATAATATTGAAACACGTAAAATCAAATAAACGCATTAAACCTAAACGGAAATTTCAAGCTCCTTGTAATCTGACATTATGAAAAACTTTTTGCGTTACAAAATGACTGGCCTCGAAGTCAGAAGAAAAAATAAAAAAAAAACAATTTCTTTTTAATTTTGTGACAATTTTTCCAGTATTCAGCCAGTAAGTGTTACTAAAATTTTACAAACTCCTTTCAATCTGACAATATGAAAGAGTTTGCATTACAAAATGACTGGTCGTAAAGTTTTAAGAAAAATAAAAAATAACAATTTATTTTTAAATTGTGGCAATTTTCTCACTGCATTCAGCCAGTGAGTTTTACTGAAGTTTTACAAACTCCTTTCAATCTGACATTATGAAGAAGTTTGCATTACAAAATGACTGGCACCGAAGCAATAAGAAAAAATAAAAAGAAATCTTTTTCTTTTTAATTTGAAGCAATTTTTCATACCTCATTCAGCCAGTAAGTTTTACTGAATTTTTATAAACTCCTTTTAATCTGACATTATGAAGAACTTTTTGCGTTACATAATGACTGGCACCAAAGCAATAAGAAAATTAAAAATAAATCTTTTTCTTTTTAATTTGTAGCAATTTTTCTTACCTCATTCAGCCAGTAAGTTTTACTGAAGTTTATCAAACTCCTTTCAGTCTGACATCATAGAAAGGAGATTTAAAGAAGGAACTCTGGCGGGAAGGAGCCACCGCTTGAAGAACAAGTAAGTAATTAAAGGTAAGTACTAAGACAGACTTACCCTTAAGATGTATTAGCATCCCTCTAGGGTCCGCAGGTTTTCGCCCTTGGGGTCGTCAGACGAACTCTCAGCGAGTCAGTGCCCTTCGGAAATAAGGGAAAGGGTAGCGTACTCGATGTAAAAAATATAAACACATGTAATAGATATATGTAATACTATTAGGTACTAGATCTTTACATTTTTACCTTGGTTTTAAATATTATAAGGGCATATTTATTTTTGAGTGCCACCATACGTAAATTATGGAGGTTTTATAGACATGAGTTTTGAGTTTATTAAAGTCTTTCATAATATTTTCGTATGTTTTTTGAACTAAAAATTATATTTTGTTTCCTACAAATACCTTAATTTCTATGTAAAAATCAATTTTTAAGTGGACACTATAGAAAAATAACGGTCAGTTTGGTGACATTGAAAAACGACTGTAACATTTAAAACAAAGGGTTTTAAACGTAATTGTTACCTTTAATTAATGCAGATTAATTAAATTTATCAAAAAACAATACACACTAATGAGTTACTTATTTTAAATTTCTTAAAATTAAGATTTAAATTCGGTTTGGTGACGAGTGACTCCATTGCAATCATAATTTTCTTTTTAATTTATAAGTCTATTGACCTATTTCTTAATTTATAAGTTGCATAGGTAAAATAAATTATTTAAAACAATAAAAGAAAAATATATATTATGCAAACTTCAAAACAAAACTGATAAAAGTAAAATAAACCACATAAAAATTGGGACAGTCACCAAACTGACACACCTAAAATCCTTAGGGTGAGGCTACATGATGTACAATACTAAATTAGAACTAAAAGTCGATGTTTTTTCATAGTAACATTTAATCACATAATTTGAAGTATGGTATTAATAATATTAATTTTATTAATTAAAGCAAACATGTCAAACATGCGAATAGGTAATAGAAAGTTATCTATTATTTTTACTTAAACTAACTTATAGCTTAACTATAATGGCACAATAATTGGCAAAAAAAAACAAAAATGTAAGGCTAATTAAATAAATTATGATTTTTAAATGAAATTTAAGAAGTATTTCTTAAATTTCATTTGATTGAGTACACGTATGTACACCTAGCCTTATGAGTCAGTTTGGTGACTTTGGTGGTCCGCCCTATATGTGACGGCATAAAACGTCACTGAACTGACCGTCACATTATACACGTAGCTAATGAGAAAAATGCATTCTAACTTAATTGAATGACATTTTTTTAAATGAACTCCTAAAAACACTTGCTAAATAACACCAAAAACAGATAGTAAATAGTTGGATAGTGTGAGACAAATATAATAATTAAGAAAAAGGCTTCAAATCTGACCTACCAAATCGTGACCAACCGCCAACACCAGCAAGACACCCTATTTTTTCCGCGGATTGAACAGACTAACTGATTTCGCTAAGCTAAAATGATCCCTTGTGGTTAGTGTCACTATTTTTTAAAAATAAAACGGCTTTAAATAAAACGGAATATCCCTTTAGACCCGTCACTTTGCTGACATGTCAGACGACACCGAGTTTTGAGGACTTTACATAAATGTATTTTTCCACTGTAATATTACAATTGCATTTACAGTTTTAGATAAATGTGACGGAAGAATAGATCCACTATCATGGTAACCAAAACTTGATTATGTTTTTGTAGGAAATTTTACCAGTAAGTTCAATACTTTGAAGCTGACAAGGACTGGGACAAGTCAGAAACGGCTCCCCTGAGTATTTGAATTAACCATAATTGAATTAATTAAGCTTAATTACATAAAAATTGATGCACAGACACATAGTTTAATTTACTCTGCATCGATTGATATACTTATTATAATAACACTCATTATTATTAATATGCAATAAATTTTTAAAGACGTGGGACAGCGTAAAAGTGGGGGTGGCACCCAAAAGTGAAAATGCCCATAAACGACTAGAAGCGTCCCGCGGTTTCACTCGGATAAGTCCCGATCACAAACATCTTTCTTAGTCGATTTTTAAAAACCATATTTTCCTTTGGTCTCGTAAGAAGAAAGTACCTATCTGTATTTCATGAACCGTGATATCTAGGCAGTTGAAACTTTTACATATGATTTATTTCTATAGCCGCTATAACAACAAATACAGATACTAAAAACAACATTTAACAAATATTTAAGGGGAGCTCCTATACAACAAACGTGATTTTCGACATAAAAACGCAACGATACCGCGGTGTATTTACCACACGCGCCATCTAGTGATAGAGTGATAGACTGGCGCCCTAGTGGTATAATAAATTTTAACGTTTGCGTTGCTTTCACGGATTGGTTGGTCCATTGTTTATTTTAGGGTTCCGTACCCATTTGTGATACAGAACCTAGTACCTAGAACCCTTCGTGAGCGAGTCTAACTCGCACTTGGCCGGTTTTTTTAGTTAAATTTTCCTCAATGCTGTAAGTCTTGTAACCGGAATGATTATGACTTTAACAAATTATGATCAAAAGAAAACTTTAAATAAATGATTACACTTATTTCCCATACATAACACTTACCAACAACAATATTAAGTCATCATATTATATTTTAATAAGCAACTTACTGTAAAATGACTAAACACGGACGCACACATACAAACCGTGTCCTTACAGGACCTGTATTTACACGGACGCGTCTGTGTGCGCCTCGTAATACTTCCCCTGAAAACTTACATGTGTGTGTAAAACGTGAACTGGATTTATTAATAGAAACAAGCTTTTACCACGAAAAAAATGTAATTTCTCAATATACGTAAATATTTACCATTATTAATGCAATTAAATTGGTTCAATAGTCAATTCATTACAGTTCTTTTGCACAAAGAATTGCTTGCATGTGTGTGTGCAGCCAGACTGCATTTTAATGCATGCGTCTGGGTTTCTATGTGTGAGTACACCCTTTTCGTCTGGACAAAGCTCTGCTTCAGGCGCAAAAGTGAACCCACCACCCTATTTCAATTAGAATAGAGATGAAAGTAGAACGATTTTGGATTTCGCTTGTATTTTTAAGTTGGGAAGTTATTTTAAATCATATTATTGTATACGTGCATTGGTGTGTCGATGTGTGGGTTCACCTTGAAAAGTGCTGGTTCTTTGTGCATTGGGTTATTCGGCTAATGGCTCCAACAGAGTCAATGGCGTGAGATGTAGAGTTAGCAAAATCGGCAATACACAGTATACTACATAGTTTGTTCTACACTTGTTTGTGTAACAGTGAGTATTTTTGTAGGTAACTTATTTGGTAAAAACAGGAAGTTGTTTAGTTAAATCATACAAATATTATAAATCCCACTTATATTTGGTTTGAATGCCAAAGCAACGCGGTCAAAACCGGAAAACATAGCTAAATTGCGAAATTTTGGTTCGTTGTTTGTTTGTTCCAATTTTTACTGATGCCTCTTTCACCTATAGGTATATTATAGTACTTTGTGGTTGGAATGTTTGTGTTTCAGTCACGCAAAAACTGCTGAAAATATTGCAATGAAACTTTGTATGCAGATAGCTGGAGATCTGGATTGACACATAGGTTACTTTTTCCGAAATGCGCCGGGTCAGCCAGTTATCATAATGTCACAATAAGTTAGAGCAATAAGGTGCTCAAATACGTCTCTATACTTACTTATTGCAGCTATAAGCAAGTAAGTTTACAAATTTCCAAATATCTTATTTATATCAATAGAGCTACGTAATATGCCGCTTACGGTGGTACGGTCACGTTTTACGAAAACCGGCTAGTTACGTGGGTAACAAATGTCGGCCGCGGCAAGTTTTGGGAAGACCCAAGAAGTGCTGGCTTGACGTCGTAAGATCGGATTGCGTGCAAATGGCCTCACTACACGGGATGCCGAAGATCGTGCGAAGTGGAGACGTAAAAGTAGAAAAGCAGACCCCGGGCTCTCGAGAGGGTTGCAACCGGGAACATCACGCGGGTGATAATGACGTAACATAATTTATACCTAATATTTCTTATGTTTTTATTGCTCAAGGCGTTTTTACTAGAAAATATTTTTTACAAGGAGAAATACATCATCAAAAATCCTCCCATGACAGGATTCGAACCTGTGCCCCTCGCTTGCCGGGCGAGTGCGCTACCGCTGCGCTACACGGGAACCCACCCACGTGTCATGGTGAATTTTTGATTATGATCTCTCACTGTTTACCGACTAAGGCTCGGTTTTATAATAATAATAAAATGATAATTATACCTTTTTAATAACCCTGAAAGTATACTCTTAAAACTTGAGAAAGCAAAATTTACTTTAGAAAAACATTATTTTTATTTATTTGATATAAATTAAATATATAATATGTGGTTTAAAGAAAAATGCAAACGTGCGCCGTTGTTGTGTTCACGGAATTCGCTAAGTTCAGAGTTTATTTTAGGGTTCCGTATCTGTTGTAATAATGGTACGAAACCCTTTGTGAGCGAGTCCAACTCGCACCGGTTTTTTTAGA
Organism: Idaea biselata; assembly: GCA_958496205.1. NCBI lineage: Eukaryota > Metazoa > Arthropoda > Insecta > Lepidoptera > Geometridae > Idaea > Idaea biselata. The sequence goes on along the minus strand of OY292405.1, from coordinate 5,439,795 downwards.
TAGGTTACTTAACAAATAGGAAATCCTTTTTCTTCTGTTTTCGTGAAATTAAAGACATTTTTGGTTTTAATCGCGTGCTGTTTATCACTTTTAACATTGTTTCAACGCTCAACGTTTCGAGACCTTTACAGGTCCCTTCTACAGGATTGGCTGACCACGCGATTAAAACCGAAAAGTGTCTGTAAAAAACAAGAATTTCATAAGATTTTTTTCTACCAACGCTACGTGTCGTCGTCTCAAAATACGCGGTTGCTCGTCCTGCACTCACGCGCAGACGTTCGCCTGTGTGCGTGCTTGAGGTAGGTCCCTTACCGTTCGACTCCTGCGCCGATCGTTCCCGCACTGGTGTTGCATGGAAAGTAGATGGGTTCAAGGACGGTCTTGGTAAATTGTAACTATAAATGTACTTCTTTTGTAATTGCAGACTATGATTTGGCACTTGTTCCTAAAGAAAAAATGATAAATTCAAAGATTCAAAATGTCAGATCGTAGGTAGTCTGAAAGTAAAAAAACGTACTTAGGTACTTTAATCTATTGGTACTTATTAGAGATCTAGACTAGACTAGACGAGACTAGTCGGCCGACTAGTCGGCAATGCAGATCATTATAATTTGGGTTAACCATGATCACTCGGCGATTGTTGCTATTTTTGGATAAGTTTGTACTTCGAAAGCTGTAGCGAAACTTCGAAAAAATGGTTGAAATAAAAATAAAAGTTGGAAAAAAATGGAGCTGATGCATAGTTATGACATTTTAGATGTTTAGATGATGTATGTAAGCTATGACGTGTTTTGTTTACGATTTTCTATATTTGAATAAATATTGGTTTTATTGTATAATTGTTAGTTGCCGACTAGTCGGCTTTCCCGACTAGTCGACGACTAGTCGGCCCATCTCTAGTACTTATATTATAATGCTGAAGAGTTTGTTAGTTTGAAAGCGCTAATCTTAGGAACCGCTGGCGCTGGTTCGATTTGAAAAATTCTTCAAGTGTTGGATAGTCCATTTATTGAGGAAGGCTATATTATATTTTCATAAAAATTAGGCGCACGAAGTCACGGGCACTGTTAGTAGATAAATATAAATAAAGTCCTGTGCCGCGACTATCCGTCTGTCTGTAACTGATAAATTCAAAAAGTAGGTACCTACTGAACGTATTTTCATGCGTTTTTCATCATTGATAGGTGTTAAGAGGAAGGTTAGGTATTTAAGTTGTCAAGGTTCTTTGTAGGTAAATTTTTACAATGTGACGATAATAAATAAACTGTTGTATTATCGGAAACCCCAATTTAAGCCCACCAAAATATTGTTAGAATTTCAAAATAAGGATGTTTTGCCCTACTCATGCAAAATATCCTTGGAGAATCTCGACCACAGTGACCATTTTTGGCTATACCTAACTTCAGGCCACACTCTGGCCCCACTGTATAAAATAACAAAGTTAATTATTAGCTACCAGGAAATCAGGAGGCCATTTCCAAAAAGAGCAGGTATATAGGTACCATCGACTAAATTAAATTACACATTATTCGGGCTTTCCCAGTCAGATTTATTTTTATCCCAGATTGGCATGGCATAATAACGCTTTGGTTTTCCTATTTACTTATTATGCTAGGTAGGTAGATAGGATATGTACTACGGACTACCTACCAACCTAACAAAAGTGGTTCTCCTCACATCTAGAACAACCCTCTTTCGAATTTGTTCTCTATACATATAATACCTAGGCGAATATACAACGAAATCCACAACTGCGCCTGTCTCTTTGTCTGTAACCGTGATATCCAAACCACATTTTAACTAAAACAGTCATTTTTTTATCTAAAACAGATTCCCGCGGTTTCACCCGCGTAAGTCCCGATCCCGTGGGAATATCGGGAATATCAAAAGTAGCCTATGTTACTCAGGGTGAATGTAGCTTTCTAATGGTGAAAGAATTTTTTAAATCGGTCCAGTAGTTTCGGAGATTACCCCCAATATACATACATACATGTTACCAACGTTACCTTTTTATAATAGATTATATAATAGATAATAGATAGATATATATATAGATAGATATATATATATATATATAGATAGATATAGATAGATAGATAGATAAATTATTAGTGAAGTGAAGATGTGGAAAGGCTTTGAAAATTAAGAAGATTTTTCTTAAAACTACACCAAAATGTTCCACCTACAATCCAAAAATAATTCAACAAGATTCCATCATGCAATAATCAACAATTTTTTGATGAACCCGACGGGGATTTTGAGTTAAGCACGTTTACCCGTTTTCATCCATCTATAGATAGACTGATTCAGGAGGAAGGTTTAAGTTTTATAATTTGTCAAGATTTTGTGAAATTGTTGGAATTGTCGGAAAGATTATGGCATTGGTAAAGTGCTGCCAGTATCATGTTTTTTGATTCCGATACGAAGTGGCGCCCGCGCCGTGCCTTGTACCTACATTAACTAAAACAAAACATATCAAGAGGGCAAAAACCGTGTCAAAATGCTACAATAATACGAAATCAGGTTATTAAAGGGTGAAGGTCCAATAATTGCGCCCGCGCAGGTAATGTAAGCACCAGTTAAGGTATTTTATCGTTTTATACAAAATTGATGATGTTATTTTAATTTTATTAGCCGAGCTCAAAAATGAAGACGATTTTTATTTTTTTACTTCTTATTTTACACAAGAGCAGTTAAATACCTATCACTTGTTTAAATTACTTACCTACCTAAATAAAATATAACTAACACTAAAAATCCCAATATGAGTTCCTAGGTACTCAAAAGCCGGGCTGGATTTCCTCTTCGGATAGCAATACCTATTTGTTCGTCAAAGTAGCAAACATAACTTTACTATATTGATAGGTACAACAATAGGTACGTACCAACAAGTTTACTGTAATACTTATTACCAATATGGTTTTGGTAAAATTGGAAATATTACCAACTAGCAGATTCCCGCGGTTTCACCCGCGTATGTCCCGATCCCGTGGGAATATCGGGATCAAAAGTATCCTATGTTACTCAGGGTGAATGTAGCTTTCTAATGGTGAAATAATTTTTGAAATCGGTCCAGTAGTTTCGGAGATTACCCCCAATATATATACATACATACATACATACATGTTACCAACGTTACCTCTTTATAATATTAGTATAGATATAGATAGAGGTATCACCAATTTTACTAATATTGCCAATACCAAAAATATTACAAATACGATTTGTACTAATATTTACATCTTTTCCGGGTCTTATTATTTTATTCGTTATTCGTATCTTCAATTTTCTTACCTCGACGTTTCGACAATATATGAATCGTCTTGGTCGCGAGTACTCGTATAATAGCTTAGTCAGTATGGGTATACCTAAGTAGGTATTGCAAAAAATATTTTTATTTTCCTATTGTTCATTAAAGACCCAAATTACCTTACTTCAGAAGATGCTGAAGATCGTGCGAAATGGAGACGTAACAGCGAAAATGGACCCCGTTTGTAGTTTGCAGTTTCCGAGTTTGCAGAAAGAAGTAGGTATTGTTACTTTAAAATATTTCTAATCTTGATATTGTTTTTACGAAGTGTTTATCTATACCTAACAGGTCTCATATAAAGGCAAACATTTCTTTTGTTCCCTTGATCTACATATTCTTTCGTAAGAGATTATGTCTGTGGACATTACTCGATTGTTTCGCAAACATTGTGTTATCTTTGTTTGCGGCACTCTAATAGGAAGATGGTTTTTTTCATTGTAAATTTAATGAGAAAGCATATGTATTTTGTTAGGTTTTTGCGATGTTGATATATGTATTTATTTATTTCTCATTATTGGGTATGACTCAGTTACACTAAATTTGTTAAGCCAATTATGATGTAATTTCGGTCTGCGACTTTTAACAACGCGGCGACTCTGACCATTTCCATACAAACTTAATACCAAAATAAATTATGAAAAATTTAGTTTTCTACCTTAATATCGATATTATTCGGATTAAGATTTTACTATTAAAGGGTCCCCACCGCAAGATTTTCCAAAATATTCATTCACATTCATATAAAACGGAGAAACATTTTTCAATGAAAAAATGTTTCTCCGTTTTATTTCATTTCTATTAAGTTTGTATGGAAATGGTAACAGTCGCCACGTTCTTAACAACCCATATAGGCCTAGACCTGTCATCAATATTAAAAGGTCGTCTTTTATTTAACTTTAAATACCAATGAGGTACGCGGCAAACAAGTTGGAAAATTTTGACTTGGAAGGGGAAAGTTCGCGCAATACATTTTACATGCGACTTCTATGAAAAATTGACTTCAGCGCATCCGCCTTTTTTATCTAGATATTTGCCGGTGGCTGTATCATCTGCGAACAATACTATCTCATGCTCTTTGCCTTAGCTATTTTAGCCATGCCACTCATTAGCTATGTTTTATTTCATTTTTAGGGTTCCGTAGCAAAATGGCAAAAAAGGAATCCTTATAGATTCGTCATGTCTGTCTGTCTGCCCGTCCGTCCGTAGTATGTCACAGCCGTCACACACAAACTATACTGTTGAAACCTGAGGTTTCTAATATCATTTTTTTCTAAACTGAATAGTTTGCGCGAGAGACACCTCCAAAGTGGTAAAATGTGTGTCCCCCAACCCTGTAACTTCTAAAATAAGAGAATGATAAAATTAATAAACATATATGATGTACATTATCATGCAAACTTCCACCGAAAATTGGCTTGAACGAGATCTAGTAAGTAGTTTTTTTTAATATGTCATAAATCGTAAACCGCAATTGACCTTTCAAAACAAAACCTGTTGTATAGATAATGGTACGGAACCCTTCGTGTGCGATGCCGACTCGCACTTGGTCGGTTTTTTCATTTTTGTAACATGGCAACTCTTAGAAACCTGTTGCACTGAGTAGTTGAATAAGTATTGTCTTATACTTAATAATAAAAATAAACGATATAAACATAATAATCAGACGGTATGTCTGTTAATTGCATCACTTGGAAGATAACGGGGTAATTTATAGAGTCATGCACTGACTGAGGAATCGATTGACCAAGGTCAGTGAATTATTGATATTTAATATTAATACACACTTATATTATTGGCATATTATATTATTTATAAGTTTTATTAATTTACCTTATTTATTCATTTAACATCACTGTTACGGTAAAGGACAACATCACAAAGAAACCGCGTCTTACGGCGTTTTTAGTGTCACGCGTGATTTCGAAACACGTTCCTCACGTATGCAGGGAAATTTCTGTAATGCTTGTTTGGTCACGCACGCCGGATTTCCATACAAATTCTCCCGCGTGCGTGAGGAATTTGTATCGAAATCCCGCATGCGTGAGCACGCACGGCACTAAAAATGCCCTTAAAATCAAGTACAATGGCCCAATTATTACGTACATAAAACGGCTAGCCAAACCGCAATGCTAATACGAAATTAAACTTATTTTTCGGTTTAAATCGTGATGCTTTTATTATTTTTCGTATTTCAATGCAAAGAAACACTTTCACGAGCTCTTCCGTGTTCCGATAGCAGTTATTAGGTCAAGTTAGAATGCTATTAATAAGACTATAATAGCCTTATTAATAAACGAGGAATAAGGTCGGAGTAGTGAGAACATGCTTTCAAAGTTGACAGACAGAAACAAAAAGTGTTAAAATTACTCCGACCTTACTCCACGTTTAATAATAAGACAATAAATGAGGAACCACAGAACAACAAAAAGAAGAAACGCTTAAATTAATTCATTTCTTTTAAATCTATGCTTTTTTAACGTCAATGTCAGTATAGGCGCGGACGCTTATGTTCAACAATTATATAAACTTTATATATACATAAGTACCATTTAACATTGTTGTGCCCTTGTATTCTTTCCTTATTTACCTCACGTAAACGATTACCTTGTGTTTATCAGTCGCTTTATGTACTTTGAAGAAAAAACGTATTGTTTTTAATGCATTTCTAGACATTCGATAAGACCTGGATACTTAATACCTATAAACCTAGATATGAAATGTGGGTTATTGTATTTTAGGTCCTTGACTTTTGTAGAGAATCACCTTTGTTGTTCGTTTATCTAGGTACCTACCAGTACGCACCTTGAAGTAGTAAGTAAGTAAGGTACCTACTAGTAGTTTAAAAAAAAACCAGTACGCACCTTGAAGTAGTAAGTAAGTAAGGTACTAGTAGTTTTAGTACTACTTAAAAGCAGTTAGACATAGGCTTTTGTAAAGGAAACTCGAAGTCGATTACTTAGGTACAATTACAATTAATCTGAAGGAAGACAGTTGTAAACAGATCAAGATGGTTTTGACGTTTTAATCGTCGTAGATCGACTACATCATAGCGCCCGCAGCGATGCTCATTTCATTTTTATGATAGATGTAACAAAATTGTTAGCGGCGCAGCGGATTTATTATATTTATTTCGCGTAAATGTAACATGGACATGGATTATTATTATCTACTATGTATTACATAGATATTATGTTAGTACACCCTCGTTCTTCTACGTATCTCCTCATTTCTGATTCGATCCCGTAGAGAAACCCCGAGCATAGCTCTCTCCATAGCTCTTTGAGCAACTCTAAGCTTATTCATAAGGCCTATAGTGAAGCACCACGTAGAAGAACGAGGGTCACCGACCGACATAGCCAAACGGATTAGCTCTTTGAAGTGGCAGTGGGCAGGACATATAGCACGGAGAACAGATGGTCGTTGGGGCCGAAAAGTTCTCGAATGGAGACCGCGGATCGGAAAGCGCAGCGTTGGACGTCCACCAACGAGATGGACGGACGACTTAGTTAAGGCCGCGGGTTCACGATGGATGCAGGCCACTTATGACCGAAGCATCTGGAAATCTATGAGGGAGGCTTATGTCCAGCAGTGGACTTCTTACAGCTGAAATGATGATGATGATGATTATGTTAGTACATAAATCTCAATTACAATAACCTAGGAAAGTGCCTATTTGATTTCCGCTCCATTGAAAAAAAAAAAGGAATTTTCTAAATTGTCCCAGGCGTCTTCGAGTGATCGGTGAACATACATAATAACCATAAAATAAAACACAAATATCCCGACGAATTGAAAACCTCCTTCTTTTTTGGAAGTCGGTTAAAAATTGTCAGTTGCCCTCATATTATTCTACTTTGTACCTACTTAAACGGCGTCGACGTGATGGGCAATCGACGTAATGCTCGGTCGATCGATATACGAGGAAATCGACATGCAGCTTCGATGAAGGTACCTACTGTGAATCGACATACTGTGAACAATTCTTCTATCTCTACTACCTACGTATATTAAAAGGTAACCTTGAATGAAATCTTTAAAACGCTGTAGGTCACATTATCAAAATAGTCCTCGACTTTATCAGAACTAGGTCATTGTGTTAAGGATGGCTCTGTTTACTCACATTCATTCGTTTGTAAATATTGGCTGACCGACTTTTTGATAATTTCACTTTAATTATTAGTTGACTTACCTACCTAAAGATAGTGAGGGTTGTAACGACTGTGATGTCTATGCGATTGGTCATTTTCATTGTCGTTTATTTGTTGTTGTAGCCTTCTGTGTCTCCCTTTTTTCTTCCAGTATTATTATTAGGAAGAAAGAATACCTACTCGACTTTTTTTTTTATAATGTGAGTAATCGCCTTATTTGGCGAGCAGCCCGGTTTATGGCCCCTCCGGCCTAGGATGATCGGTAATCAACTGCCTATCTCACCGCAAGTGCCGGAGCTCACCGGAAACTTTCGGAGTACATCCGAGAACTCCAGCGGCGGATGGACCATCAGACCATAGTCTCCAAAAAACCCTATTCGGGAAAACCTTCGCCCTTTTTCGTTTCGACCATTTCGGGCCCTTGTAGTCCCCCGAGTCCACTGCCCTGGGTGGATTACGGTGGTAGACGATTATCACAGACCGCGTCCGCCGGGTAATCCTGGGTCGTTGAGTGCCCCGATGGAGCTTGCGCTTCCATTCGGCGTCCTCTTTGGAAGCCATGACGGCCTCACAATAAAAGAGGTACATCGCTTCCCAGGATTCAACGCTGTCGATAAAATAAACGTAACGGCCAAAGCAGCCGTGACCAAAGAGGATTTACATCATTTTGCGACATTTGCGTCTTGCAAGTCACCCTTCTAGTATCTACCGGCCCTATGGCCGTAATGGTCCACAGACTATTCGATTTACATTCTATTTTCTAATTAGAATATAAATAAAACTTAGAATATGAAAAAAAAACAAATCGTAGGGGTATGGCATGGCTTTGTGACATAAACATCTATCCTTAGTTACATTAGGTAAGTAGGTATAATTTTAAGGAAAACCCAGATCTTTCCTTGATCATACATAACCTATACCTGACGCACTGTCAGAGTCAATATTCCCCCTTAATAAACTAGGTTAGGCTTAATATACTTAACTACATCTGTGAAGTCTTCAAGTTTGCAGTAAATAGGTTTCTTCTAGGCAAGCATGTTACAACATCCACCTCATTGTCGCTTCCCATCAGGTGAAATAAGGTCAAACGCAAGCCTATCTCATGTAAAAAATAAATAAAACCTGTTACAAAAACAAAGCTTTTACTTATAAGCTCTCTGTAAACATATAAACGTTATAATGAACTCATGTTTTCGCAATTCTGTTGAAATAAATATTAAAACGCAAACGTCCAACTGAATATCTAGTTGCAAAGTGCGTTAACAGCATGACGTCAGTGTACCTACTACGTTATATTGAGTTTCGACATTGTTTTGCATTAATTTAATCTTAAGACTAACATTTGCATGTTGCTTAAGTTTCTACTTAGATGTCTGGTGGGTTTCTCGAGGTTTTTAACGATCTTTAACTTAAACTGTATTTAATTTACACATCTATGATGGCTCTACAAAGTTACTTTATATGACTAAGAAAATCACCGTAAAACATGCTTTTAGTCTCTAGAGTTAAAGTTGCGAATTTAAGCCCTAGAGACTAAAAACTAAGGTTGAAACCTTAGGGCTTAGGCTTAGGGCAGTTTAATTTTGGAACATTGAAAAATTCGAAAATTTGTGTTGCAAAAAATCTTTCTTTCTCGAGCTCCTCCGTGCTTCGGAAGGTTCTGGTTGTTATTTCAGACAGGACCTAGGGAGACCTGAAACCTCTAAGACCAGATGAGCCACACTACTAAGAAACATACATAAAAAACATAAAAAGCAGAAGAAGAACTGCAATCACCAATCCGCCTCCCAAGTGGGTTGGTTATGGCAATACCCCCTACTTGATAGCCACGATATCTGCCCTATATTGTCATAAACATAGGTAACATTAAGCAGGCTTATGCACGCGTACGTGAAGCATAAGACATGAAAGGATTCAATAATAAAACAATGCAATATATTAACTATCGCCACATATTTCAGATTGTTGATAACACGCCGTACAATGTTTACGAGTGAGTGGTCGATTGCCCTTGACTGCTGAAGGACAGAGGTGATTCAACCAACAACAGGCGTGGGCGCTTGTCCAGACGAAAGATCCTTGTACCGACTTGTACTTTTGTGTCATACTCACTGTGGCCTGTGGTTTTAGCCGCGTTAGTCCCGACCCCGTGGGAATATCGGGCTCAAAAGTAACCTATGTTACTCAGGGTAAATGTAGCTTTCTAATGGTGAATGAATTTTTAAAATCGGTCCAGTAGTTTATACGTAACAAACATACAGACAAACACACCCACACGCACACAAAAATACAAATCTTTCCTCTTTATAATATTAGTGTAGACTAACTGCGGCACGCAGTTTCTCCTGGGTATAAGTCTGATCTCCGCGGGAATATCGAGATCAAAAGTAGCCTATAACCTTCTCCAAGGTCCGATCTATCTCTGTACCAAAATTCATCAAAATCAGTTCTCTGGTGAAAGTGTAACAGACAGACAGACTAACTGACAGACAGAAAGACTTTCGCATTTAGAATATTATTAAGGATAAGGATATAATAAAGAATATATTTGCTAGCTGACTACGGCAAAGGTACCTTTGCCAAAGGTACGATACCTTTGCCGTAGTCAACTAGCAAAAATACAAATCTCTTTCCCCGCAGACCTCTTTTGGTCGCTTTTAAGACAAGCGGAATCTTCCGCTTGTCTTAAAAGCGACCAAAAGAGGTTTCTTGGGGGAAATGACTTGTCGCCTTTTGGCTTAAATTATCGTCCCCGAAACACAACATATATACAGAGTGAACCATTTAAACAGTGGGATATCCTTAACTTTAGGAGATAGCGAAAAATGCTGAAAGGAGTTACGTCCCCGATTTAAAAATAAAAACTAAAATGGCATTTTCACATTTTTTAAAAATTAACTACCAGCCAGGAATCGAACTTTGCCTTTTTGCAAAAAAATAAACATCCTATATTATTGTACCGATCGATGGTGTTGCTGATAAAGATTGAATCCTGGAAACAAACATAGTATAGTAAATCCAGACAAATACCTATTTTTTTAATCATTTTAATAGTATAAGCTTTTAAGACACACCATCAAGCAAAGAAAAGTTGCCTATCTTGGACATCTATTGAGGAACTCCAGATATGCTGCAACTACTGCAAATAATTGTGATATAGTTGTTGTGCAAATAGTTGTTATCGAATAAAATATACTGAACCGACTGCCAACCTTCACTAGTTGGAGAGGCCCCCTGAGAAGAAGAAGCTTCTAAGACACGGAGGTCACAGTCGAAAATTTTTGCTATATCAGCCCTTACCAATGACAATAGACAGTGATTTAACTTGGCAATGCAATTGTTGAGCGGTTGTCACTTTTCATTTAATATCGACTCGTAACAAATTATGCAAACGGAAAATATTATGTTTGTTATAAGTAAAGTACATTATTTGAATAAAAAATATTTTTAGGTTTCTTTGCCTCAACATGTTCTTAATAAGAATAAACTACATCTACACTCATATTATAAAGAGGAAAGATTTGTATTTTTGTGTGTATGTGTGTCTGTATGTTTGTAATGAATAAACTCAAAAACTACTGGACCGATTTCAAAAATTCTTTAACCATTAGAAAGCTACATTCACCCTGAGTAACATAGCCTACTTACGCGGGTGAAACTGCGGGACGCACCTAGTTCTTAGTAAGATTAATTCTTATTAGCCCTATGTACACTAGTAAGCTGGGTATCCACTTGCGCAGCCTCGTGACGAGCTGCCTCATCCTGAGCGTGCCGCGGGCTGCGGAAAGTACATGCGTCTCCACTTGAGCTCACATAATATCGTATCGAGCGGCAAGCCTCAACCCGAGCCACGATACCGAGCACACGTGCAAGCGTCTCCACTCAACCCACGGCTCACACTGAGGCGTCTTTGAGCATGGTCATTTACCGACATGATTTTGCTCGCTGCGCGGCCGCCTCGTTTGGTTCAAGTCGCGGCAAGCCTCGACTCGCGGCACGGTCTCCATTAGATCTGCCTCGGGTCGAGACAGCCGCTCGGCCCGAGGCTGCCTCAAGTGGATACCCAGCTGTAGAGTTAATACAACTTACTAGATCTACAGCGATATAGATTGCTGTGTAGGTACTACGCACGAAAAGAAATAATATAAGTGCATTGCAAAAATGCCACAGTTCAAACACCTTAATCTAAAAACAATATTAATCAATATATTTTTATTGTTTGTTATGGTTTGTTTGGTATGATGGCTTCCTAAGTTATATTTCAATAAGTGTAAACAAAAAACAGAAGATATAATAAATCGTCTGGGTTACTTAGCGTGTTGTTGATCTCTTTGTGGTATGTGGCTTTATACCATCAATATATATTGCGCAAAACCCTAATATAATTTACCCATGGTAAGAAAAAGTAACATCTCTTATAGAAAATGTTGCTTCAGAACGTAATTGACTTTTACTGTCGATGAAGAAACTGGGTGGTATGATCTATTTAACTGACATATAGGCGCTTTATGTCACCAAAAGTCACTATTTAACTCCATATATCTACACTATATCGCTCTTAAGTCGCCTATGCGTCTTTTTAAGACCAAAATGTTTATTAAGCTGTTCTACGCAGTTTGAAATAAACTCATTATTTCAAACTCAATTTATAAAGAAATGAAATTACGAAATGCTTCTTCGAAACAGTAAAATATGTCTAATTATGTTCTGAGATGAAATTTACGATTGCCGTTTATTTTGGCGCGCTCTGTATTAATTCTAAGGTCAACGTACAATGTCAGTTCCAAGGATAAGGGTGGTAAAGGAGCGCGTGCACTGGGGACAAATCACGCGTTGCGAAGGCTTTTTTTAGGATATTTATAGTAGCATATTAGAAAGGAGTTATAGTATGCAAAATTACCTGTTTTCTGATAATGGACTTTGACAAGTCTTGTGTCAAATTTCCTACAAATTATGTAGAGTGCGTTTCATCTTTAATTACCTATGCCGTCATGTTGGTAGCAAAACAAAAAAGTCTTGCCTTAATATCTTGAATGTGCTTAACCCTAAAACTTGAATACAGGAAGATCGTTCATTCATTCTTTATATACAAATCCCCTTAATATCAAGCTAGCACATTATTTTTTTGTATATTGCACTTTTTTGTTTTGCTACCAACATGACGGCATAGGTAAATAGAGATGAAACGCACTATAACCGGTCCTGGCAAAGATATTTACGTATGACAGATGGGCAACTGTAAGAGTTCTGGACTCAACAGGGATTAGTAATGAACTAAAAAACCCTCACAACCTACTGAGGTATACAACGCTGCGCTGCGCTCAAGATTCTACGTTGGAATCTAGAATCTTTCGTTTTGCTCGTGATTCAAAATAGCGCCCACCCACGCCTTAAAAATACTATTTTGCTACCTTGTTATACAATCTACTATACCCTCGTATAAAGAGAAACGTATAAATGTATAAAGAGAAACGACCTCATTTTATTTTTGAGTGATTTTTTGAAGACGTATATAGGAGGAAAATATTTCTTTGATGATTTAAAGTACTTTATAATTCAATTGTATTTCTTCCGAATTTCCAGATTGGTATCTAGATTGAAAAGCACTAATAAAGGTACATTAGACAAAGCTTCTCAAAGCTTTGATGCGTTTATGCAACCAATATTCCGCACACCCTAAACTCTCGAAGGCAATCGACGAGAGTGCAGCGAACTCTGCAGATCGAAATCTCAACCATTTCATATACGAAGTTACATCAAAATTTGTAGATATTTTAGATTATTTTTATACCAGACTATAGTAGCTTCTGCCCACGGTTCCCCTCGGGTGTCGGGGCTAGTTTGCTCTGCATTAAGGTACGACTTGGCAACGGGCGACATGAGGCGGCAGCGGACGACGTGTCGCGGCGACACAACTGTGCGGTTTCTATGTATTTCTATGAAATTCACTACGTTCGCTCGACGCGTCGTTACCTTCGTGTCGCTGACTACGTAGGAAGTTTCATAAATATACGTAGAAACCAGTAGTGTCGCCGCGACACGTCGTCCGCTGCCGCCTCATGTCGCCCGTTGCCAACTCGTACCTTAAGTTGTGATCCCGCGGTAATATCGGGATAAAAAGTAGCCTGTGTTAATCCAGCCAGTAAAATATGTCTAATTATGTTCTGAGATGAAATTTACGATTGCCGTTTATTTTGGCGCGCTCTGTATTAATTCTAAGGTCAACGTACAATGTCAGTTCCAAGGATAAGGGTGGTATACGTAGAAACCAGTAGTGTCGCCGCGACACGTCGTCCGCTGCCGCCTCATGTCGCCCATTGCCAACTCGTACCTTAAGTTGGGATTTCATCGGTTCAGTAGTTTCTATATCTAAACTTTCGCATTTATAATTATTATTTATGTATTTAGTGAGTGAGATTATTGCACTTATGGTATTGTACCTACATGTGTTTATTTTCAATGTAAAATTACACACATATGTAACTCTTATGTAAACAGCCTATTTTCCATGTCAATACCCCATAGGTATTGACAAGGAAAATATAATTGTTATATTTATTACATAGGTAAACAGGTGTTTTAGAATGCCATAACTACCTACTCATTTATTTATTAGGGCCTGAAACACTTACATTTTATAAGGCAAAGATCTGTTATAAAATAAGGTACTAACCTATTTCACACTAAAGTCAATTAGGTGTAGTAAGTTCAAAAAGTACATAGTAAAACGAAACTTAAACTTAACTTAAAATCCCTGTCGGGTTCATTGAATATTGTAGATTATTTCGTGACAGAAGTATTTTTCGTGCCTGACTTGTAAGGTGATATTATTATCTTCATTTTAGTGCAGTTTCCAGATAAATAAGTCGAAGGGTGTTGAACTGTTGAATCATATTCACATTTCTGACAAAACAATGTTTTGTATAAAATGTAGATAGGCTTCAACACCCTTTGACTATATAACCCCTTTACATTCAACAATCGTTTTCAAAGTCTTAGGACTCTAACGACTTCCTTTTGGGCGATATCGGCTTAAAAAATCCTCTCGCTATTCGGGTAAAAACGTACAAAGTAGGTACCTACGACAAAAGTACAAAGTACTTATACATACTTACTTACTCGATTTCACTCTCGTAAATTCCGGAAAAGGGATAACAGTAGGGTTGCCAACAGTTTTTTCGAAAAATATAGTATTTGTGGCTAAAAAATATAGTACGACCCAAAAAAATATAGTACAAAAATTAGAGCGGTGTTTTGTAGAATATTTAAAAAAAAATACGTATTTTTTGGACTTAACCTTTTTTTCACACTTTCAAATACTCTTTCTTTCTTGAATATAAAAAAAAATGTTCCCAACATTCAATCTTTAAATTATGAGCACCTTTTTTATGGCTTTTCCTTTTTTCCCTCTACATACTCGTAGAAAACAGTCCTCTGTAAATGCAGAGAGGGGGAATTTATAAAAGAAACAACTTTTTACAAATTATGCCAGAAATATAGTATTTTTGCGTACTATATGTGCTTTCAAAAATATATGGTACGCTGAGCTGAAATATAGTACAATACTATATATTATAGTACGGTTGGCAACCCTAGATAACAGTAACATATCTACATGTGTTATTCTTGGCTACTGCTAAACCAAGTTTTATCACAATTGTCTCAGTAGTTTCTATTCCGCCAAACAACTGGACGTAAATGGCGTCGATGTCGAATTTTCATTGAAGTCGCACGTAAATATACTTACCCCTTCCCTACCTACCCCTGTCACGTCAGTTACTTTTCAAGTTGTTTGCCGGTTACTTACGTGAAGGACAATCCTACTATCCTATCCTATCCTACTAATATTATAAATGTGAAAGTTTGTATGGATGTTTGGATGTTTGTTACTCTTTCACACAAAAACTATTGAACCGATTGCGATGAAACTTGGAATATAGATAGCTGGACACCTAGAATAACACACAGGCTACTTTTTATCCTGTACTTCCCGCGGGATCGGGACTTACGCGGGTGAAACCGCGGAGCGCAGCTAAGAAATAATTTACCTACCTGGGTATTTTGCGTAAAAATATTTATGTAAGTATGTAAGTAAGTACACATACTTTCATCATGTTCATAAAAGTAATATCTGAACCCTGAAATCACAAGGCAAGGCAAGTAAATCCGTATGGTAAAACCGTTAACAAAATAAAACTCGTAATCCCTTGTAACGTTCGGGATGCGCATGATTCACCCGCAAGCGATTTCCTGCGCGCCCGCGCCCGCCGTTCTAATTTTAAATTCAAACCCCTTTTCGTAAATGGAATAAAATCCGGCGGCGCGTGCGTTTCGAAGTTTGCTTTATTTTTTTATTTTTTATTTTAGGACAGTCTCAACATCCGATAATTCCGACAATTGTAGGGGATTGATTGATCTAAATACGACAGAAGTTTAGAGAAAGGATGTGAGTTCAGTGAAATAGTTTTCGTTTTGATTACCAACACAGAGGATAATGGCGCCAACATTTTTTTACGTTTATTTTATTTTATTTACTACTCAGTACACAAGATAAATTATATTACATGGCTCCAACATTTTTTACGTTTATATGTATCTTTGTATTATTTTATATTTGTTCAGTTTGTTTTCAATAATTAGTAAACCGCTTTGGCTTTGCATGGCTAGTGTGTAGGTATGTAAAACTTCTGGTCTAAAATCTAATCAAAATACAAGTTAGCAAAGAAAGAGACTTTAATCTAGGTTTTTATTGGAGACTAACTGTATCCCGCGGTGCCCGCGCGCGGCGGAATAAGAAAGGGTTTTTAGAAATTCCCACGGGATCAAAACTTACGCGTGAGAAACCGCGAGACATAGGTAGTAAATAATAAACAAAAAAAAAACTTACATAAATCCACCTAATTAAACAAATAAATATTGCACGACGTTTACACACAGCGTAATCTAGCCCCAAACTGAGCACTAGTCTTGTACTATGGGTACTAGACAACGGATATGCTATAGGTGCACATTATACTTATTTTTGTAAATACATACAATATGATACAGAAAACACCTAGACCGGTAATAAATGTTTATTTTTAAGGATAAATACTTGCACCCGCCGGGAATCGAACCCGCAACCTCCTGCATTGCAGTCGGGCCTTTCCCCGACGCGCCACTGAGGTCGTCAAATATACGTGAATGGTTTCAGACGAAACACATAACTTACCTTTGTGAGTGGGCGTTAAGAATCGACCACTTAGTTGTGTCATGTTGCTTGTCCGTATTATGTATGTAATAACGCTGAATGCACGCATCACTGACCTTCACACCGCTTCATCTCTCTTTTACAAGGGAAAAGTTAGGTACAGCAGAATCGACATTGCATTGAAAGTTTCATGAAATTTAAATCGAAAAGTTGAATGAGGAAGTCGGATCTTAGATCATCTACCTAGCTAGATGGTGGGTATTCTAACAACGAAGTTCGAATTTTGATCAATCTTTTTCAAAGGTGTGTGAGTAATTTTTCGAACAGTTTGACGTTTGGAAAATACTACACCTTTCTCTTTGAGACCGGGTGTAGTATTTTTGAACCGTCAAAAAGCAATTCGCTTGCGAAAGAGCTCAAGCATAAACACAACCAGCGAGAGCAAGCATGCGAAATTCGAACTTTCGCATACGAATTTAGTGGTTCAAAAATACGGCTCCAGTCCTATGGCTTCAGTTCTATGGGTTGAATCTTGTTCCACTGCCATCTTCATTCTTCTAGATGAGTGTGTTACATCATAGACCATGTCGTGGGAGGGCCGACCCTAATTGAAGAAGACTTGCTATAGAATCTTTGAAGTTAAATTTAATTTAACCTACCACCTTCTCCCTCTAACTACCCTAGCCAAGATATTTTCGAACTAAAAATTCTATCTGTACAGTTTTTCAATCTGTGGTCGCACGCACCGGATGACGCGTCGTCGTGTGTAAATTTAGCAATGCGCCAGGTTCACGGACATGCGCCGGGCGGCGCAGCGGCCATGTTGCTTTTGTTGCACTCTCTTCAAGATTGCCTGGCTACAGAATTCCGCGATTTGGTCCAGAATTTAGAAAAAAAAGAATTATTTTTAACTAAGAAGATTTATTGACCGAAATATTACTTGACTAACTGCCATATTGGTTTTGCAAATTCAGATTTAAAGATATTCAAGACAAGTAACGCCATCTTGTGGTGTTTTGTGTGAACATACCGCCCACCAAGAACCCCCAGTTCTTCTAAAGACATCATCTCAATGTTTAGGTAATGGTATCAACTTGGAGACTGGTCTCTTTATTATGGAATTTTTACATTTGAGAGTCACAACTCTCACGTGACCATCAGCACTGACGTGTGTATTTAAAACTCTTTAAAAATCAAATACCCTAAAACGCAGAAAACAAATACTAAAAAACGCAGAACAAATACCAAAAAACGTAGAACAAATAACAAAAAACGCAGAACGAATACCCGAAAAAACGCTGAACAAATACCAAAAAACACGCAGAACAAATACCTGAAAACACGCAGAACAAATACCCTAAAACGCGAAAAAAATTTCAAATAAACGCAGAACAAATACCCGAAAACACGCAGAACAAACAAATACTAAAAAACGCAGAATAAATACCCCAAAACGCAGAACAAATACCCGAAAACACGCAGAACAAATACCACAAAACGCAGAACAAATACAGAGGCTGTTGGGGCTGGTGGATGTAGTCCACGAGGAATCCCTACTGACTTCGACACTTGCGGAGCGAGGGACGCCCTAGGGATTTAGTTAGGGAGCCCACACACAAGCCGCTTTCCCCCGAGAGTGGCCCAACGGTGCCTAACACCTTACTCATAAACGATGACTAAGTTTATGTAACGTTTGTCACTGCAAACTTTGAAACTTCATGTCACAGTAAAAGACAAACGTTACATAAACTTAGTCATCGTTTATAAGTAGAGATGGGCCGACTAGGGGTTCTGCCGGCTAGCAGACTAGCCGACGAGTCGGTTCCAAAATTGCCGACTAGTCGGTTAAACTGCCGGCTTTCCCGACTAGTCGGCCCATTTCTATTTATAAGTAAGGGGGTTACTCTTTTCCGGTCTCGTTCCAACCAAAATCTGGAATAACAACTCATCTGTTTGTCCAGCGTCCAACAGGAAGTCAAATGGGCAACCAATAAAATGGCGACTACAGTATCATCCATTAAGAAGCATCGGAGTGCTGTAACGTTTTAATGTAAACAAATGAAGTTTATCTCCTTTTCCCTTACGTCATTTCCGTGTTCTTAAGGTCTTGACCTCGGAGTTATACTTCCCTTTGATGAGCTGGCGAATCATCTATCTTCTACTATATAAAAATAAGTCGGGTTTTCCTTCCTGACGCTATAACTCCAGAACGCACGAACCGATTTCGATAATTCTTTTTTTGTTGTGTTTGCTATTGTCAGGAGAAGGTTCTTATGAAAGAAAAAATGCTGAACCGATTTTGATGAATTTTGGTATGAAGATAGATAGCCATTTTTTTATACTAAGCGACAGGACAACGTCTGTCGGGTCAGCTATTTATATTAAAAGTTTTATCCTACTAATATTATAATGCTGAAAGTTTGTGAGTATGTTTGCGTGTGTGTTTGTTCCTCAATCACGTAAACACCGCTGAACCGACCGCCTAGAATAACACATAGGCTACTTTTTATCCCAAAATTCCCGCGGGATCGGGACTTAACCTGGTAAAACAGCGCTGTTGTAAATAATGTTGTGGAAAAATATTGGAATGATGATGTTGTTAAGTATTGAAATGATGCTTTCCCAGCTCACGCGATACAGCCTGGTAACAGATTGACAACCCCTCCATAACTATTCTATCATGCTTATCATATAGCACCCCACTGGACAACTTCTAGGAGTTCCAGCCTGGGTCCATGTAACATCTTTTGAGCTGCCCCTCTAGCCCTAACAACTGTACACTGGGTCCCATTTTTCGCTACAGAACATCATCGTCATCTCGGCATTTATCCGGTCACTGCTGAACATAGGCCTCCCCCATACGACGTCACAAATAGCGATCGCGAGCTACCTCCATCCAACGACACCCCGCGACCGCTACAATGTCGTCGGTCCATGGAGTAGGTGGTCTTCCAACACTCCGTTTCGCATTGCATCGTGGTCTCGAGGACTTTTACTCCCCAGCGGCTATCTGTCCTTCGAGCTGTATGGCCTGCCCAAACTGCCCATTGTCCCTTGAGAACGTGGCGACTGTTAACATTTCCATACAAACTTAATTACCAAAATAAATTATGAAAAATTTAGTTTTCTACCTTAATATCGATATTATTCGGATTAAGATTTTACTTTTAAAGGGTCCCCACGGCAAGGTTTTCCAAAATATTCATTCACATTCAAATAAAACGAAAAAATGTTTTCCGTTTTATTTCATTTCGAATGAATATTTGTTTGGTATATGGTTTACTTTGGTACTAAGTTTGTATGGAAATGGTAACAGTCGCCACGTTCTTAAGGCTACTTATTTTGAGAGCCATGTCGGCGACTTGGGTACAGAACCCTTAGACCAAATGATGAAAACAACTTCTTATTCTGAAGTCGGTTAATACCTAAAAATAACATCACAATTCTCACATGACATTAAACATCTTCCATATCTGTAGGTAAATTAAAAAATAAAAAGCCCGCCAAAAATAAAAGTCAAAAAGCAAGACGGCGGAGCGACCTCGACCGTTCAGGAAGTGTTTTAATACCAATGAACCTTTCAATGCTAGCCAGTTGGTTTACGTGGATCCAGGAGGTATGCATTTTATTGCACTTAGGTGTAGTACTCGCAAAATAACTTGGGCTGTTTTGAGTTGGTAAAATTTACCTATTAGTTTGGGGCGAAGAAAGGAATTATTTCTTAACTAGCTGTGACCCGCGTTAGTCTCGATCCCACGGGAATATCGGGATTAAAAGTGTGTTTAAAAAGTGTGCCTATCTGTTATTCCAGGTCTCTAGCGTTCTACATAACTAGTTTTATTGTAATCGGTTTAGCGGTTTTTACGTGATTGAGTAACAAACACACATACTCACAAACTTTCAGCTTTGTAATATTAATAGGAATATTAAGATTTAAAAAAAACTTGAGAGGTGTCAAGGGACACCCAGATGGAACGAAGTTCCAAAAAAAAAGGTACAAAAAGTGTCGTTACAAGAGGATAGTCTCCATTCTCTTTCTCCATACAAACGTAGTTTAAATTTTCCTCCCTGGATAAAGACATTAGAGCAAATATGTTTATGCCATAAAACTTATATCTGTCATGACTATGCATCTACCTTTTTATTTTTTTCATTTCTTTTTTTATTTTTTTATTACTATTTTAATTAGAAAAAAAAAAGGTACCTAGATGCATTGTCATGACAGATATAGGTTTTATGGCATAAACATATTTGCTCTAATGTCTTTATCCAGGGAGGAAAATTTAAACTACGTTTGTATGGAGAAAGAGAATGGAGACTATCCTCTTAATAATAGCCCTTTTCCACGACTTCACCGGTATTTTCGTATCTTTCCTTACAATCGTCGGCTGTGTAAAGGTATTCATCATCATCATTTCAGCTGTAAGAAGTCCACTGCTGGACATAAGCCTCCCTCATAGATTTCCAGATGCTTCGGTCATAAGTGGCCTGCATCCATCGTGAACCCGCGGCCTTAACTAAGTCGTCCGTCCATCTCGTTGGTGGACGTCCAACGCTGCGCTTTCCGATCCGCGGTCTCCATTCGAGAACTTTTCGGCCCCAACGACGGTAAAGGTATTGGGCGCGAGTTATACCTACTGCGATACCTACTTCACATAATTGTTGACCTTTAAAATCGAGATGCACGTTTTTCAACGCAATTTACAGTGCGTCACCCGCCATTTTGAATGTGTTTCTGGCCTTGGGTTCTTAAATGAAATATTATTATGATTACCTACTGGGTATTGCAATTTTCATTTAATATTATTAACAATGATTATGTATTATTATAAATGTATTATCTAGCTGCGCCCTGCGGTTTCCCCCGCGTGAGTCCCGACCCCGCGTTAATATACAGTAGCCTATGTTTAAATCCAGATTTCCAGCTGTCTGTTTACCAAGTTTCATCGCAATCGGTTTTTAGGAGTAACAGACATACTTACTTACACACTTACATTCATATCTACAACTACACATATATTGTAAAGAGGAAATATTTGTATTTTTTGTGTTTGTGTGTGTGTGTATGTAATAAAATAAATAAACTCAAAAACTACTGGCCGTTTTAAAAAAATCTTTCACCATTGAAGAGTATTCACCCTGAGTAACATAAGTTACTTACTTATCCCGTTATTCCCACGGGATCGGGATTTACTCGGGTGAAACCGCGGGACGCAGCTAGTATGTTATAAAGGAAAACGTAATGCTAGTTTACATTACGAAGGTATTTCACAATATCGAGTGCCAAAAAATATTGCGTTCCATTTTACATTCCACGTACCTACGACGTAAGTACAAAGAAACCACAATATCCTTGTGAACGATCATTTAAGACATAAAGTCGTTATGTTTTCCTGGAAATCTTTTGTCGTAGGTAGGTTTCTTAACTGGCGATATTTAAGTGCAGTTCTTTGACTAGGGTCAGCAAGGCACAGATATTGTCTAGATAAGCGTGCTATATCTTAATCTGTATCTTCAATGTGCAGAAAAATGGTTCTAATATATCGTTTCCCGCGGGTGTCGTGAAGGCGACAAAGGGATCTGGAAGTGACTGGCGAATCTGGACTTCTCCACGCGCGGTTGCTGGTAAACTGCTGCTTGGTAAAAAAAAATGCTTTTTCTATTTGCAGGCCATTTTATTAGATGGTAGTGGTGATGGTGATGGTGGTATTAAATGAACAGATTTGTTTGTGGACCTTTGTCCTGAAATCTTAGCTGTTGTTAGCCGAGTTAAGTTCTTGATCAAATATGTAGTAACGGATATCAAACTGGCATGTATGCGCGAGTTATTAAAAGGTTTGCACTAAAAATCAGCGCTGAGATGTATCTTCTTTACAGCATCATGCTGAGAACAACAGTAATTTAGGGTTCCGTATCCAAAGACTATTACTGAGACAGTCGAAGTCTCAGTGAGACTTCGCTGTCTGTCAGTCCGTCTGTCACCACTTCACCAGCCTGTATTTCATGAACCGTACCTAATACCTAGACAGCTGAAGTTTTCACAAAAGATGTATTTTTTGTTTCACTGTAGGTACGTGTCTAATCTAGTTATAATGTAGTGTTGAGTTGCTTAGTTCTATCTTGTTGTTGATGTTTTTCATGTATAGGTATTGAAACAAAAATAAATGATATTCTTCTTCTAATTGTATGCGATACTTGTCTGTAGGTATATTATGTAATGTATACCTATATTGTTATTCATTGTGGTGTTAAAAACTTAAAAGAACAATACCAAACCAAAACATGAATTGTGAATACAAAATAGCCACCATACTAGGGAATGAAGCAGCGACAGTGGATGCGTGCGCGCAGCTATAACTGTCCGCGACCTGCCGCAATGCTGCGCTCGCGCTCAAGGGCGAATGCCGAAATATGTAGAGATGATATTGTGAAGATTTTTTTGTAGAATTTCGGATACATTTGCTATTGTATAGCTTTTATCGCGGGCTTTAAGCGCGGCGACCGAATCAAGAAATTCCGTAACGAAAATAAAACCTAACACCCACACTAATTAAAAAAATGCTATGCAATTGCTTTACCGCGGCAGTCCCCGATTGCCACACGTTTTTTTAAACAATATATTAAAAAAAACGCTCCTTTGGTTCAGGAGTAGGTACCTATTTTATTTTAAAGATGGTTTTGCTTTGAAAATGTAAGATCAGCGCCCGCACATAGGTATTTGGCGTCTCAGCTTGTATAAATAGGACTTTTTCCACATTGACTTTCATCTAGCTTTTTACCGCCTAAGGGCTGCTGCCTAAGGCTTGTTGCGCCCTGCGGTTTCAACCGCGTAAGAACAGATCCCGCGCGAATATCAGAATAAAATGTAGCTAATGTGGGTTCTGTAGTTTTTGGCTTAGGGAGTAACAAACATACCTACATGTTAACCTAGTTAATTACACAAAAACTTTGACATTTATATTATTAGTAGGAGAATGTGCTCCTAATGCATACCAGACTTGAAGGTTTCGCTTAGATATTTAGTCGTTTATCACGGGGCTAGATGGCACACCGTCATCTAGCCCCGTGATAAACTACTAAACTTGTGTTACGGTGACTAGAACGGAATCGATATTTACATTTATTTACATTTTATAAATACATTAAGTACCTACCTACATAAATACTGTTGAAATGTTCAAAAAATATATAATATTAATATAAGCAACTCCATATAATTATTGTCCATCGTGTAAATGATCGTTAAATAACAAACGTCTCGACTGAATTCACGATTTGGACGTCAAGGCCGGACGGTGATGTCCGCTTGCGTCCCATCGCACCCATGTCAACCCAACGTTCAACATCACCTACAATAAATAAAGCTATCTATCTATCTATAAGTACCAATACACGTTGAAACAAAGTTCTGACTGATATAGCTACTTACCAACAGTTGAAACATGTCCATTATAAGATTAAAAAATATGATATTAATATTAGCAACTCCATATAATTATTGTCCATCGTGTAAATGAACGTTAAATAACAAACGTCTCGCCTGCATTCACGATTTGGACGTCAAGGCCGGACGTTGATGTCCGCTTGCGTCCCATCGCACCCATGTCACCCCAACGTTCAACATTACCTACAATAAATAAAGCAATCTATCTATCTATAAGTACCTACAGGTCGATTTTAATGAAACCTTATAATAATATTAACTTTATACAAACTAAAACTTTTTGGTCTTACCCTTACGTCAAACACAAAAAAAACATATTTCCTTCTTATTGTAATTCTCACAAAAGAATTTGCGTGCTAAAAAACGAAAATAAAGTCTGTTCTTCAAAATATTGCCATATTCATCTGTTGGAAAAAGGGCATTCTCTATTTTATTAGAAAAACTAATTTGATCTGATTCCGAGTAGATCAGATAAGTAAAATATAGTAAAATCCTAAAAAAATACCTTTGAATCGAATTGTCCGGGGGATTTCTTTAATGAAATGGACTATATCATAATTCATTTTGTTTTTAAATGTCTAGGTGGCCAGTTCGTTTTTAATTCTTATTTTTTTTAGATGTCATCAAAACTCTTTTTTAATAGGTTTTGCAAAAAGTTTATTATTTATACCACTTTTCGAACTCTTTTCGATTTCATCAGCTCAGCGGTCCCGATTCCGTGGGAATTTCGAAAAACTGTTTCTTATCGGATGCCGGATGAAAGTAAAAATGTGTTTATACCATTCCCACTCAAAAAAGCTTATTTTATTCACGCTAAACAGTGAATAAAAACGACTTTTACTCACGCTGTTTGAATTTTGAATTTAGAACACAATTTACTCGTCGTCCATATAACTAAATGCATATACAACCTCCTTGCGTGAAAAAAAACTTGATACAAACTCCTTGCGCTAAGAATACTCGACATACAAATTCTTTTTAGGGTTCCGTACCCAAAGGATAAAAACGGAACACTTTTACTGATATTTTGCCGTCTGTCTGTCCGTCTGTCACCAGGCTTTATCTCATAAACTGTGATAGCTAGACAGTTGAAATTTTCACAGTAGATGTATTTCTTTAGCCGCTATAACAACAAATAGATAAAAAAACTTTTATGTGATTTTGACATAAAAACGCAACAATACCGTGATGTATTTTCACCCCTAGCACTTTTTACTATCTAGTGATGAATTGAGACTGGCGCCAGTGGTAAAATAAATTTTAACGTTCGCGTTGCGTTCACAGATTGGTTGCCGAAATTTGTGATAGTGGTACGGAACCTTCGTACGCGACGCGACCGACTCGCACTTGACCGGTTTTTTTCCTCGTAGTCATGGTATAAAGTATAGTATGCAACTCTTGAATAAAGTACGGATTTAGATTGAGGGCCATGAACCACTGGCGTCGCTCAGGATTCTAACACTTGAATCACTCGCTACGCTCGTGATTCAATCATCATGAATCACTCCCTACGGTCGTGATTCAGTCGTTAGAATCCTTCACTTGCTCGTGATTCATCTACGGCCCTCGCACTAAATCCGTCTTTTATTCACTAGTTGCATAATATACTATTATTGATTGCAAGCATGTACTTACATTCTTATGAATTTCTTGTGGTTTCTTCTTATCGGATGTCTCCATCATATAAAGAACACACTCTCGAAAATACAGCTCCGCCTAAACCAGTGATAATGATAGTAATAGGAGCTCATTGGCCTAGCTGCACCGGTCGGGGTGTACCAAAGAAAAACATTGAATTTTTTTTTTTTTTTAATGGAATATGGTAGAAAAACATAGGAAACGTAAAGAACTTTAATTTTTTTTTTGAATTTTCGAAAAAAATAATAGTAAAAAAAACAGTTTTTTTTGAATGGTAGTGGTATTCTATTAACCCCCACTTTTTATGATGCCAATCGATTGAGAAGAGCTCCAGGAACAATGTTTCCATAGACAGTTTTTTTGCCAAACCTCATCACGTGCGACTACAGGGACTTTATAGATAGAATTAGGCGCTTTGGCGACCGCTGCCGCGGCACGCTCGCTTCGATCGCTCGCCAAAGCGCTGCGCGTAATCATGTTCTAACATTAACCTAACCTATCCAAGTCGGGGTGATCCGTATATTTTTTTCGAAGTTCAAGTAAAAAAATTTTCCAAGTGTCAGCAGTACTTTAAAGCCCCTGTAGTCGCACGTGATGAGGTTTGACAAAAAAATTGTCTATGGAAACATTGTTCCTGGAGCTCTTCTCAATCGATTGGCATCATAAAAAGTGGAGGTCAATATAGTTTAAAAAGTTTAAGGCCCATAAACTTTTTAAACTAACACGATTGGAACTCATAATTTTATATTTTCCCGGGTCTTAATCGCGTGATTTTTACTTTTTAATTCTCTTACCTCGACGTTTCGACCATGTTGCAACGGTCTTGGTCGCGAGGGGACTGGAGCTGCGGCGGGTGTCGTCCTCTATTTATAGCCGTCGTGTACCGGCTATTGTTGAAACTTGTGGGTAGGTGGACTACCCACATTTTGATGGTGAAGTACCCACATTTTTAAAGTTCGCTATAGTCTAAGGGCGGCGACACACTACACTCACAACATCCGAAGTTTTTTGCCGAGATCTATCGCGCGCGACACATACACATTTTAATTACCGGATTCCACGTAGACGAGAGCCTGTAACCACTTTCCCGGTTGAAATTGTGATGTTTTTTAATCTCGACCGATTCACGAACTATCCTTGGAAAAAGAATTCCTTGAATTAAAAAGTAAAAATCACGCGATTAAGACCCGGGAAAATATAAAATTATTAATACCCATTTCCAATAAAAAAAAATAGGAAAAAAAAAAGTTTCTTTTTACTACACCCTAACCGCTGCACCTGCCGATCTCCAGCGGTCGTGTGGGTTAAGCAACGCTTGGCAAACTAAAAGAGTAGGTAGACTGCCCCCTTAAGAACGTGGCGACTGTTACCATTTCCATACAAACTTAAGATTTTACGATTTTACTTTTAATTTACGCTGGAAAAATGAAAAAAATGTTTCTTCGGTTTTATTTCATTTCGAATGAATATTTTGGAAAACCTTGTGGCCCTATGAAAGTAAAATCTTAATCCGAATAATATCGATGTTAAGGTAGAAAACTAAATTTTTCATAATTTATTTTGATATTAAGTTTGTGTGGAAAT
Organism: Idaea biselata; assembly: GCA_958496205.1. NCBI lineage: Eukaryota > Metazoa > Arthropoda > Insecta > Lepidoptera > Geometridae > Idaea > Idaea biselata. The sequence goes on along the minus strand of OY292405.1, from coordinate 5,412,481 downwards.
GTTAACAGTCGCCACGTACTTAAGGTTGTGATCTATATGCCTGCTTAGGCCTTTTATTTGTGAAACATTGTGAAAGAGCGCTGTGTCTGAAAGGCAGTTGAACTTTACTGTGATGCGGTATGATTTACGATCCAAGATTAGCACGATGGAAGCAGCTAGTTTAGATAATTATGTAGGTAGGAAGGTAAAATGTGGTTCGTTGGACTTTTAACCTTTCAGGCGGGCTTGTGCTAACCCACCGCCGAGTAAACTAAGTCAGTTCAGCTTAGCTCGCTAGTTAATGAAAAACTAGTAAGCTATGCTAACTTGTCATTAAACTCGACTATACGGCCTCTGTGGCGCGTCGGCGTCGTGCGAACTCCCGGCTGCAACGCAGAAGGTCGCAGGTTCGATTCCAGCTGAGGACAATGTTCGTTTCTGGTTCTGGGCGTGTACGTATCGTATGTACCTATTTACAAAACAAAAATTATAAAATTTAGTATATCCATTGACGTAGTACCCATAGTACGAATTGAAGACTAAACCAGCGCAGCGCAGCGTTGCATTGCACCCATTTTATTATTTTTCTAAATCTTATAATTTGCCCCACTGGGCCTTCTCTTAGTGAGGTAAGGCAGTCAAACGCCATGGAAGCCTACTCCGGCGAATGTCCCAAGCCTTCGGACTGCGAAGAGTCCTAGGACATGTCGGTTTCCTCACGGTGTTTTCCTAATAATTTAATGTATCTAAAAATATTATTCAGGTTATGTTGGACATTGACATAAGAAATACCTAATTGTAGGAACGTAAGTCGGCCGCAATATTTTAATAGGTATGCGTGTGTTAACGTTTTTAACTCTCCAGGGTGAACGAACCATTTTGTTGAAGAAATCTATGTTATTGGGTGTTAGTGACCTTTGTGACGTCATGAAAGGTCAGAGGCCTGAACGCTGAGGCGAAAACTAAGGGTAACTTATACCCTTGGTTGTCAATGAAAATGTAATGGCCTGTAAGCAGTTGTTTAGGGATTTAAATCTACTAATATTATGGTACATATTTTTAAGATTTTTTAAATATGTATTACAAATGTTTTACAAGGAGAAATGCATCATCAAAAATTATTCCGTGCCAGGATTCGAACCTGTGTCCATCGCTTGCCGGGCGAGTTCGGTAACCACTGCACCACATAGGAACCCCGTTAAGAAACATACGCGTTTGCGTATGTTTGTTACCATTTACGCAAAAACTACTTAACCGATTGCCATGAAACTTGGTAGGCAGATAGTTCGAGATCTGGATCAACACAAAAGGCTACTTTTTACACTGATATTTCCGTGGGATCAAGACTTACCCAGGTAAAACCGCGGGGCGCTGCAATTACAACAATAAAAGACAAAAAAAAGTTACTACCATTAATTATTATTAACTGCATTACTCACCAATTAATCTATTTCATAAAACAATTAAAGAAAACTGAGTCAGTAAACAATTCTAACATGACATATGATGCGAAAGCATTACACTTCCTTCGTAAATGTCGGTTAGGTAAGCGATGACGTCGGAAGTTCCGCGCTTTCCACGCAGTTTTTCCGTTTTCCGCGGGGCGGTGACCGCGCGAGGCCAATATACATTTACTAGCTACGCCCCGCGGTTTTAGACGAGTGAGTTCCATTCTCGTGGGAATATCAGGATAAAATATAGGTATAACAAATATAAAAATATTTAAAAAAAAATGTTTTTTTTAAATTTTGCATCTGAGAGGACTTGAACCTGCAACCTGACCAGTTTTTTTTTTTCAAAAGAAAAAATAGAATAAGTACCTATATTAACGGTCCATATAACCCTAATTGCGTGACAGGGATAACGCTAGCGATCATATCAGATGCGTTAATGAAGGACGTAAGATGCTACTACGCAAAATTTTAGAGCGTAAAATCAAACAATAGGTAATAACACGATAATAAAACATTAATTTTGAAATTCAAATCATGACTGCACTGTATTGAGCTAAGTTCAGTTCTTATACAAAGTTTTATTAGTTTACGTAAAATATTGACTGAGTAAAATCACTTATTTGTACAATTTAGAGGGAAGTTTGGGATTTTTTTCTATCGAGAAAATTTTCAGGAATCGTGTTTTCACGTCATAACAGACTTAGTAAGTATCCTCGACTTTAATAAATATGGTTTCAAAAACTTTCGTTTCTAATAACTTTTGTAGTAATTCATCCTAGAAACATCAGTTCTGACCTACTACGAGGCCCATTATTCCTTAGTTTCATTCATTCAAACATTACCTACTCTATCTATGGGCTCAGAATTGCAAAAGGGAAAAGGTCTATGTCTGTAAAAGCTTCCCACGACGAATATACCTACTAGGTATGGTAACATACCAACTTTAAATACCTTTACAATACAAGAAGTTGTAAAACCGTATGCCGTCATCAGGGCGGTCTAGTTATGTTCCGATGAACTGGCCTTATCGGGGTTTCTAATGAAATTATGAAGAGTTCTTCGGTCTACTTTGTAGGTAAATGTTAGGCGCTGTTGCTATGGGCATCGGTAGGTACTGGGAAACTAGGCTATCATTAATCATAGAGTTAAGAGGACAGTCTATTCCTTATGTTTTTATTGCTCAAGGCATTTTTACTTGAAATATTTTACAAGGAGAAATACATCATCAAAACATAAGGAATATTAAATAGGAGAAAGAACGACATCTCATGTCGGATGCGTTAACTGTAAAGTTAACCATCCGAACAAGTCAATAGTTGTAAAACTGTTCTGGTAGATGGCGTTCAAACCGAGCCTTAGTCGGTAAACAAAACAAGTGAGAGATCATAATCATAAATTCGCCATGACACGTGGGTTCCCGTGTGGCGCAGTGGTAGCGCACTCGCCCGGCAAGCGAAGGGCACAGGTTCGAATCCTGTCATGGGAGGATTTTTGATGATGTATTTCTCCTTGTAAAATATTTCAAGACAGTCTACCTATTCTTTCTCCTTACAAACGTAGTCGACTGTTTCCGCCCTGGATAAATAGGTACATTAGAGCAAATATGTTTGTGCCATAAAACCTATATCTGCCATGACTATGGCCCTACTGTTTTTTTTTTCATTTTCTAATTAGAATAGAAATAAAATTCAGAAAAATTTGAAAATGAAGAAAATCAAAACGTCATGGCTGATATAGGCATAAATATATTTATTTTAATTTTAATATCTTTATCTAGGAAGGAAACAGTCGACTACGTTTGTAAAGTTTGTATGGAGAAAAGAGTAGGTAGACTGTCCCCTTTAGAGCTGGTACGCACTGCCGGACATATCCGATTCGGAATCGTTTCCGGAAGAAAATTTGTTTTCGCTTCGACATTTTCTTTCGATGTCTGCTGTAGATGTGCGTTTTAAACACAAGGATATTGCGATTTGTGGTTACCGTTGGTGCCATCTAGTGGCGCCAGTGGTAAATAAATGCTGACGTAACGTTAAGAACCCCTCGTGCGCCGGTCCCAGTCGCACTTGGCCGGTTTTTTGAAGTGATTCTGTGACATTATGTTGTCAGAATAGAATACTTAAAGAACATGATCGGTAATTTAGTCCAATTCGAAAAAAAACACGTTTCATATCGGCTTAGCTGTTTGTGGGAAAATAAATGGAGCTAGATAGCACTATTCTTCGGTCTACTTTGTATCGGCAATGGTAAAGTAGGCTATCATTAATCATAGAGTTAAGAGCTGCCACGCACTGCCGGACATATCCGATTCGGAATCGTTTCCGGAAGAAAATTTGTTTTCGCTTCGACATTTTCTTTCGATATGTGCTGTAGGCGTGGGCTCTGATTCGGCGCTTTTTGGCAGTGTATGGGATTTGTAAATAGATTATGAATATGAGGATAAAAATGATCAATCTGATTAATAAAACAAGTCAAACATTTTACAAAAACAATAAATCACAAAAAAGAAAAAAGACTTAAAACCTAAAGCAATAAGAAGTTGTCGGCACCGCCCTCCCGCGGCATGCCAAAAAAAAAAAATATACCAAGTTGTGTACTAAAATAGTTTTTGAAGATATTACATAGGTTTTCCGAATAGCCGTTTCTACAGATAAAATTTGAAGCTAGATAGGTAGACACATCTTTCTGAAGAACAAATGTCAACCAAAAAGTCAGATTATAGTCTGAAATTAAAAAAACCTGTGGCACTTAAACAAGGGACTGCCGCGGTAAAGCTATTGCATAGCATTTTTATCAACTTCTGCAATTATAAAATGAAAATATAGTTATTTTTTATTATTTTGTATCACGTTGCCATGGTAGGCGGAGTGGGGGGGGTGTTAGGTTTTTTTCGTTACGAAATTTCTTCATTCAAAGCTCAAAGCCCGCGATGAAAGCTATGCAATAGCTTAAAACGTTTACGAGGTAAATATCAGCAACTCTCACTTGTTTGAAAAACAGACGAGCTAAGCTAAACCAGCTTAGCTCAGCTGTCGCTGGACGGTCAGCTTAGACTTCCTATGTAAAAAAACCCTGGCCAAGTGCGAAACTCCCGCACGAAGGGTTCCGTACCACTATCACATTTGGGTACGGAACCCTAAAATGGTTTACAACAACCAATTTTTAAATTTGATAAGAAAATGTGAAATATTTAGCTTCGATTCTTGCTCCCATCATTCGACCACACCACTAAAAAAAATGAAAAAAAAAAACTTTGGCACAAAGAAAATCTAAAACTTATAAGAAACTTTTTGGTAAGTGAAGGCAGACTGGTATATTTGACAGGGGGGCGGATCGTCTTACATAAAATTTTAACTCCTATCATCGGAGGTCCGAAAATGTTTCACATACCATTTATAATCATAATGATCATTCTTCATAAAAAATTTAAAAACTAAATATTAAAATATATAATAATTGAAATTCATAATATCACTATTCATACACTTCATTTTACTAATATTTGTTTTAATATATTTGTTTATCATAATGCTCGAAACTCATAATCATTCCAATAAATAACTTTGATATTCATACATGTGTTTTATTCTAATATTCATTTTTATAAATTTCTTAATCATAAGTGTTTTATGCATAATTATTGAAAATCATAATATCTTTATTCATACATTTGTTTCACCTACTATTGTCATCTTACTTGAATTTTGAAATAAAATATACGGAGCACACCGACTCGGATAGGTTAGGTTAATGTAAGAACATGATTACGCGCAGCGCTTTGGCGAGCGAGCGTAGCGAGCGTGCCGCGGCAGCGGTCGCCAAAGCGCCTAATTACTATAAATAAAAAAAACCTGATATATCTTAATCATAAGTGTTTTTATTACAACATTATTAACTAAAGAGTAATTTCTAAGAAGAAATATAATAATAGAATAGAAAATATAATTACATTATGAGTTAACTCCGTTTCAAAAAGAAGATCGCCAGAACACAAGTCAAAAACCATTTATAATTTCACAAAGAGTTTGATTGGGGTAGTTCATAAAAAGTTTTGTTAAAGTTGCCGTTATTAATACAAAAATTATGATAAATGTCTGTTATAAAGTAAGCTATTCTGAACAACGATATTATGAGTTGAAATATGTTCTTAGTAACAATAATTATGAACTAAAGCAATATGATCATTAAATGTTATGAAGAAAAAAATTATGATTTTAAACTGTTCTTGGTAGTAACAGTATTAATAAAAAAATTATGATCATTAACTATTATGAGCTCCGATGGTAGTAATAAAAATGTCTGAATAAAAAAAGTATGAGTGATAAAATTATGAAGAGTGATTATTATGAATTCAAATCGGTAGTAAGACAAACAATAGGACTTAAAATTTTATGTGAGCCAATATGGACCCATTTGACAGACAGGGCAGCCATTTTGAATTCCATGACCTACTCGATTTGTCCTGACCAATCAGAAGCGACTTCACATTGTAATAAAATTCCTTGTTGTTTTTGAAACACGTTTGTTGTATGGGAGCCCCTCTTAAATATTTGTTTTATTTTGTTTTTAGTATTTGTTGTTGTAGCGGCTTCTGTGAAAATTTCAACCGTCTAGCTATTACGGTTCATGAGATACAGCCTGGTGACAGAGGGACAGACAGACAGACAAACAGCGAAGTCTCAGTAATTGGGTCCCGTTTTTACCTTTTGGGTACCGAACCCTAAAAAACAACGAAGTAAAACTAAATTAGGGCAGAGCAGGCTAATTAATATCACCTAAAATTAGCATAAACATACATGTTACACAGTCGTACATAAACTGGTGTTTATTCTTTATATTACGCTGTTATGTAGACCCAGTTAGGTATAGGTATTCCGGGTTCGCTACCCGGCACCGTTTGGAGGTCAGCGAACTTCTGAAACTGAAATATCGTTAGTGTACGTGACCTGTAGTGGCCGAATTAGGGGCCAAACTACAGATGTTACCATTTTTTATTATGGTACTATTTTACAGTGGTGTAACTAGGGTGTTAGAATCGTTATTGTATGGGCGCTTTTGAATGAAAATGGTTTACGGGTCCTAAAGATTAACCCCCTTACTTATAATGATTAAGTTTGTGTAACGTTTATCACTGTCTGTCAACTTTGAAACTTTAGGTCACAGTAAAAGACGAACGTTACATAAAGTTAGTCATCGTTTATAAGTAATAGGGGTAAGTAGTAAGTAGTAAGCTTACAGAAAATTGTACTAAAGTTGGTATCTACATTAGGAGGCCTATTTCGAGTTCGATTTTAACTCTAGGTTAAGACACCATTTAGACATAACAATGTACCTACGCTAAAAAAAACAATATAGTCTTGCAAAACCCAACTAAAAAGCAATAAATTAGAATCAAAAACATTCAGATACAAATAACGGAAAAGGCATGCCTTAGCGTCGATGTAAAAAGTTATTTCTAGTTTCACAATGCTGGATTTTAATTTCAGTAGTTCGGGATTTAAGGCCAACGGCTAGCACTAGATGTACCTATGTAGCTCTGAAAAAAATATATATGGAAAAATGATGAAATTAAACTCTTGTCGGTTCGGCAGGGGATCTGGAAAGACCTCAAAACGTCGGAAGTTGGAAACTCATATCATAGGTAATACAAAGCAACGAGATTTAAAAACCAAAAAATGAGTTTAAAGTGCTTGAGTTCATACTGAGATTAATTCATATCTATCAGCACTGCGAAAACTAAAGCAAAACCTACAATTCTCTTAACTCCTACAGTTAGTAATCGCTTTAGTCTAGTCTACACCTAATACAGATCCATAGAGCTCCTCATAGACCATAGATATCGATGATGCAATGTTTAGGCCAGTTCGTCGACCGAGCGGCCGGCGACCTTGCGAGCCCGACCTTGTACCCGGGTCGACGACACAGCCGTATTTTCGGGACTATTTTCTTCGGAAAATTCTCCACCGACCACTCAACTAAGACTCGTGGACTACTAGACGTAGTAACTGAAATAGGGTTCAGGGTAACTGGTCAGAGAGGGCAATGATTTTTGCGGGTGTGAGTCCGCAAGTTGATAGAACTTTGGATTTCGCAAAATGGTATTAATATTAGAAACGTATCAATGTGCTAGGTGTTTTTAATGAATAATTATTTGGTTTGGTAATTTTAAATAGTTTGTTTGATGTTTGTTTTTATTGCTAATTTATTAATTAGCTTTTAGCATACATTATTAAGCTAATTGGTACCTGTTCGAATGTATAACAGTGGAGGGGATCAGAGAGGTCAATGACAGGCCTTTGCTCTATTGGTAGATTTTAGGCTTATCTATATACTTATAATAAAGGAACAGGGGACAAAAAGTCTGGACGCAAATTAAAAACAACCGTCTAGTTAGTTTTGCTGAGCCTTTTCCGCACTTAGCCTCACAATTGGGCCATTGTACGTGATTTCTTAGAGGGCTTAAGACGCCACGGGAGCCTACCCCGCATTGGCGAATATCCCATGCCTTCGGACCGTGGTTTATCCTAGGACATGTCGGTTTCCTCACGATGTTTTCCTTCACCGTAAGAGCGATGTTTAATAGCGCACTTAAATTTTTATTAAAGAAAAAGACATTGGTGCGCGGTCGGCCTGGATTCGATACCACGACCTTCGGAATGAAAGTCGCGGTATCTACTACTAGACCAACACCGCTCTTAAAACCACCGTCTAGCTGTTACGGTTCAAATGATACAGCCTGGTGACAAACGGACAGACGGACAGACAGCGAAGTCTCAGTTATAGGGTCCCGTTTTTACCCTTTGGGCACGGAACCCTAAAAACGAGTTAGGTCACTTAGGAGAAGCGGTAGGACATATTTTATTTGATTTCCCTGGGCTGAGTAGGGACGGGCCTGGGTCCGTCCCTACTCAGCCCAGTTTTATGTTGCTCTTTCCACCATATAAGTCTCCAGTTGGTACTAATGAGGTAAGATGACCGACTGCCCCCTTCCAATCTATTATGTTACTAGCTGACCCGACAGACGTTGTCCTGTCGTTTAGTATAAAAAAATAAAATTCATCAAAATCGGTTTAGCATTTTTTCTTTCATAAGAACCTTCTCCTGACAATAGCAAACACAACAAAAAAAGAATTATCGAAATCGGTCCAGCCGTTCACGCGTGATGTCGTGACAACGGAAAACGTTTTATTTTTATATATAAGAAGAAGAAGAAGAAGATATATTACGATATGATCAATCAAACAGAGATAACTTTTAGCAATGAAGTCGCCTATTGTACCTTAATTAATAAAGGTTTCAAGTAATTTGTTATATATTTATGTACCGTAATAGATAGAAAACACAATAAATACATAATCATTATAATAACATTATTAACAACAAAACAAAACGAAAAACTTATCTCGCCCAGCAACCAAACGAAACAAAAAACAGCACAACTATCTCTAAACAAATAAAACACAGTTACCTAACAAGTTTTTTAATTATTTTCATCATAGTGTCATCTGAATGTAATCTACAAATAGGTATACTGTTTCGTACTGGCTTCACTATGCCGCTGTTATCGCAACTCATTGCGGCAGCGTGGAACGAAACGCAACGAAATATTGCTCAAATAATCCTTGAAAACTCTGAAGTAATAAGCTAAGGCTTGAAATTGTTTAATCTTGGTAAGATTGCAGTTTATAAAATGACAAAACCGAAAATTGCAGAAAATTGTTTTGGTTACCAAATGTTTTTCGAGATTAGCGTTGGAATTGCAGACTAAAGACTTTAATAAAGGTACGAGTTGGCAACGAGCGACATGAGGCGGCAGCGGACGACGACGTGTCGCGGCGACACTACTGGTTTCTATGTATTTCTATGAAACTCCCTACGTAGTCAGCGACACGAAGCAAGCGACGCGTCGTCGAGCGAGCGTAGGGAATATGGAGAGTATGAGCTATCGTCTGATCGAAAAGTCTTTAGTCCGCTATTATTCTTACATTGTTGCGTTAATTCTTAAATAAAAAAAGTACTTAGCTATGAAACTAAAATTTAATGACGACAAACTAAAATAGGTAGTTAGTAAGTATTTTATGCCATCTAATGGTTACTTACAAATGTCTAGATTAATTTATCACTGACACTAATCGCTGACAGATATATGTAAGTTTTATGGCATAAACATATTTGGTTATATGTGTTTATAGATTTTTAGTTTGTAGTTTAAGTTTAACAATACCTACATAATATATTTAACCGAATCTTCACAAGTGGCGATATATTTTTGTTGTTTAAAAAAACAGATAATGTGTCCCACACCGCATCCCTTCGTAGACCTCCCTACGATTACAGGGACAGTATCTACGATCGTAGTAGCTCGTAGACTTTTCGTAGCATATTTATTGTAATATCTGATTATTGGTTTCAGAATTTAAAGAGTATAATAGATTTATAATTCACATAGAACATGCCTCTAACCCTCTTACGTATAAGCAATGACTAAGTTTATGTAACGTTTGTGACTGTTCGTTAACTTTAAAACTTTATGCCACAGTAAAAGACAAACGTTACATACATTTCTAGGTTTGGGATAAAAGTTTAGAACTAGATAAATAAATAAATACTTATTGCATGACGTTACACAGCACAATCTAGCCCTAAACTAAGCAACTAGGCTTGTACTATGGTTACTAGACAACGGATATACTACTTAATATATATTAATTGTAAATACACACATAGAAAACACCCAGAACTAGAAACAAACATTTATAGTCTGTCCTCGGAGGGAATCGAACCCACCACCTACTGCGTTGCAGACGGGACACGTCACGGAAGCCATCAACTGGTGCAGCGTTTCTGACAGTCATTTAGGCTGTGCGTTGATTTATCAGTCTATCAGTCAGACAGGATATTAAATTATATATGTAGATACACATATAAAATGCAATGTCCTGTCTGTCGGTCGTACGCGTTGAATAACAGGGGTAGAGTAGAGTAACTATTTTAATAAAAACGTAGTACCACGTGGGCATACAAACTGGTAAAGTAAAATACTAGAGATACTTTTATTATGTTTAGTGTATTTATGTATTTATTTGTATTTGCTACTTATAAATCATTTTATTTAACAAAACTTGTAGACCAGTTGTTTATAGAGTCGTCAAGAATCAAATAATGATAGAAGTGTTTCGCAAAAACCATTTTTAGATACGTATGTCATAGGACTCACAGGTTAACGTAACCTGACGTAGGCGAAGATCATATATTTTCCATCGCGTCATATCATTACATGTTCCAAGAATACATAAGGTACTTGACCTATGTACGTCGTATATACCTACCTAACTAAAAAAACAAATAAAATTTTGCAATACTAAAATATCAAAGACTTTTAATATTGCTTCAAAATAGACTAGATTATATTAACGACCTATCTTTGTTTTAACCACAGATTTCTGGTTTTAAAACCATATAATAATATGATTATTTGAAGAAATGTGATGTTTAGGCGTGAAAACGTTACAGACAGACAGACAAACTGACAGAGTAACTTTCGCATTTATAATATTAGTAAGATTGTACATTGGACATACACAATATATCATTATTATCACCTCAAAATTGTCTTAGCTCATTCTGACATCATCCCCAACACAACAAAACGAAAATATCACATAAGTATATAGTCTAGGTAGGTACCTACGTAGTGCTAAAACACATTATACTATACCTACCTATGACTGATTAGAAAAACATTTTCAAAGAAAACAAAGGTACATGACCTATACGTACCGAGCTAGAAAACAAATAAAATTGTGCAATATATATAGATAGGTAAGTAGATATATTGCCGAAAATTCGCAGGCCAACGAACTTCATAGACGCACACATACAAACGTGTACGTACGGTTTTCCTACGTACGTGTCTATACGCACCCACACAGAGAAACTCGAGTCCTGATTGGTCGTGGGTTGTGTATGTATGCATGTGTGGGTGTAGTGTAATGAGGACAGATTGGATAGCTTTTTAATTTACAGGCATTTTTTTTTATTTTTGAATAGTTTACGTCAGAAATGATAGTGCGTATCGCAAATTTCTTTTTAAGATAAGATAGGAGGCTAGACTGTTTCTATCTTACGTAAAATAAAACATAACAATAAAGTAATATTACTATAGGTACCTACCTACTTTAGTATACCTGTTCTTAGGGTTCCGTACACAAAGGGTAAAACGGGACCCTATTACTGAGACTCCGTTGTCTGTCCGTCTGTCACCGTCTGTCTGTGTGATAGCTTGACAATTGAAATTTTCACAAGTGATGTATTTCTGTAGCCGCTATAACAACAAATACTAAAAACAACTTAGGTAATGGATACAAATAATTAATTTACAAATACAATATAAACATACTGAAAACCCTGTAAAACGGGTTGTCACAAACCTTTGTGCGGGTTCCAGTCTCCATAATTTGGATTTACTTTTTACCCGACTTTACAGAGGGATATTTTAAAACACAGTTAGGATTTTGACTATTAGTAGAATTAAACGACCATTTATGGTCTAGCACTAGGATATAGCGGGCTAAAATAAAAATAGAACAATCTTTTTGTTCTACGTAGAATACCTTTTGACATATTGTCTAATCTGTAAAACTAGCAGTTAATTTCTTTAAATAAATAAATAATAAATAAATATTGCACGACGTTACACACAGCGCAATCTAGCCCCAAACTAAGCACTAGGCTTGTACTATGGGTACTAGACAACGGATATACTACATATTATACTTTTTTTTTTGTAAATACATACATATGATACATAGAAAACACTGAATATCCCATGTCTTCGGACCGTGGTGAGTCCTAGGACATGTTGGTTTCCTCACGATGTTTTTCCTTCACCGTAAGAGCGATGTTATACATCAGCATGCGATGCTTTCTATAGTATTTTCTTCTGTTTTAAAATTAAACGTGTTTATTACTTTTAGCATTGTTTCAATGCTCAACGTTTCGATACCTTTACTTACAGGTTTCTTCTTTACAGTCAATCCTCATGAAGAGACCTGTAAAGGTCTCAAAACGTTTAGCATTGAAACAATGCTAAAAGTAATAAACACCACGCGATTAAAACCAAAAATTGAGTTTAATTTTAGTTAATTTCTACTTTATTCAATCAACTAGACAATTAGGTACCTACTCGACGAAGAAAAAACAATTCGGAACTGTGTATTTAAAACATTGTAAATGACAATGGATAGTAGTTAGTTACGTAAACTTGGTATGTAGTGAGTACAGTTCGATGACTGTAAATTGGCACGTTCGATTCCATTATTTTCAGTGTGTTCTAAATTTTACTTTTCGTAAATAAATTATAGATTAAAATTAGCACCTACCGTAGTAATTAAGTAATTGGTGGAAAGAAGTTTTTTTAATGTATTAACAGAAAATTAACCGGTATAAATAATGCTGATTTTATTGTTGAAGTATTTCATACACTTTGAAAATTAGTTTGAAAATTTGAAAAGTTTGTTTGGAAAAAAAAAATGCTTCCTAAACTCTGAACCCGACATGACTTAAACCTGCGACTCTTACAAATCCGCGTAGGTACCATTTTTACATATTTTGAAATGTATATGTTACAGTCAAAACTCATAACCAGTCAAAACCACTTTTGACTGCAAAAAACAGGCAAAAGTGGTTTTGACCGATACCGTTAGTTAAAAACGTTTTTGACTGATTTTTGAAAGTGGTTTTAACTGAGGGCATCGGTCAAAACCACTTTTAACTGCAGAAAAACAGTCAAAAGTGGTTTTGACTGATTCAAAATTAAGATTGTCAATCAAAACTCAAGTCAAACTCAAAAAGTTGAGGTGGCTAGTGAAAATTACAGGAAAATCATCAAAATAGTGTTATGAAACAATTTTAAAGTTTACGTGGTTTGAAATTCCATGATTCCAGGTCTAATGATAGTTTAAGAGACCTGTCCCTTCAGTTTAACCGGCATTTTAGGGTCACATATGACACCAGTTACCTCTCGTCACTTAGCCCAAGCTGCCAAAATGAGGGCCTTGACGCCGCAATCGATGTCGCCGGACGCATGAAGCATAGATCCCAAGTACTTAAACTTGTCTGTCCGCTCGACCATGTGACCGTCTACGCAGACAGGTGTGGGATCTGTGGTATTGCTAGCCAACTATTCGGTCTTCGCTACGTTGACTTGCAAACCGCCGCGGTTCTCAAGCGACTCTTTCCACGGATTCACACGTCTTCCAAGCCGTCCCTTATCCGAATCCGCTAGCGCAATATCATCAGCATACATGAGCATTTATGGAGGCTGCTCGTGTACGTTTCGGATGATTACGGACAGTGCGTCCAGTATTACGCTAAACAGGAACGGACTGAGGACGGATCCTTGGTGGACTCCGACTGTAATGGGGAAAGATTTAGTGTCACCAACAGCAGTTCGCACCATAGAATCGGAATTTCGGTACATGTCCCTGATGGTTTCAATATAAGTTTCTGGTACCCCTTTGGACCGCAGCGCCTACCAGATCATCACGCGAGGGACACAGTCGAAGGCCTTCTGCAAGTCCAGGAGCAGAAAATTCAGAGGCGAATTCTTCGTTCTGTATTTCTCCATAACGATCCTTAGGGAGAAAACAGGGATAGACCCTGTTTTCGCCCTAAGGATCGTTATGGAGATGGTGCCATGACCGGAACCATACTGGCCCTCCGAGACAGTGCACTCCTGCCGGATGCGAGAGTCAACTATACGCTCGTAGAGCTTCATGGTGTTCGACCTGACCTTTATACCATGATAACTTCCACACTCCTGCACAGATCCTTTGTCCTTGAACACTGGAGTAATGACACTTAGCCTCCAATGCCGATAGAATTTCAAAGTACGTAAACTTTAAACTTTAAAATTGTTTCATAACACTATTTTGACGATTTTGCTGTAATTTTCACTAGCCACCTAAACTTTTTATGAGTTTTGACTGACAATCTAAATTTTAAATCAGTCAAAACCACTTTTGACTGGTTTTCTGCAGTTAAAAGTGGTTTTGACCGATGCCCTTAGTTAAAACCACTTTTGACTGCGAAAATCAGTCAAAAACCTTTTTAACTAAGGGCATCGCGCATCGGTCAAAACCACTTTTGCTTATTTTTTGCAGTCAAAAGTGGTTTTGACTGGTTATGAGTTTTGACTGTAACATATAGATATTTTGAATATTGTATCGAATATATTTAAACCTTGTAATTTGAAAACCGTAAGAATATTAAAAATAATAATTTAATGGGAATTAATTGATTAATTTATGAAATAAATTAAATATGAAATCGGTAAGTAAGTAAAGTCGTTTTTTCATTAACTTGAACAACTTACAACCACTTTCACATTAATGTTATTAGACTATTATGAAAGATATTAAGACAAGTTTTTATTAACCGAGCTATACCTAATGTTTTATTTTAAAGTGGGGTCAATGATCCGATCCATACATCATTGCTGTAAGGTGAACGACCTATCATCTTCATAATATGACATACATACAGACACATAATGCCAAATGACGTATATGAGGAATCAATAGAGTTAACAGTTAATATACCAGTGTATATTATTTTGTACACTGTTAGGGCTCCGTAGCCAAAAGGTAAATAAAAACGGAACCCCCAGTCATAGTAAATACTATGACTCCATTGGCCGAATGTCTGTCTGTCTCTTTGTCACCAGGCTGTATCTCATGAACCGTAAATAGCTAGACAGTTAATTGAAATTTTCACATAAGAAGTGTTTCTATTAGAAAACAGAATAAAATAAATATTGAAGTGGGACTCCCAGACTCCCAATCGTATTCTTTGGGCGGTTTTTATCATAAAAACCCATGAGTTTCGTAAGTGTTCTTCTCATTGGAGGTCGCGTTCCGAAGACATACCTACTAAATCTATGCTAATATGAAAAAGCTGAAGAGTTTGTTTGTTTGTACGCGCTAATCTCAAAAACCGCTGGTTTATTGGTGTCCACTTCATAGTTTGCGAGTAAAATTGTTATTGAAAAGGTACTTTACGTGTTGGCTTTGGCTCTACGCACGCCTTCCAAAAGTCCGGGGCTCCATAGCCCCGTGATACTGGATGATGAACGGAAATCGTTTAAGTTTAAAAAGTTTGGACTACATGAAAACTAAAATTCGTTTCAGTAGGAAATCGAACC
Organism: Idaea biselata; assembly: GCA_958496205.1. NCBI lineage: Eukaryota > Metazoa > Arthropoda > Insecta > Lepidoptera > Geometridae > Idaea > Idaea biselata. The sequence goes on along the minus strand of OY292405.1, from coordinate 5,396,848 downwards.
CACTAGCTCAAATTCGCAAGCGAATATTCGTCTACTACACATCAGGTCGTAATGACTAGATAGATTACGTATCCAATTCACTAATGATCTCCATGATAGGGCATTCAACCTGCAGAATGACACCATGATTCTATTTTTCCATACGCTAGGTCAAGTATCACGTCATGAGTGATTGTTAACCTATTTCCCTTATTTTCTTTGTCATAGCATTTACAATAATTAGTTGTAAAAATCAATTATCCTTGTATAAGATAAAATCCAGGGAAATCATTCTTATTCTCATTTAGTTTTTATTTATTTTTTTAACATAAGTGTAGCATGTTTTTTGTGAATAAAGATTTATTTATTTATTTTATTTATTTAACTGGTAAAGTGTGGGATCATGAGTGACTAAACTATCAGGCAACCAGATAGACTGATGTGACGTTTATGGTTTGTTTCATCATTCCTATTCCATGCGAGATAATGGGATCAGTTACCTGAGTCTGTATTATCGGCCGTAACATTTTCCCCATAATTTTTCCCCATATCATACACAAGTGAACTTTTCCCCATAACATGGGAAAATTTTTCCCCATGCTTCTATTTTTCCATACGCTAGGTCAAGTATCACGTTATGAGTGATTGAACTGGTAAAGTGTGGTCACGAGTGACTAAACTATCAAGCAATCGGACAGACTGATGTGATGTGCATGGTTTATTTCATCATTCTTTATTAGCATTGCGCGAGATAATGGGATCAGTTACCTGAGTCTGTATTTTCGGTCGTAACATTTTCCCCATAATTTTTTCCCAATAACATGGAGAAAAGATCATTTTCCCCCATGCTTCTATTTTTCCATACGCTAGGTCAAGTATCGCGTCATGAGTGATTGAACTGGTAAAGTGTGGGATCATGAGTGACTAAACTATCGGGCTATCAGATAGGCTGATGTGACATGTGCATGGTGTTTCATAATTCCTAATTTGCATTGCGAGATAATGGGATCAGTTACCTACCTGAGTCTGTATTTTCGACTGGAAAGGATCTACTACTCTTTCTTCTCAGTAACGTAGTCAACTGGAGGCCAATTCTCGCGTGCGTGAGTTTTAATGTCTAACAGATATAGAAATATTTTAAAGGAAAAATTCTTCCGCAAAAACACAACGCACAATGGACGCAGGGCGGGATTCGAACCAACAACGCATCTTTATTCAATCCGGGAGTACTGACTTTACCAATTAGTCTACCGGCGTCATTGACTCATACTTTGAATCTTTGCGGCAGTATCTCACCATCTAACACAACTTAGGCCTGTTTGCTTATGAATTACTCCTTCCTATAACACATAAGTTACCTCAACAACTCCATCCATAACATTACCTCACGACATTTACAACACAAACATGTTTACATCTCAAAGTTGAGTGGCCTGTCACCCACCATAGAACAGCAGCCATCGTCCCGGCGACCTTGAGGTTGATCACCTCTCAAATTGAGCGCATTAAGTTCTCTCATCGATAATATCAATAAAGATAAGATAGATGGGGTTTGGTGCCATTCGGTGTTGATGGTTTTGAACGAAAGTTTTCCTTCTGCCTGCACCTGCAGTCGCCCGGCAAGCGAGGGGCACAGGTTCGAATCCTGTCATGGGAGAATTTTTGATGATGCATTTGTTCTTTTAAAATATTTCTACCATAATCGTTTTATATCTTTTATAATCGCTTTATACCAATATTTTAAAGCTGAAGGGTTTGTTTGTTTGAGGTCGCGATCCGAAGACATAGTAGAGTAGATTAAATAAAAAAAAATGACATGTCAAAGAGATATCTTGCTAATATCCGAATGTATAAACGTACTTTGATTTTTGATTTTTTTGATTTTGAACGCGCCAATCTCAGGAACCGCTGGTCCGATTTGAAAAATTCTTTCAGTGTTGGATAGTTCATCTATTGACGAAGGCTAAAGGCTAAAATTAGGCGTACGAAGTCGCGGGCACTGCTAGTTTTTGGGTTTTTTGTCGCCGCGGACCAGTCCAGCAAGAACACGGATAAGTCAGCTTAAGTCTGACTTAGACCAGTGGCTAATGCGAATGGCACTCTGCGGTCGAAGCCTTCCATCAAATTAAGTCTTCCCAGCGATCCGTGAAGTCAAGTTCAGTTGTACATTTTTGAAGCTGTAATTTTCTTCGCTAATATCTCTAACAAATAAAACCTTTAAAATACGCGAGCCATTGATTCACTGGATATTTATTTTTCGGTCTGAGAACCGATGTTTACGATGCTGCGCAACAAGTTGATTGACCCGAAGGTCGTCCTCATAGAGTATCTGCAGTTTGCGACTGGTCATTGCCATCTCTCACTAAATTTGGGACAATAAAACTCTGCGTCGGCCGATTGGTGATAGTTATTAAATAAATATTCATAACTTAATGACTGCTCAGTTTTCTTGATGTATTCATATCCATTATTATGATGTTTGCAGTGTTTTCAAGTGTTGCCGCAACCACACATTTAAAATTGGGATTAAAAAGTAGTAGCTAATATTAAACCAACTTATTGAACTCACAATTCCCGGGCCTCTAGTTTTATTTCTACGAGCGAAAAACTAAAATGAAAATTCTGTCATCCGTCCGTCCGAAAATGTTATTTTCTGACGGTCTTGAAAGACTGATAACAGATTTTCTTTCGTTTCTTTTTTCGTTCGTAGAAATAAAGTAGAGGCTCCGATCCCGTGGAAATTTTCAAAAACCCTTTGTTATCGGGTGTCTATAGGTATCAAATAGAATACACGCTCCAAATTTCAGCACCCACTCATCAGCGGCTTAGGCTGTGCGTTGAACAGTCAATCACTCAGTCACTCAGGACCAAGCATTTTACAGATATCAGCCAACGCACATAATTTAATTCCCCGCATCTTTGAACTTATTTAAAAAACTGCGCTGTCCAAAATATTCAATTATTATTTTACTTAATTGTACTAAAATGTAGTAGGTAGGTAACTCTTTTCTATAAATAGTTATCATAATGAAATTTCGTTCTGTTCAAAGATAACACAAATATTATATCCATCATACCAGCGCTATCAAATCAGCCCATAATTATATAACAAAACAAAACAGGGTTTTTATCAAAAGTGAATGAACTCTAGACAAAGCTGCCATCGTTCATTCACGTGAACCGTTCAAAGTTCACTCGCGGTTCGTTCGTTCATGTCTAAAATACGTGAAGGTCGATCGGGCAGTCACTTGTTGCGTAATGTATTCGGTTTTTATTGGGCTACTTACGCGCGAGCGATAAAAACTAAATGTCTCAATTTTATAAGAAGAAAACACGTGCTCTGAAGGTGGGAGGCGCCACACAGCAGCTGCGGATTTGCGCTCTGTAATTTGTTCTAATGTTTTATTAAGATAATAAAATAAATAAATAAATTCTGTGAACAACACACAGCGCCATCTAGCCCCGTGGTAAGCGACTAAGCTAGTGTTACGGTGACTAGACAACGGATATAATACTTAAACTTATTTTTCTTTTGTAAATACATACATTTTATACATAGAAGGACACCCAGACCAGACACAAATATTTATTTTTAAGCATAAATACTTGCACCCGGCGGGAATCGAACCCGCAACCTCCTGCATTGCAGTCGGGCTCTCGCACGACGCGCCACAGAGGTCGTCAAGATACTAGATAACTGAAACTGCCTAAGGCCTAAGAGGACAGTCTACCTATTCTTTCTCTATACAAACGTAGTCGACTGTTTCCTCCCTGGATGAAAGACATTAGAGTTACTTAAGAGCTAATATCGTGCGAAGTGGAGACGTAAAAGTAGGAAAGCGGACCCCGGGCTCTCGAGAGAGATGCAACCGGGAACAACGCTCGGATGATGATGAGTTACTTAAGAGCTAATGAATAGCTATAAGCTATAATTCTTTAAGTTTAAACATAGATATCTTGTAAAGCATGCAAGAAAAAATTTTTCAACAAAATATTTTTTCATCCCATCTATTCGAAAAGTGTCGCTTTGGTCCTCTATAAGTGCGACCAAAGTAGCTCTTTTCTGTTAAGATAAACAGCCGGGAGCAAAGTAAAACAGCCGGGAGCAAAATAAAACAGCCGGGAGCAAAGTAAATTTGAATTTGGAACATATGTATCATTCATAGATCAAACGTAAATTATATGAATTACTGGCTTACCACGGGGCTAGATGGCGGTGTGGTCTGTTCACAGAATTTATTTATTTTATTAGTTTCATTAGTTTCAGTTTCATTAGTGTCATTAGTTTCATTTGCTTCATTAGTTTCATTAGTTACATTGTTTCATTAGTTTCATCAGGTTCATTAGTTTCATTAATTTCATTAGTTTCATTAGGTTCATTAGTTCCTTATTTTTCATTAGTTTCATGAGTTTCATTAGTTTCATTGGTTTCATTTGTTTCATTAGTTTCATGAGTTTCATTTGTTTCATTAGTTCATTAGTTTCATTAGTTTCGTTAGTTTCGTTAGTTTCGCTAGTTTTGTTAGTTCCGTTAGTTTCGTTAGTTTCATTAGTTTCATTAGTTTCATGAGTTTCATGAGTTTCATGAGTTTCATGAGTTTCATGAGTTTCATGAGTTTCATTTGTTCATTAGTTTCATTAGTTTCTTTAGTTTCATTAGATTCATTAGTTTCATTTGTTTCATGAGTTTCATTAGTTTCATTAGTTTCATTAGGATCATTAGTTTCATTAGTTTTATGAGTTTCATTAGTTCATTAGTTTCATTAGTTTCATGAGTTTAATTAGTTTCATTAGTTCATTAGTTTCGTTAGTTTCTTTAGTTTCGTTTGTTTCGTTAGTTTCGTTAGTTTCGTTAGTTTCGTTAGTTCCGTTAGTTTCGTTAGTTTCGTTAGTTTCATTAGTTTCATTTGTTTTATTTATTTTGCTTATTTTTTTAGTATTTATATGAAATTTTCACAGATGATGTATTTCTGTAGCCGCTATAACAACCAACAAATATTTATAGAGGGCTTCTGTATAATAAACGTGATATTAAAATTTTATACCCAACATTTTTGTTTAAGTAAATAGGTATATTCACGAATTACGTAACACCATATCTTATTTATTTTCTCATAGAAAGGGATGAAAAGTAGAGTATATGCAAATTATTTTTGCCTCGGGCGATGTATACTTTGAATCCCTCGCTGCGCTCAGAATTCTACGTTAGAATCCCTCGCTACGCTCGGGATTCTATTCTAGAATTCCTCGCTTTGCTCGTGATTCAAAGTAACGCCCTCGCCGTAAAAATACTATTTTGCTCCCTTGTTATACAATCTACTATTTCATCCCTTCTATTCGAAAAGTGTCGCTTTGGTCCTCTATAAGTGCGACCAAAGTAGCTCTTTTCTGTTAAGAGATAAACAGGCGGGAGCAAAGTAAAACAGGCGGGAGCAAAATAAAATGAGTTAGGTGGCGACTGGGCCCCGGTCCCAGTTTTGAAGGGGCCCATTCGCCACCTAACCCAATAAAATAGGCGGGAGCAAAGTAAATTTGAATTTGGAACATATGTATCATTCATAGAAATCAAACGTAAATTATATGAATTACTGGCTGATATGTGTTGAGTCACCGTAACACAAGCTTAGTCGCTTACCACGGGGCTAGATGGCGCTGTGTGTTGTTCACAGAATTTATTTATTTTATTAGTTTCATTAGTTTAATTTGTTTCATTAGTTTCATTTGTTTCATTAGTTTCATTTTTTTCATTTGTTTCATTAGATTCATTAGTTTCATTAGATTCATTAGTTTCATTAGTTTCATTAGTTTCATTAGTTTCATTAGTTTCATTAGTTTCATTAGTTTCATTAGTTTCATTAGTTTCATTAGTTTCATTAGTTTCATTAGTTTCATTAGTTTCATTAGTTTCATTAGTTTCATTAGTTTCATTAGTTTCATTAGTTACATTTGTTTCATTTGTTTTATTCATTTTGCTTATTTTTTTTAGTATTTATATGAAATTTTCACAGATGTATTTCTGTAGCCGCTATAACAACCAATAAATATTTATAGAGGGCTTCTGTATAATAAACGTGATATTCAAATTTTATACCCAACATTTTTGTTTAAGTAAATAGGTATATTCACGAATTACGTAACACCATATCTTATTTATTTTCTCATAGAAAGGGGATGAAAAGTAGAGTATATGACTCGAGAGCAAATTATTTTTGCCTCAGGCGATGTGTACTTTGAATTGAATCCCTCTCTGCGCTCAGAATTCTACGTTAGAATCCCTCGCTTTGCTCGTGATTCAAAGTAACCCCCTCGCCGTAAAAATATTTTGCTCCCTTGTTATACAATCTACTATTTAGCTTCACTTAGATGTTGCATTGAAATTAAACTTATTTTTCGGCTTAAACAATGCTAAAGGTAATTAGCACGCGATTAAAACCGAAAAATGAGTTAATCTCAGAAAACATAATATATTACATTGTCTATATACCTAGCTGTTTTCGAAACAGCATGTGCCCAGGAAGTTGTCACTTTCCGACTCATTTGGTGACATTGTCCACAACGTCCTTCAGCTCGTGATTTCGACCTTTACTTCAGCTAAACAGGTAAACAGTACGTGACCAGCGTGACAAATTAATGAGACAGCTCGGTATGGTAGAACTAACTAGCTTTACAGGGTAGAGGCATAATATCGAAAGTCACTAGATCGAGGGTGGCTACATTGAAAAAAAAAACACTCTTTGAAATAATAATGACGAATTATGGTATTCTATCATTTTTACGATATTTTGTCTATTCTTTTTACGTTAAATAACGGTTTGGCTTGAATTAGGCTTTGAATGTAGCATGCTTTTAACTTCACGATGGCGTACTTTCGCTACTGTAACTTGTCAATGTGACGTTTTCGATGTAGCGACCATCAATGTAGTTACTTTCGATATAAGCCTCTCTATAACTTAACAGGTATCATATACACACGATCATTGATCTCAACCTTAACAGGAGATAATGACATTAGAAGGAAGTTGAAACAGCCGCTGTGGCAACATACCCGCAAACTAAACGATGCTTTGATGTTTTAATCGTCATTCATCGACTTCATCTGATTTGTCGTTACTTAAGGGGACAGTCTACTACCTACTCTTTTCTCCATTCAAACATTACAAACGTAGTCGACTGTTTCCTCCCTGGATAAAGATATTAGAAAAAATATGTTATGCCATAAGTTCTACTCGTATATCAGCCATGACCATGCCCCTACATTTTGATTTCTTTCATTTTCTAATTTTTCTGAATTTTATTGCTATTGTAATTAGAAAATGAATGTAATTAGAGTACCTACCTATTAGAGTATTGTTTGTTAGTCAATGACGTAATTTATCCAATAACCAACCAAGTTAAGTATGTACGTAGATTATAGTACCTACCTACCTAGGTTAATACATACAATACGCGTGCTTGTTATCGTCATGCGAGGTGCGTAAATATTATTTTGATGTGATAGATACCATGATACACTCACCGGCACGGAAAGTGGCCCAAAGATGAGAATGGCTACATTTTGCAAAATTAATCGTTTTCAATTTTTTTGGAAAAACGGATGGAGGGTGGCGCGTGAGAGACAAACTAAGCATCAGTGCAACACAGACAGGCAGGTACTTTTGTGTCGTTTCGTTACTGAATCGCGCTTGCATCGCGACTGAATCTGAGCGGGACACATAGCTAGTATAGCGACCGCTTCGCGACTGTATCGATGCAGACGCACGACAGTATCGCTAAAATCACCGTGACCGACCGCCCTTAATGAAATTAAAAAATAAGAGAGGTGGCAAGGGACACCCGGATGGAAAGAAGTTCCTTTCGAATAAAAAGTGTCGTTACAACTTTTGGTCTTATTTTTTTCCGTCTAGCCCCCTTTCGCAACGCGCGATAAGGAACTTCGTTCCAAAAACCGGCCTAAATTATCATTAATAATTATTTAAAAATTATATCAAATAAAAAGACAATAATCAATGATAGAAATATAGTAAGGTCAAGGATTTTTATAAATATTTTATTCTAAAGTTCATTGAACATTGACTACTATTATTGGACTAGACAATAACTCAATTATAATGGAAGCTCATTTAAATTGGTAAAACTACTTTTGTTTTTCCTTTTTTTAAAGTTTTTTTTTGGTATGATAATAAGACCGGAAACAGGTACCTACCTATATGAATAAATTCAAAGATTGACAATATTTTGTTACAGTAATATAACAAAATATTGTTAATAAAATAATAATATTATAACAATTTCTTTGTATCCTTTACCTGTTTGCGCCTCGTGGTTTCTTCTTCGTTAGTCCGAAGTTCTTCGTTATTTCGGGATAAAATATAGACTTAGTAGGTATGTGTTATTCCAGGACTCCGGCTATCTACTATAGTTATACAAATACTACATACGAGCAATGCTTGCATTGCAATCGGTTTACGAAGGAGCGAGAGAACATTACCGGTCACCCATCCAAGTTTTGACCACTCTAGCCGTTGCTTAACCCTCACTACGATACAACTTAGGCCACAAGGTAAGTACCTACCTAGTACCTTTTAATTTGGAGGGGAGGCATAAATTAGTTAGATACATACATAAATTATTAGTGACATATTTTCCGGAAAATATTGATAAATAATGTTTTTATTTTCGTAACTGTGACGAATGTCACAGTTACGAAAATAAAAACATGAGTTGTCCGATAAACTTCATGAGTCACCGCATAACAATGCTACGTCATTATATCAAATACCACCCTCGAGGAAAACACCGGATATGACGTCATTGCAGCGTCATAGCTTAGCTTAGTGGAAAATGTAACTTTCGAGAGCTTTCGAAGAGGACTTTAAAGGTCATAGCCCACTTACACGACTTTGCTCCCACCCGGCAAATATAATATATTTCAAATATGGGCTTTAAATATTGCTCTTTAGATATATTATACACTAGCTGTGCCCGCGACTTCGTCAGCGTTTTTCGGACTACCTACCCATCGCTGAGCAAAAGTCTACACTTGAACGGACGACCAGGGAAGTCTGTTGCTGAACAGAAGAGAATCATAGCAGAGTCTATTTAAGTGTAGATTTTGCACAGCGCAGCGGTAGGTAACGTGTTGCATGCTTATACGCATTACTTATATATAATAAGAAGTAGCCTTTATCGAAAATTAAAAAAAATCAAAACCCGACTTCGAATTAAGGACAAAACAATAAAAATAAGCTCTCCAACATACAGTGCAACTGACTTTCTGTTATGTAAGCTGAAGTTGGGTAGATTAACTAAATGATATCTTTTTTTTACGTGGGTACTGCACCTTATGCACTGTCAGGCCACTCTCGTTGGGCTCCCTACCATAGGTTTACCCGACAACGGCGGCCTTTCCAAGCCTCATCTCTGCCTCTGCCCGATAGACAATCCCTCTCCGTTTCCCCTCCCTCAGCACGGTCACGCCACCGTCTCGAGGTCCCCAAAGCCGGTGATAAAGCCCCCCCTCCCTCACCGAGTTCACCACCAGAGGCTGAGGTGATTTTTTATAGTGGTTATCTTCCATGCGGCCCCTTTCTTGCGGAAAGGACCCCCGAGCCCGCTGACGCGGGATTACGGATTAGAAGCCTGGCAAGCCCGGTTTCCCACCTCTAGCTTTCAGCTACTGAGTCCCCTCACAACGGCAAGGTGGACGACCATCTGGAGGGTAAAACGTAACGTCGTGTCCGGGACTCGTGACTCGAACGCGCAGCCGTCGAATCGGAAGCCATCAGTCGGCTCGGTAGGCCACCGTTCCTTAAAAAGGGAATGCGCCGGTCTGTGATTCGAACGCGGAACCCTCGAATCGGAATCCACAGCTGCCATCGTGCCACGTAAACTACATGCAATCAGCATCTACTCAGTAAAACTGCCCCATTACAGCTATATTTTTTAAATCCTTTTTATTGAATTTTCGACTGCCACTAAAAATTATCAAAATTGTAACCGTAACTTTAATCACTAAAGAATTTTTGAGAAGGTGGTTTCAGGTGGTCCATCAATTTGTACCTTGTTCTTAATAAGCCGATTCTATTGATGGAAGTCCAAAAATTAGTAATTTACAGCATTGCGGGATGCTATTCTGCTCATCATTCCGAAGGTTCTCATTAGATCTTTACCAACAATTTATGGAACCAACTCGGGACTCTCACTTTCCAAATAAAAAAAGAATGATCGAAATCGGACTTTATATGCCGGAGTACGGTTTGAACATATTCACATTCAAACAATATGCGGGTAGAATTGAGCAGATCCTCTTTTTTTTAAAGTCGGTTAAAAACAACCATTATAAAGAATTTCCGTATGTCCGAAGGATCCGGATATATGGAGAGACAAAGGTATACGGTATTTTAGGAATTTCCTGAAAAAAAACTGGATATCCGGTTTTTTTTAATTTTCGACCGGATATCCGGTTAGTCATGTATTGATTCCACACAACATACTTCTTCAATACAACATTCAAACTAACTAAGTAAAAGCAGAAAAATCACTTTATCCGGATAACCGGACAAAATATCCGGACAAAAAATAGCCTATATGTTAATCGGGGTCTAAAGCTATCTGCATACCAAATTTGGTTAAAATCGGATAAGCCGTTTCTGAGATTAGCGGGCACAAAGGCACACACAAACAGACAAACAGACAAACAGACAAACAGACAACCAGAAAAATAGAAAAATAGGTTCTACTGCGTTAATAGATACCCCTACAATTTATCTTTTTTTTATATCTTCCAAAAACAGACACCGCTAAGTTACGATTTTATTATATGTATAGATTGGCATCATAAATTAGCAGACAGCTCGCTTTCAGCGAGCTTACCGCCGTCAGACTGCCTCGTCAGTCAGTGTAAAGTATATCTAAAGAGCAATATTTAAAACCCATATTTGAATTATATTATTTTTGCCGGGTGGGAGCAGAGTCGTGTAAGTGGGCTATGACCTTTAGTTATCATCATCATCCGAGCGATGATCCGCTTGAACTATTACAAACTATGTTCTAGGCGTCTAGGCGAACAACTATTGTTCTATGACTTTTGAAAATTCTAACTTTTTTTTTAGAAAATGAGGTTATATTTGCTTGAAAATCAACTGTTTCTTTTTAGTCGAGTCAATGCACTATTTCAACAATCGATGGTCTTGACTTCAAAACAGCTGATTTTCAAGTGAATATAACCTCGAAATTTCCAAAAATAAACGTTTGAATTTCCGAAAGTTGTTCGCTTGGACATCTAGAACAACCCCCTTCAAGGTTGGACACTTATTTCGTAACATACTGTATATTGTGTAATACCTACACACCCGTGTGAAGCCGGGGCGGGTCGCTAGTTTCCAAATAAACGAAAATTGTTTGTAAAAGGGAAAAACCTAACCCTCCTTTGGCAGTCGGGTAAAAATAAAATATCAAAGAAGACAATTATTTTTGTTAAGTTGAGTGGGTATTACTTTTTTCCCAGAAAGTAAAATAACAAATTGATTCACACTAAAAACTAAATTGTACCTAGGTACCTATTTAAAACTAAATTAAATCTAATAAAATAATATAATTATATTAAAAATAATTGATAATTATTACTTATCATATCCATTTAGAAATTCCTACCACAAACAACATGTAAATCAATTAGGAATTTACTGAGTACGACTGGTTATCAATATCATTTATTAAAATTATTAACCACTAGAATGACGTCACCGTTTTTTCCTCCGCGTCATTCACAGCGCCTGAGCCTGAGCGAGCGAGTGACTCATTGTAACGTAAAACCTTTGGGGTGAATTAATTAGGTCCCAAAATAGACATTCTTATTATTCTAGTGCTAAACAAGTTCTTCGGAATATTTTTAGTGGTTTCTAATTGCGTCAGATCTGCATTAGTTATGTGTGGACTTGTTAAATATAGAGTTGGATTATTCCAATGACGTTGTTGTAATTTTATATCTGTATCAGTAGGTAAAATATGATAGAGTGTGTAGTAGGGTTGTCAACAGTACTAAAATAGGTAAATAGTCAACTTCATCTGAGCGATGTTTCCAGTTGCATCCCTCTCGAGAGCCCGGTGTCCGCTTTCCTACGTTTACGTCTCCACTTCGCACGCTTTTCGGCGTCCCGCGTTTTCGCGGCCATTTGCACGTATATCCGATCTTACGACGTCAAGTCAGCACTTCTTGGGTATAATATAAGTATAAAGTAGGTACGCAGAGCTGAAATACAGTATGTGTTTTAGCTCTGCGTACTATAATACTTTTGAAAGCACTCAAAAATACTAAAAATGTTTGTTTTATAAATTCCAGCCACATTTTTATTTACAGAAGAAGAAAAGAAGTCTCAAAATTACCAACAGGTATTACTTATAATTACCTATACTTATAAGTAATTGATGCGAAAAAAAATAGGTTGATTGAACTACTTTGTTCTGTTACATATTTTGTGTATCTATCTTTCTCTCCCTTATGCGTATTTCCTTTATTACTATAGTTTTTCGTGTTAGTGATAGTGTAGCTTATTTTAATTAAAGTTGACAGACAGAGACAAACGTTACATTACGTAATCAGCTGTTTATCATCGTTTATAAGTAAGGGGGTTAATTTGTACCTAGTTCATTTAACTTTGTTATTCCAAAAGAAAGGACCGGAAACGCTAACCTTTCTTCACTTTCTATACTGTACCTACTATAAATCCAAACCGAACGTATCTCAGACATTTTTCTACAAACATTTACCTACTTCTGACCACTTATGATTCCTTGCGCGCGCGCACTTTCGCGCACTTTACCAAGGTACCTCATTACGCATGCGCCCCGCGCGCCCTCTCCAGTGAAAACAACTAACGTTGCACTTTCTGGCGGAAACGGATATTAAAAAATAATATTAGGTAACAGTTTAGATGCGTGCGCGCATCGGTTGAACGAACTTGAAGGCGCATGTCATGTTATGGAAAAAAATGACCTATGTTAGTGTATTATATGTTAATTGTTGGAGAAAGGTAGGTATCTAGCTAATGAATCATTAGAAATGGATGGTTTATTGACACTTTGAGTCATATATTCATAGGTTTTTTTGGCTGGTTAAGGTCTACGCTAAATGTACCTAAAGCATTGGAGTAGATAAGTTTAGATTTATTGTGCTAAAAATTGGAGAATAACTTTAACAAAACTTTAAATAGGAATTGAACTACTTAGCTGCACTCTTCTGTTTCATACGCGTAAGTCCAGATCCTGCGGTATAAGACCTTTTCCATCTCTTTCCCAAAATTCATCAAAAAGGGGGTTAGGCGTGTAATCGTAACAGACAGACAGACGAACAGACACACTCAATTTCGCTATTATTTATGATATTGTATATTTATAACGCCAAATCGTTAAATGTAATGGTATGACCAGTCACCTTCGTGCCCACCTTCGGAGGCAAGAACTATGATGTATCATACTTTGATATGGTCAGGGTAGTCGTCATTGAAACCGATGAGGAGGACTATATTAGTAAGGAAAGTAATAACAATATCACCATAGTCAAAGCCTAGTTATTGTTTGTGAGTTAATTACATAAAAATCGGAATCGGATTTTTCGTTGTGGAGAATTCGCATCGTCACGGTTTGGTGTCCACTTCAAAGTTTGCGAGTAAAATTGTTTCTAAAAAGAGCCTCTACGTGTTGGCTTTGGTTTAAGCACGCCTTATAAAGGTCTTGGGATCCATAGCCCTGTGATACTGAAATAGTCCCACAGTAGAGCCTCCTCTTCTTCTCAGAGCGTTAGGTAGTAAGACGCCACGTTAGTCTACTCCGGATTGGCGAATGTTCCAATACCTGGGTACCGTGGTGAGTCCTAGGATATGTCATAGCGCAGTTTCCTCACGATGTTTTCCTTCATCGTAAGAACGATGTTAATTACCGATACTTACAAGTACTAAAGTAATAATAAAATACGAAGGCAAGTAATTATGTTAAATAAAAGCACTAAACTGCATGTGCTTGGTACTCGCCTTCCCTTGATACTTGAATGGCAACCGCACTATTCATAATTTTCTTTGATTTTCCTACAACGCAACCGGTTTGGTTGCGTAACATTGCAGAGTAGCGGGCCTTGAACCTAGGAAGCGTTGTTGAGGAAGCAATGATACGCTCGGCAGTGAATGTAATTGCAGAGCAATTCGTTGTGTTGAGGTACTAGTTAGTACGTAGTTAGTCTGAGTGAAGTTTAAGGCAAGCGTTGGCTATGTTAGGGGAGGGAAAGAGAGGAGAAGAACTAAAGAGGGGAGTAGGTTGGAGTGGAGGAGAATGATATACCTACTGTCGGCAGTAGAGGGCCTGTTTCGAGGTCGCTCTCCTTTAGAGAACAGAATCTAGCATTTGGGGACACAATCGGTCTAAAACTGATCCCTGATGGTTGCCTTTCGGGGTGGGCTGACGGTACAGCGGACCCTCTCTTTATACCCTTGCTGGTCATAGCTGGGGACGCTATAACATATATGCGTAGGTATTAAAGAACTGGGTTTGCGTTGTCGGCAGTGAGTGTAATTGCTGAGCAATTCGTTGTGTTGAGTTAGGTACTAGTTAGTAGGCACGTCTGAGTGAAGTTTAAGGCAAGTGTTGGCTATGTTAAGGGAGGAAAAGAGAGGAGAAGAACTAAAGAGGGGAACAGATTGGAGTGAAGGAGAATGATATACAGGCTGCCGGAGGGCCCGTATTCGATCGTCTTTTGTTTTTACTACGATCGTCTTTTTTAATGTTCCATCCGTATCCAAAGGGTAAAAACTGGACCCTATTACCTACTGAGACTCCGCTGCCTTTTGTCTGTCTGTCCGTCCGTCTGTATCCAGGCTGTATCTCATGGACCATTAAGGTAGACAGTTGAAATTTTCACAGATGATGTATTTCTGTATCCACTATAACAACAAATGCTAAAAATAAAACAAATATTGTCATAGGCACATCAAATGTGATTTTTTTAGATTAAAACGCAACGTAAGCGTTACTTACTTAATTTTGCCACTGGCGTTGCATACACGGATTTCGCTTGGTCTAGTGTTTATTTCAGCCTGAGCCGCACTTGGCCGGTTTTTTTAAACTAAACAGAACCACGTAGGTAGATACCTATATTATCTAAAAATGGTAGATGGTTCGATGGTAAACCCAGACCACGGGTTATCCAAATTTCCAGTTATCCTGTTGACGTAGGTATCACCGGAACTGAACAACGGGCAAATCATAAGATAAGCCCAGTTACACTCCCAACAGTTTTGACTCATTCGTTACATAAAACATTTGCTCCAAATACACATAACAATCGAATCTGCAATTCAGCAGTCGCATTATTCGCCCACGAAACACAGCCATCGTAACGCACTGCGTTCAGAAACCTTGGTTATTGACCCATTGAGGGTGACATTTGGGAGTCAAGGGTCGACGTTCTTACCAATTTAGACATTGATTTTGCTTTAGCACCGGTTGTTAATTTGCATTGGTTCAAGATTTAGTATTTTCTAATGTATTCTTCTTAGAAGAGGCTCTTGCCGTCCGTCCTGTTTTTCTCCGTAATGACTGCGTGCACAAATTCTAAATTTTGCGGACATTTACAGCAGGTTGCGCACTAATTCCTCTATTTCGACATAGGTTTTTGCCAGGATGTAGCACACTATAAAATGGGCTATTATTAATATTATCCATTATACGTCCATTGTCACGGGATTATGGAGCCCCCGGGTTTTGAAGCCCAAGCCAACATGTAGAGGCCCTTTTTCAATAACAATTGTACTCCTAAATGATGAAGTGGACTGAACACCAAGATTATCTCTGTCTGGACCATAAAATAGGACATTTAAAGGTACCAAACTAATCATTCTGATGTTTCGACGGTCTGTCACATAAGCATTGCTTTCCAGCAAAAAAATAAACTAACATTTTGAATCCCAATATTCCGATTAGGATTCAAAATGTTGCATTTTTTTTTTTGTCAGGGTCTGCTACTCTGACTTTTCGTCCTGATGCTCACTATAAATCGGCGTAACTTATTGCATGCAGTGTATCAAATGTTTATTCATTGAGCACCTAGTAGACAGAGTATTGTACGACAAGTATGTAATACTAACATTACAATAGTCCTTGGCCTCTAAATTAATTCTACGAACGATAAGACTAACGATAACTCCATAAGAAAATCTTTCATAGAGGACGGACGATAGATTTTCTTTCTTTCGTTCGTACGTTCGTAGAATTAAAGTACCCCTCTTGATGTGTGACTATTTGTTTGCTGAATGATGTACGAAACTATATTCTAATCTATACTAATACAAAACCGTGGAAATCAGTTCGTGCGTTCTGGAGTTATAGCGTCAGGAAGGAAAACCCGACTTATTTTTATATAGTAGATTATGAAGAGGTAACGTTGGTAACATGTATGTATGTATGTATATTGGGGGTAATCTCCGAAACCACTGGACCGATTTACAAAATTCCTTCACCAATAGAAAGCTACATTATCGAGGAGTAACATAGGCTACTTTTGATTTCGATATACCCACGGGATCGGGACTTACGCGGGTGAAACCGCGGGAAGCAGCTAGTGATGTATAAACCTGCCGTTAAATTTCACTTCAGTTCAAGGCCCGCAATCTTAATAGGATCCACGTAAAGATCGTAATTCTAAGGTACCTACTGCTGAAAAGTACATGTCATACTTTTTAATGCCATATATCAAATGTCCATTGACCAATGTTGACAAGTAGGAAGGTACGTAATAATAGTCCTGATGTGAGACTATTTGTTGTAATGATGTACAAAACTATATACAATATAATTAATGATGTATAACTTGCAGTGAAATTTCACTTCAGTTCAAGGCCCGCAGTCTTATGTAAGTAAATTTTCTTCTTGCGCAAGCGCAGGTTCAACGTACGCTTGCGGCTCTTGTTTGACTTTGTTTTATAATAAGCTCGTGATAACTAACCAAGTGTTAAACTACTTGCTAGTTGTATTGTATCACAGAATACCTTCATAGGTAGTGGAAAATTAGACATAATTATGTTTTTTATTACAAAAACGGAGGTATGACGATTTAGATGCCTTTTAGAGAAATAGAGAGTCTCGGAAGTAAGAACCAACGCTCATTGATAAGTCGCGAAATTCCTTAACAACACTAATAAATCATTGTCACAAGGAAATTTCGCACGGTCTTAGCTATTTAGGTCTTTAAATATTTAACTAGCAAACCCAGTTCTCTTACACCTACGCATATATTAAACCTTAAGTATAGAGTAATTTAGGTATACCATATACCTACCTAGTTGTTTTGTATGTAAATATCAAATGTAGCTCTTGAATAAATTATAATTTTGGGTACCTCTAATAATATACAATAAAAACGAAAGGTTTAACCAAACACAGTAAGTAAACCAGGTAAGAAGAAATGAGAGAAAACTTTAAACTGATCAATTCCACAAACCAACATGACTCAGGCGCACTAGAGTCATTCATTATTATTTCCTTACAACTTCCCCGTACATTCATTAGCATACCATTTCTATGAAAACAAAAAGAAAGGAGGAAGAACAGAATTTACAGAATAAAAATAATTAATATTGCAGGATCTTGAACACAGCGTCTTTTAGCCAAAAGTAACTAAGCTTCTATTTTGAAAAAAATAAGTTTTGAAGTAAAAAAAAAGCCTCCCATCAAGAAACCCGTTCACAGTCACAATCGGGATAGAACCAAGAATCAATTTCTTCAGGCACATGCGACTACGCTACGGCCTCCTGATTTTTTAAATGTATGGTGTTTTTGTTTATTTTTAGGGTTCCGTACCTACTCAAAGGGTTAAAATGGGACCCTACTTACTGAGACTTCGCCATCTGTCTGTTTGTCCGTCTGTCACCAGGCTGTATCTCATAAACCGTGATAGCGAGACAGTTGAGTTCTTTAGAGAACATGTATTTCTGTAGCCACTTAACAACAAATACGAAAAACAAAATCCATACAACAAACGTGATTTTTAAACGCAAAGATACTGCGATGTAATTTTACCACATCAAGTGATGGAGTGATAGACTAACGCCAGTGGTAAAATCAAATTTAATTTACGTTGTTTTCTCGGATTGGTTGGTCCAGTGTTCGTTTTAGGGTTGCGTACGCAATGGCGATAGTGGCACGGATTAGTACGGAACCCTTCGTGCGCGAGTCCGACTGATACTTGGCAATTTGTGTCTGTGCCACCAACCTATTTGGTTGCAGTGTGCTTGTCCATATTTCCTCTCTTTCTGTGCTTGCCCAAGCTCGTCAAGCCCGATTCTCTTCAATGTACCAAAACAGTAGTGACGCGATTATGACGTCATAGTTCATTGAACTGATGACGAGTAGGTACTGTTACCCGTGGCTAAAGCATGCTAAAACTAATCAGATGATTGCATGTATTGTATGAGTACCGTTTTGTTTATGTAAAGTGGGAGAAAGAATTTTTATGCGGAAACTGGCGTCGTCCAGCGGTTCCACCCGTCTTGGGTACCATTTTCAAGCCAGGCCGATTCTTCTTCTTCGTCGAGTCGATGGCACATTTTTTTACCATGTTAGATCCGCCCACTCCAGCATACTGCGAGGCTCCTGGCTTTGCTGTTGGCTGCCTTCAAACCAGCTAGCGTACAATTGTTAGGGCTAGAGGGGCAACACAAAAGATGTTGCATGGTTTGATGATATTGCAGGATTATATCACGTAGTACTACGCAGCCTCGAATTAGGCTTGTATTAGGGTGATCAGCAAAAATAGGCAATATTAGGAAATCTAGTCAAATTTCGCGCAATTCTTATCGGGCCTACCTTTGAATTGGGTGTCCTGGTCTAATGTTTTCATGGTACCTACCTACCTAAGGCGCTCGAACTGATTAAACTTAATACAATCTTTTACTTGCTGCACACCAATTATAAATCACAATAAGGTCATAGCGGAGACTAGAAGGAGAAAGGTCGCCTGATAGTGATCCATTTCAAGCTCGTCTCTGACGGACGAGCTTCACCAGTTCCAAAGTCAAGCTGTTCGGGAAATTATAAGATGGATCAATTTTGGATGGAACTAGATTGGCATAAGTGGCCAATTTAGAAAAAGTAAAGCTATTGGATATTCTCACAACGACGCCGACGTTCGAATTTATATCTATTTAAAGGTGTGTGAATAATTTCTCGAACAGTTTGACGTTTGGAACTGGCAAAGCTCGTCTGTCAGAGACGAGTTTGAAATGGACCAGTATCAGGCGACCTTTCTCCTTCTAGTCTCTAATAGAGATCAGTTCTATGCCAATCTATTTTGCAAACACATAATGATACATACAAAAACACCTACAATATTTATACTTCCACTTACAAAACTGCGTTCTAATAACACCCGTTCAAAAGTCATTGACACATCCAATTCAAAGGCGAAAGAAAATGATTACATCATTAGGAAGCTCCGCTAGTACATTGCACCTAAGTCTAGTGCACACTTGCGATTATAGTCACGTGGTGTAGGTGAAACGCGCTTATGTAAGCCGGGCCTTGAACCCTACGGAACTACGGGCAGGAAATAAGGCGTAGAAAGTAAAAAGAAAATTGTAGGCAAGTTGTAATTGTAATTATAAGTTGTTACACAATCGGGAATGGTTAGTGGGGTTACACGCGGTTAACTCATTGATGTTGTGTAAAATTTGTTAGATTCCGTCAATTGAATTAGATACTAAAGATATTTTGTTGATGTATCTAGCTAGGTTGTGACGATTGTGATGTCATATCGAGATGTCGACGAATACATATAGCCTTATAAACGTAAACAAAGAAGTAAGGTACAATTTTATCAAAGTACCTATAATTATTTTAGGAGCTTACAGCGTCTGCAAAGCTATACGTCGGACGGAATGTGTTTGGAAGTATTGGCGACTTATATTTAATGATTATTGCCTAAAATATACTTACGTGAAATCTGAGAATTGGCCGTCTCAGTAAGCTAGCAGGTGGGCATGCGTTCTTTGTACATACTAACACTACTTAGTACTTAATCGTCCACATTTCGTTCGTCAGAAAATACGTGACGTCTGATGGCCCTGGAATCTTACTCTATCTACACTTCTACACTAATATTACAAAGAGGAAAGATTTGTGTTTTTGTGTGTGTGTCGTATGTTTGTAATGAATAAACTCAAAAATTCTTTCACCATTAGAAAGCTAGGTATATTCACAGTAACATAGGCTACTTTTGATCTCGATATTCCCACGGTATCGGGACTTACGCGGGTGAGGCCACGGGACGCAGCTAGTTGGCAAATAAACAAAATAATGTGTGGAAAGTGTCTTTAATAAGAAGAGATGTCGACGCAGACCTTTACTTGGACTAGTTATTCATCAGCATTGTTAGATGGTGTTCAATTTAAAGTGATCACCGTTATAATGCGGTTCAATGTGATATAACTGGATAATTGTATCGACAAGTCAAACAATAAATCAATCATGAATAATTGATTCTTTTTCATTAGTTTTAAAACCCACACTGTTGTTACACGAAATTCGTTTTAGCTTTTTTACTAGAGTTCTCAGTAGTTTAAATATTTATTAGTTTATGTATTGCTAATGTATTGTATTGTTGTATGTTTGTAGGCACGTTAAGCAGTTGGTCCCGGTTGTTATCTCTGATAACAGTCGTTAGGTCAAGTTAGAGGCCTTAGGGCGACCCGAAAACTCTAACACCAGGTGAGCCACATCACTATGTGAAAAGCAGAAGAAGAATGTATTGCTCGACAGTTATCAATTGGCTTAAATATTTATTGAAATTAAGCTCGTTTTTCGGTTTTATTCGCGTTATGTTTATTATTTTCAACCTTTTTCAATATCCGACGAATAAAGACTAAACAGAGCCGATGGAATTGTACCTTCTCATCCGAGCAATCTTCCCGGTTGCATCCCTCTAGACATCAGGGTCCGCTGAAGTCCAAATTCTCTGCCCCACAATCTCTGCTTCAAGTATGGAAATATTTGCTTTCGTCATGTATGTGTGTATGTTTTTTCCTATCTAGTGAAGATCTGATGAAGATCTTCGTTGTGAAGATTAGCTATTCTAGATATATACTTACTGTAAATTGCTTGCGACTTCTCTGGTCCCTTTTAATGCTCTGGACAAGTATCCTGAAAGTAATCTGTTTGCGGACCAATAGAGGGATCTATTGTCGGTATGTTTGAGATATTACAAAAAAAAAAAAAAAAAAAAAAAAAAAAACAAAATGATTTATTACCAAAATTACGTAGCACTATTTTAATACAATATAATTCTACCTAAATAATTTATAATATTAAACATTAACAACAAACAGTACTAATCTAGAACATTGCCAGTGAGCCATAAACTAGACGGTTAAGGTCTGTATCTTATGGCTCTGGAAGTACCTATTATTATTACTTAATTTACAGTACAGGTTAACATGGATCAAAATATTATGCGTTCCAAGTAGCGCTAATCAGGTAAATTGTCTAATAAAGTAAAACAAGGATAAATATATAAAAGTACAGGGCAAAACAGCGGGGGGGGGGGACGGACGTTGGAAGGAGATAGGTATTAAGCTTTCCGCCTCACCCCAGTGTCAAAAGACTCTGGGTAAGCGGGTTTGCTCAAAACCTAAAACATGGAATGTGAGATGTGTGTATGTGTATGTAAAATATATGTGTGTTTGTGTGTATCTGTATCTATTGTGAGGGTCATCCATGATTTAAATTACGATTGCTTTTAATTTTAATTTGTCTTTTATTATTGTAACTGATTGTACCTAATTGTTATAATTAAAGTATAATATAATAAAACTAGCTGCGTCCCGCGGTTTCAACCGCGTTTGTCCCAATCCCGTGAGTGAATCCCGTGAATATCAGGATCAAAAGTACTCAGGGTGATGTAGCTTTCTAATGGTGAAAGAATATTTGAAATCGGTCCATTAGTTTTTGAGTTTATTCACTACAATACATACGGCACACATACACACAAAAATACAAGTATAGTATTTCCTCTTTATAATATTAGTGTAGATAAATAAATAATTATTATTGGAAACTCCGACTTTTAACGTTTTTAGGTAACGTTAAATACCTAAGTAGGTCCTAATAATATCCTCGCGAGGGGTTCTCTTCGCAGAACGACCAGTCGCACGGTCTCACGTGAACTGCACTTCCCATGACGCTATAGGAAGGCTGGGCGCGTCCGGACGAGTGAAAGTAGTGGTTCGTCGACCACGCGAATGTCAATGTGAGGGGAATTGGGTTACACACAGTATTGGTTACGATTGATATGCTGCTGGTGTTGGCGTGTGATGAGCTGGTTATTGTCTGTCTTTGGGTTTATTGGTAATGCTGGTATTGCAGTTCCGATCGGTCCTTCTAATAATATCCTCGCGAGGGGTTCTTCGCAGAACGACCAGTGGCACGGTCTCACGTGAACTGCACTTCCCATGACGCAATAGCAAGGCTGGGCGCGTCCGGGCGAGTGAAAGTAGTGGTTCGTCGACCACGTGAATGTCAATGTGAGGGGAATTGGGTTACACACAGTATTGGCTACGATTGATATGCTGCTGGTGTTGGCGTGTGGTGAGCTGGTTATTGTCTCTCTTTGGGTTTATTGGTAATGCTCTATATTGCAGTTCCGATCGGTCCTTTTAATAATATCCTCGCGAGGGGTTCTTCGCAGAACTACCAGTCGCACGGTCTCACGTGAACTGCACTTCCCATGACGCAATAGGTAGGCTGGGCGCGTCCGGGCGAGTGAAAGTAGTGGTTCGTCGACCACGCGAATGTCAATGTGAGGGGAATTGGGTTACACACAGTATTGGTTACGATTGATATGCTGCTGGTGTTGGCGTGTGGTGAGCTGGTTATTGTCTGTCTTTGGGTTTATTGGTAATGCTCTATATTGCAGTTCTGATCGGAATGTATTGTTAATTAATCATTATCTAAGTTTTGTCTAATTCTCTGATAATAAGTGACCATGTCTTTTTAAAAATAAAATTATTTAAACCTATTTTTAGGGTTCTATACCTAGACACAGACATTGCACATAAATTGTAAGAATTACGAAAACCGGCTAGTTACGTGGGGAACAAATGTCTTGCCGCGGCAGATTGGGAAGACCCAAGAAGTGCTGGATTGACGTCGTAAGATCGGATATGCGTGCAAACGGCCTCACAATTCGGGATCCCGAAGATCGTGCAAAGTGGAGACGTAAAAGTAGGAAAGCGGACCCCGGGCTCTCGAGAGGGATACAGCCGGGAACATCGCTCGGATGATGATGGAGGGTTCCATACTCAAAGGGTAAAAACGGGACCTCCACCTAGGAGGGTAAAATTCACACCAGAAAATGTTAAATTAGTTATATAAAATAAAAACGTAGTAGGTAACAGTTAGATATTATCTATGTTAAAATAACAGTTTAGTAAACTACAAACCTACTTTTTCTCGCACATAAATCATGATAAATCACGATATGGCAGTTTGTTAGATGGATTATGGATATCAGCATCCGACTCTGTTAGACTTGTTGTTACGCATACACATATAATAGCTATTATTAGCTATACATACGACGTGTTTCTTCTTCTTATCCGAGCGATGTTCCCGGTTGCATCCCGGGAGCCCGGGGTCCGCTAACCGCTAATAATAATAATAATAAGCCCGCAGGGCACCTTGAGGCGAGGTGTCGGGGAGTAGCGACCCCGCGGCTTCCCGAGCGCTCCAGGGGGAAATCACCATTCCTCACCTCCGGCTTGCCTTAGTTGGCTGGTCCATCCAGCCTAACCATCCTAGGTAATCCGCTCCACAGGATTACCTAGGATGGTTTAAAATCCGGTGAGGTTGCTCCATCCTTCAGCCACTCACGCCCCTGTTGCCCCCTAGCTGTAATTTGCTCGGCTTAATTAGGGTGGCCCAGTTTGTGAGTTGGCGAGTCTCCGTCTGCCATTTTTACATGTTTATTGAACATTGTTACGGCAGGCGCCATATTCCCCATAGTTCCCCCCAGTATCCAATCCACTACCAACCCCTTTCCATAGCCCAAGTAGTTTTTCACCCGTAGTTTACACAATAGTTCTATCCAAACCGGGGGTTGTCCTTGGTTGCATTTTATAGTGTAGACAGGGATAACCGCCGGTTTGGTGTCCATCACAACATTTAAATTAAAATGTTACTAAAACAGGCCTCTACGTGTTGGCTTCGGCCCCACGCACGCCTTCCAAAGGTCCGGGTGCTCCATAGCCCCGAGTATCCGTAATGGTAACAACAAATAATAATAATAATTCATTTATTTCAGATAATTTCAATCCATAAATTATTATTTAATTATATATTATATAATTATTATATAATAATAATATCATAAATTATGAATTGTTAGTAGACATAAATTGTTTTTATTTTGGGTCGGCGCAGTAGTTAAGTCGTTATTGACCATACCTTCTGTAAATAGATTTGCCAATACCCACCACGGAAGGAGATGGGGTAACCACGACAAAATACAACGTGTTTCGACGAGGGTAATCTAAGACGGAAGGAAGTTGTTCTACATATCTAAGTACAGATCCCGTGGGAATATCGGGATCAAAAGTAGTCTTTATGACTCCTCCTAAAATCGGTCCAGTAGTTTTGGAGCCTATTCGTAATAAAACAAACTAACAAACAAATATTTCTCTTTATAATGTTGGTAAGTACCTATATACCTTGTTCTTAGTATTAACGGCGTTTCCCAAATTGTGTTATTTTTATAGAAACGACAATACCTTGCATTGCACTTGCCTAATTTTTACTAAGGATACCGAATGTGACCGCTTCCGTCTATCTATACCTATATATAGAAAAGAAAGAAATTATATGTTCATGCAGACAGGCACACGACTAGTTATTTTGTCTATGAAAGCGGCCAATGAAATAAGAACAGCGCTCTGTCGCTTAGCGCTTGTTGTATCAATGAAAAACGAGATCTAACGGGAATATTATTTAGATGAGATAAATAGTAACGCAATTATAAAGACTGTTGGACACAGAGAGATAGCATTAAGTAGTAGATCATAAGTTTATGATGAATGAATACGAAAATGAATACGTATGAAGAAATAAGAAAGAAATAAATTCTGTGAACACCACACAGCTTGTGACACAGCGCCATATAGCCTCATGGGAAGGTAAGCTACTACGCTTGTGTTACGGTGACTAGACAACAGATATATATCTATAGTTAGTAATATTATAAAGCTGAAGAGTTTATTTGTTCGCTGAATCGCTGGTCCGATGGCTATATTATATTTTCGGCTATAGGCTAAAAGCGGCTAAAAATTTCTTCCAGGCAACCTTTGGATCGAAAGGGTGAGTAAAGTTTGAGTGGTAGGCAGAGAGAAGGCCACAAACATGACTGCTACAGCATCATAAGACGCTGCGACTAGACACCACCTTTAGAAAAATCTTAGTTATCAATTTTTAACCGACTTCAAAAAAAGTAGGAGGTTCTCAATTCGACCGTATTTATTTTATATCTCGATCTGGAACACAAGGTTTCCGCCTACGCGTCGATCGTGAGAAGGCACGCGGGAAGTATTTGTTCCTATCTATAATTTTCACCACTTTTCCTCAGACACACTTTCATCGCTCTCATTGTGCTATTGGAAAACGATATGACGCTCATTTTCATACATGCCGTAATAATTGCATTTAAACGTCTGGGAAGATTTCCTGTAGAACAATACTATCAGAATCTGTATAGTAATATAGCCAGAGATTATGTAATATTATAAAATTTGAGCTGTGCGGCGCGTTGGGTTAATGTCCGACTGTAATTCAGAAGGTTACAGGTTAGATTTATTTTTAATCTTATTTGTTCCTGGGGGGCCACGGAACAAGTAAGATTAAAAATAAATATTTGTTATTGGTCTGTGTGTCTCATGTAAGTATAATATGTAGGTATTTACAAAAGAAAAATAACCGAGCCGTAACCCAAGCTTAGCAGCTATTACCACGGAGCTAGATGGCGCTGTGTGATGTTCACAGAATTTATTTATTTGATACTAAAATTAGATAAGTACTCCTCCATCATTCCCTCGTGGATGAGGATCGTGACCCCTAGAAAGCAATCTGGCGAGCTTCCTCCAGTGATTTATTTATTTATTTGGAAATCCAACAGCTATTATAAAACAATAGAGATAGTGTAACAATAGAAAGCCAATTATAGGATCTCACGACTAACAATAAAATGTTAAATTAAAAATAAGGAGTGAGCTGTCGACTTTACCACCCACAAAAACACAAGGACGTCGAAAAGATTATAAAAAAAAGAAAGGAAATTTAACAAAAATATAACAAAAACAAATACATATCATTCACCCTCAAAGAAATGCTTAGTTAACCGCCGCCTCACAGTCTCAGCACTGGTACTGAACAAATCCAAATCTTTGTCAATACTCTCTACCAGCCTATTGAAATTACTACAGGCCCGCCATAGGTATGTATTTTGACCATAATTTGTACCCACCCTGGATATATAAATTGGCTGGAATGATCTTGTGGCTAGCAACGAGGGAACTCTCAAATTAATCCTACTTAAAAGATTTGGACAATCAATTCGATTCGAAATTAGCTTAATAAGAAACACCATATCTGCTATTTCACGCCGCTTGGACAAAGGGAGAAAATGAAATTTTCTACACAGTTGCTCGTACTGTGTGTGTGTACCATACGTCGATGTATCGTATGGTACACCCACACGACCACACAGAAATTTAAGAAATTTAATTTGAACTTTCTCAAGCCTAGAAATATATTTGTCGTAACGCGGATTCCATATTTGAGTTGCATATTCTAGTATACTACGGACATAAGTACAGTACAAGATTTTCAAAGTTTTAGCTCTCTTAAAATGTTTAGAGTTCCTCATTATAAAACCCAATGATTTGAACGCTCTGGCAGTAACACTTTCAATATGTTCATCAAAGGCAAGTTTACAATCATGTATGACACCGAGGTCTTTAACAGAATTATTATGGACTAGATGCTGGCCCTTTAGAGCATAACGAGCTTGCTCTTACGCGAAAAAGTAACTACAGACCATTTTAAAGGGTTCAAGTCAAGCTTATTCTCAAGGCAATAAGCATCTAACCGCCCCAGGTCAGATTGTAAGTTTGCTACGTCAGAAGAAGACTCTACAGCAGCAAAAATCTTCATATCGTCCGCTAAGCACAACAGTTGACTATAACGGAAACAATCTTCTATATCGTTAACAAAAATTAGGAAAAGGAGGGGCCCCAGAAGGGATCCTTGCGGGACTCCACTTGGTATAGTTACCCAGCTAGAAATGTAGTTACTGACTACAACTGCTTGTGTCCGATTATCGATATAAGAGCTGAGCCACCTCAATAAATCGCCTCTAATTCCCAATAATTGTAATTTAAAAACAAGCCGTTGATGATCAATCCTGTCGAAACATTTACTGTAATCGGTAAAAACTACATCAACCTGCTTATTATTATTCATAGACGATGTTATGTATTCATTTAAGATCACCAAGTTGGACACCGTAGACCGACCCTTGAGAAATCCATGTTGAGCCTGAGAAAACGGGTTATGAAGAGCTTGATAAACTTGATTATATACAATTTTTTCAAAGGTTTTGGCTACAATACATAACTTAGAGATAGGGTGGTAATTACAAAGATCTTGCCTAGATCCTTTCTTGTGGATTGGGGAAATGTAGGCCGATTTCCACAGTTTTGGAAAAATACAAGTATTAATTGATTTTTGAAATAGCAGAGATATGGGAATTGCAATCGACTTAGCACAATTTCTAAGAAAGATGGGACTCAAGTGATCAGGCCCTGCCGACTTCGACGGATCCAACTTCGTAATCAATTTATAGACCTCAGCCTTATCGATGACAACACTATGAATATCGAACATAGAAGGACTCTCACAATTCGGCATCGAGTCTCCGCCCAATCGGTCAGATGAGGAAGAAGCCAGAAAAGTTGATAGAAAATAATCTGAAAAAGCATCACATATTTCAGTCCCAGAGCAAAAGTTCTGACCACTATAGTTTAAAGTATTGGGAATGCAGCTAGATTTTTGTCGATTTTTTACAAAGCTCCAAAAATACTTGGGATCTCTCTCTATATTTCCCTCCACCGATGAGATATAACGATCATAACAACTACTCTCCAGGGATCTTACCCTATCTCGTAGAAGTTTAAATGTCTCCAAGTCAGATCTGTTCCCGTATTTATTGTACTTCGATAAAAATTTGGATTTCTCTTTGAGTAATTTGATTAGAGCTGTACAAAACCAGGCGGGGTAAGAGTTAGGGCGAACAATTTTGGATGGAATATGTCTTTCTTTGAGTTCATTAATAATTTCATAGAAATAAGTGACGGCTTCCTCAAGGGACCTACGATCGAGTTCGGCAGACCAATCTATATTGTCGATTTCAGTGTTAATTTCCTCATAATTTCCTTTATTATAGAAATAACGTAGATACTCATGCGGTTTAAGAGCAGGTAGCCCAAAACAATTCACTGTCACTACTAACGGGTTGTGGTGGGCATCAACAGGTACTGCTAATGGTTCGTGACATTCCCTAACAGAGATATTGTACTTGTCATTCGACAATACCAGATCCAAGGTTCTGTTATTTACATTCTTAACATGATTAAATTGGTATAGATTATTTGATACTAATTCATCAGCAAGTAGGCGTTCATTGTCATTGGTTAAATTGGTAGATGACAGGTAAGGTGAATGACTAGGTTCCCACACAATATAGCGTAGATTAAAATCACCTAAAATAAGAAATTTATCACAAGAATAATTTAAGACGATCTCTTCCAGCTTCGCTAGGTAGTTAGCTAATTGTTCTGAGAAAGACAACCCCAGGGCTTGATCGATTATATAAACGCTACAGATGTGAAGCCTAATTTTAAACCCACATTTATCCCTAAGAGCTAACGACAACCACAGGTCCTCGGCAGAAGAGTGAAATGAGGGCTGTGGGGTAACTGGTATATCTCTACGCACCGCTATCATCACCCCACCACCTTTCGACTGCTTTGTAGCTTCATAATCACGATCACGCCTCCATACGATATGATGATGATGACCTGATGAAGAGCCTTCATCATCATCATCCGAGCGTTGTTCCCGGTTGCATCTCTCTCGAGAGCCCGGGGTCCGCTTTCCTACTTTTACGTCTTCACTTCGCACGATCTTCGGCATCCCGTGTGGTGAGGCCATTTGCACGCATATCCGATCTTACAACGTCAAGCCAGCATTTCTTGGGTCTTCCCAATCTGCCGCGGCCGGGCGGAGGCGCCATAGCAAGACATTTGTTTCCCACGTAACTAGCCGGTTTTCGTAGAACGTGGCCGTACCACCGTAGGCGGCATTCTTGCAGTTTGTCTGCAATGTCTCGGACATGAAGGCTGCCCCTGATGCGGGAGTTTCTGACGCGGTCTTTTCGCGTAACTCCACACATCCAGCGCAGCATCTTCACCTCCGTGACACGTAGCTCCTGCTTACGCAGCTCCTGCTTATGATGAAGAGCCTTACTAAGAGGTATTTCTAGTTGTTAATAGTTCTAGGTAAATAGTAATTTCTTAGATAAAAAAAGCCTTTATATCCAATCCTACAAAACATTTCAGTCTAAAATCTAAATTACTTAATTAATAATATCTACCTATAATGTGAAATTTCATACATACTTATTGAAAACAATGTGTTTCTTTTAAAATTCAATGCTGCCATTCATGGACTAGCTCTACCGGGGTCGTTGGCATGATCGAGTTCCAACCACTCCGGTACCGGGGCAGCCACCGGGGTGGTCGAAACTCACTCGTATATTAACAACTTCGCAGCGGAACTCTCTTATATTATTTTATTTACAAGTGGGGCTTGTAACGCCATCTACCGTGAATACTTTGCAGCTTATAACCATTGAAATGGTTCTAAGAGATCCGAATTTTAGGATCGGAAAAGGTTTTTCGTAATTTAATGCTTCAAGTGTTTCGGCCTTTTATGACCACTATGAGAAATAACCACTTTTATTAAAAATCATTTCTTTTAATAACCACAACTACCACAGGTTACCTAAAATACTTAGTTAATGCACCTCGCCACTGTATTAAATACAGATTCCCGCGGTTTCACCCGCGTATGTCCCGATCCCGTGGGAATATCGGGATCAAAAGTAGCCTATGTTACTCAGGGTGAATGTAGCTTTCTAATGGTGAAAGAATGTTTTGAAATCGGTCCAGTAGTTTCGGAGATTACCTCCAATATACATACATACATACATATTACCAACGTTACCTCTTTATAAATAAAAAAAATTGCACGACGTTGCACACAACGCAATCTAGCCTCAAACTAAGCGATATGCTTGTACTATGGGTTCTAGACAACGGATATACTACATATCACACTTTTTTTGTAAATACATAAATCCTCAAGATATCGCATTTATTTGGACGTCATCTTTGGATGGATGCGTGTTTACTAAGAAGTAGCTGCGTCCCGCGGATTCACCTGCGTAAGTCCCGATCCCATGAGAATATCGGGATTAAAAGTAGCCTATGTTACTCAGGGTGAATGAAGCTTTCTAATGGTGAAATTATTTTTGAAATTGACACAGTAGTTTTTGAGTTTATTCATAACAAACATACAGACACACACACACACAAATACAAATTTTTCCTCTTTATGGTATAAGTGTAGATGTAGATGTAGAAAACATAAATAAGGACCCCACAATATATCCTAAAGATCGTAAACTTAGTTAATACATTCTACGTCCATATCCTACAAACGCTATTCAAAATCCCAACATATACCTACCTTCCAGGAAAGAAAATAACCTCCCCTCCCCCCTAGATTCCGGTCACAGATCCGAACCGAACGCACCATTTAACTAAACGGCCGGTAGGTTAATCTCGATAATAAGTGTTATAGTAAACACAATGCAGCAGCACCGTTAGCCGGGTCGCTTTCTCGTCAACGCAACGCGGTCACCTCGATTCATAGTACTGGTTTATCGGTGATCGATGCTTAGACTAGGTTTAGCTTCGGCGATATGCAGAGGTAGGTATACTAGGCTTTAGGAAGATTGGGCTTTAGGAAGGCCCAAAAAAGTGCTGGCTTGACGTCGTAAGATCGGATATGCGTGCAAATGGCCTCACCACACGGGATGCCGAAGATCGTGCGAAGTGGAGACGTAGAAGTAGCAAAGCGGACCCCGGGCTCTCGAGAGGGATGCAACCGGGAACATCGCTCGGATGATGATGATGGGCTTTACGAAGGCTATTGATCTTGAGTGCATTCGACTTAAAGACTAACTTACTAACCGCCGCACTCAGATACATTTGATGGTTACTTAAACTAAGTAGGCACTAAGTAACGATTTCAAAAAGAAAATCTTTACTTGGTGATAGTTTAAGTAACAATAATGAATCGTCTCTGAGTGCGGCAGTATAACTTATAAACGATGACTAACTTTATGTAACGTTTGTTTGTTGTCGGTTGTTTCAAACGTTACATAGAGTTAATCATCGTTTATAAGTAAAGGGTATATTATTATTTATTTATGTATTTACTTATAAAAGATGACTAAGTTTATGTAACGTTTGTCTCTGTTGTTAACTTTGAAACTTCATGTCACAGTAAAAGACAAACGTTAATTACAACTTACTTAAATATTTTAAAAAAATGCACGACGTTGCACACAGCGCAATCTATTATAGCCCTAAACTAAGCACTAGGCTTGTACTATGGGTACAAGACAACGGATATACTACATATTATACTTTTTTTCCAAGTATGTATGCAATGCATACTTCTTAAAAAATGCTGGCCACTAAGTTTGAGCGAAAAATTAGAAACCAATCAATTTCTTTTTATTTTTGTTTTTTTTTCCTCTTCATTCAGCCAGTAATTTTTATATGAAGCTTCTTACAAAATGCCTGGCCACTAAGTTTGGTGAAAAAATTAAAAAGCAATCAATATCTTTTTAATTTTGTATTTCTTTTCCTCTTCATTCAGCCAGTAATTTTTATATGAAACTCTGTTCCTATTAAAAAGGAGTGTGTATTTTGCACTTGATTTAAACGAAGAAGTTTGCATTGCTTACTAATAATAAACACCCCCTATCTGTGCCCCACGGGTTTATCCTACTAGTTCCGTTCCTGTGGGGAAAACCAAGATAAAATTTCGCCACAGGGTTCGTAACATATTTCGAGAGGAAAATGGATAAAAAGAGGAGGTCAAAACAAAAGAAATAAACGTTGTTTTTTTTAATTTCGAAATTATTTATTGCATTTGTAAGGCTTTTTTATCACAAACGACTCAAAAAATCCAAAATAGAGTTATCAAGCTCCGCTGATTCGTTGAGCTCAAAAAAAGATCTGCCCTTAACCGATAATGTTTATCTCATCGTGACCTAATATGACACAAGCTGCCGAAAGAAGTGTGACAGCAACGTAACTTTGATAACTGACCTCCTTTCGACTACCTTTCTCTGGACTTTCTCTGGCCCAGTTTGTGGTAAAGTGATTTTACATTGACCGGTGCCAACAGAGCCGGAGGTTTTAAAAAAAAACTTTTTGTTTGTGTGTGTCAGAATGGCTGGTTGTCTGTGGCTTTGATCTATGAGAGTTGATTCAAAAATTGCTACATAATTGCTTATATTTGCTACATATAATAAAAAATTGCTACATAGTATATATATCTAGAAATCAAATTTTTTTTTTTACCAGCCATTCTGACGTTTGGATGGCTGGTCACCTCCTAGTTTAAAGTCAGCGTGCAGAGTTTCCGAGCGTCAATAATTGCTACATAATTGCTTCATTCATCTAATTTAGTTGTAACTTCAAACATATGCTAAATAAAGGATGTAGCAATTATTTTAATTGTCCCAAGGAAAAGTGCCTGATAAAATAATAAAGGCAAATACTTAGTCATGGAGGTGTCAGTTTAATCGTTTAGGCTCTAGTAACCGTGTAAGTAACGCGATTCTTACGTCAAAAAAAATTTTATCTACCCTCAATATCTAATACATTGCCGATATTATTCGTCAATTAATTTAATTGACGAATAAAACTAAATAAGCCTAGACTGTGATTCCAATATAATATCTGCAATATATTAGATATTGAGGGTAGTTAATTTTTTTTTGACGTAAGAATCGCGTTACTTACACAGTTACTAGAGCCTAAACGATTCAACTGACACCTCCATGACAAGGTATTTGCCTTTATTATTTTATCAGGCGCTTTTCCTCGGGACAATTAAAATAATTGCTACATCCTTTATTTAGCATATGTTTGAAGTTACAACTAAATTAGATGAATGAAGCAATTATGTAGCAATTATTGACGCAATACATTTCGGGAAACTCTGCACGCTGACTTTAAACTAGGAGGTGACCAGCCATCCAAACGTCAGAATGGCTGGTCAAAAAAAATATTTGATTTCTAGATATATATACTATGTAGCAATTTTTTATTATATGTAGCAAATATAAGCAATTATGTAGCAATTTTTGAATCAACTCTCATAGATCAAAGCCACAGACAACCAGCCATTCTGACACACACTTTTTGTTTAAAAAATAACGTTACAAATAGTAATTATTAATTTTATTATTAACGGAGTATGTATGTACCTACCTATCTGCCATGTTTAAATTTGTTTTTAACGAAGCTCGATATTTCGCCAGTAATTCCAACTGGCTAGTTGACGAGACTGACAAAAAAACTGTCCAAGAATCAAGAATCAAGAAAATGTATTGAATAACTGTGTGCATTAAGGTGACATGGAAATGTGTTATTAGTACTTATCAACAGTTTGTCCCGGACATACAATATTAGAGTAACTTAATCTAAGCTAATGTTATGTTTGCTACTAGAAAAAAAAAGAGTTCGTGATTTTTATATGACAATGTCATCAACATCTTTAATGATCATGTCATTGTCATTAGTAGATACGATTAAGAACGTGGCGACTGTTACCATTTCCATAGAAACTTAATACCAAAATAAATTATGAAAAATTTTGTTTTCTACCTTAATATCGATATTACTAGGATTAAGATTTTACTTTTAAAGGGTCCTCACCGCAAGGTTTTTCAAAATATTCATTCACATTCAAATAAAACGTAGAAACATTTTTCAATGAAAAAAATGTTTCTTCGTTTTATTTCATTTCGAATTTATATTTTTCATAATTTATTTTGGTATTAAGTTTGTATGGAAATGGTAACAGTCGCCACGTTCTTAAAAGTAAAAAGTCCACCTACTCTTTCTCCATACAAACGTAGTCGACTGTTTCCTCCCTGGATAAAGACATTAGAGCTATATTATATATATGCCACAAAACCTATGTCTCCCATGACGATGCCTCAATTTAGAAAATAGAGCCTATAGTTTACTAGCAGTGCCCTGAGGTTTCACCTGCGGAAGTTCAGACTCCATAACCATGACAATATCGCGATAAATTATAGTCTACTAGTTCACCCGGGCAAGTCCGGGAAACATCGGATAAAAAGTAGCCTAAGAGGGATAAAAAGGATGTGTTATTCCTGGTCTCCAGCTATCTGTATACCGAGTTTCATGGTAAACGGTTCAGCGGTTTTACGTGATTGAGTAACAAACACACACGTTTATTATACGCTATATTATTATAAAAAGTCTAAAATAGTAAAATAAATATAAAAGTGTAAATACGTCTTTATTGGCTTAGATCTTTCTCGAGCCGGCTGATGTTATTGTTGACCGCGAAAATTTAATGCCTCCTTTCACAATTGTTGGTAAACAATTATTTAACTGAATATCCTAGGCTTAAGTTGATGTTACTTGTACTATTGATGATGTATTCTGTGGTTATGTTAAGTACCTACCTGGCGGCCTGATCGCTTAAGGGCGATCTCTTACAGGCAACCAGTCCCTAATCTATCCTTTCTTATAACACCACACATCCATCTCAACATTCGTATGTCGACCTCTGTGGCGCGTCGGGCGAAGGCCCTACTGCAATGCAGAAGTTTACGGGTTCGATTCCAGCCAGGTGCAAGTATTTATGCTGAAAAAATAAATATATGTTTCTGGCCTGGGTGTTTTTTATGTATCATATGAATGTATTAACAACAACAAAAAAACCTATGTATATCCGTTATCTAGTACTCATAGTGCAAGTCTAGAGCTTAGTTTGGGGCTAGATTGCGCCGTGTGCAATAAAACGTCGTGCAATATTCGATATTCAATTCAACATGGCCGCGACGCGAATGCAACATAACCTACACTTAACCTTCCCATCTAATAATCATAAAACAAGCATCTCCCCACAGTTAAACAGCCACAACATTCTACATTGACCTGCAACTAGTAACTAGGTACCTATAGTACAAGCCTAGTGCTTAGTTTGGGGCTAGATTGCGCTGTGTGTAATAAAACGTCGTGCAACATTCGATATTCAATTCAACATGGCTGCGACGCGAATGCAACCTAATCTACACTTAACCTACCCATCTAATAATCATAAAACAAGCATCTCCCCACAGTTTAAGAGGATCACTCGACGCGTACTTCTTCATACAAAAAGAAAAACCTGTTTTCCACCCCTTAACATTGTCCGATTTCGGTGATTTTTTTTTTAGTGTTATTAACTCATAATAAACTAGGTTCCTACGTTTTCCTTTTTTCATTTTTTTTAATCATTTTAAAGTTATAAGCGCCTTAACCAAGCATATTTTAGCGCTAAAACTATGACTAATATATGTCAGTATTTTAGTAAAACAAAAAACTTTTAAAAGAAAATCAAAACGTACAGACATAGAATACAAACTATTTAAGCGATTGACATCAATAACGTATCATTTTGTTACAATTTAAGGGTGGAAAAAAGGTTTCTCCCAGAACGCAAATTCTATCAAAAAATGTACCTACAAATCTCACGAGCTGCAACTATCTCTATCGGCAGATATCGGGCACAAGGGGGGTTGGGGGCAAGGTATCATATACAGACAAGCAATAGCACTAAGGATGCTTAGGTACTGTAATATCGACACTAGGGATGGGAAAGTATAAAAAATGTCGATGACAGTAAGAAAATTTGTTATTTGCATTTTGGTCTTATAAGGTATGTAGGTAGGTATTATATATGTAAGTATATTTACTTGTAAATTTATTTGCAACTAGTGTGCGAATCAGACTCGTGCGCCGATGGTTTCGTACTCTCACATGTATGTAGGTAGGTAACTATTTGTAATTACTAATTACCTTCTGTTATGGTAATTGTCCACTATTAGTAGCTATTTGTAATTATCTTCTGAATTAATAAATAATAATCAGTCAAGTGCGAGTCACACTCGTGCGGCGATGGTTCCGTACACTCACATATAATGTATGTATGTAGGTAGGTATACTTACCTATTTGTAATTGATTTCTGAATAAAAATAAATCTGTCAAGTGCGAGTCACGTTCGTGCGCCGATGGTTCCGTACACTCACATGTATGTATGTAGGTAGGTATACTTACCTATTTGTAATTGATTTCTGAATAGAAAAACAGTGAAGTGCGAGTCACACTCGTGCGCCGAAGGTTCCGTACACTTACATGTAGGTAGGTATAACTTATTTGTAAATAATTACTGAATTAAAAAAAAACCGGCCAAGTGCGAGTGGGACTCGCACACGAAGGGTTCCGTACATTTCTGAATTGAATGAAAGGAAAATTGCGATTTACGGTTTATGACGTATTAAAAAAAAACTACTAGCTAGATCTCGTTCAAACCAATTTTCGTTGGAAGTTTGCATAGTAATGTACATCATATATTTTTTTTAGTTTTATCATTCTCTTATTTTAGAAGTTACAGGGGGGGGGGGGGGGACACACACACATTTTACCACTTTGGGAGCACTCTCGGGCAAACTATTCAGATTAGAAAAAAATGATATTAGATATCTTAACATCATTTTTGAAGACCTATCCATAGATACCCCATACGTATAGCTTTGATGAAAAAAAAAATTTTGAGTTTCAGTTCTAAGTATGGGGAACCCCAAAAATGTGGTACTTTTTTCTATTTTTGTGTGAAAATCTTAATGCGGTTCACCGAATACATCTACTTACCGAGTTTCAACAGTATAGCTCTTATAGTTTCGGAAAAAAGTGGCTGTGACATACGGACGGACAGACGGACAGACAGACATGACGAATCTATAAGGGTTCCGTTTTTTGCCATTTGGCTACGGAACCCTAAAAACGTCAACTGCGAGATGGACTCGTGCGCCGAGAGTTCGGTACACTCCTATGAAGGTAGGTATACTTATTTATAAATTGTCCTATCTTTTGATCGATCATTGTAAAATATTATTTTACAGCCTAAGTATATAACCTTTAGTAGGTATTTCATGTACATTTTTACTTGATAGTTCTATCCGTTCCTGAAAAAATGGGCCATAATAGACAGACGAACGAACTAGCAAGTGGTCCCTATTTATATTATGACATTTTTTATGCTAAACAAGAGTAATAAATAAAAGCCAAAGACATAAAATTTAGGATTCATTTATTTTTCTAGATCGACAATTCAAAGCTCAAAAACAATCAATTATGTATTTGTTTTCACAAGAAAAATATAGAAAGGTGAAAACTAAGGGTAGTTGAAGTTTCACGGGTCCCCGTCAAGTGTCAGATTGTCTATTCAGAAGATAAAATGACATAAAATATATGGAAAGCACTGTCGAAATCCTTCGAATGAGCTATCTGACATTTTATTCGGGATCTATAAAACTGGCTCTGTGTGTGTGTATGTGACAGGTCGCCTTCGGCTCCCCACATGTAAACTGGCTCTAACATTTGTATGTCTGACACATGTTTGTTTCTGGTCAGCCAGGTGTTTTCGTATTCATTATAAGTATTTATAAAATCTTTTTGTAAATAATAATAATTTTTGGAATAAGTATTTACAAAATATTTTGCATTTTTGAAGCATACTTTTTTTTAAAGTTCTGTAGTAGGTACCTACAAAGCGTCATTGAGCTAAGCAGAACACTGACGGACGGACATGACGAAAGTATTACTATTGTTAAAACTATGGAACCCTAAAAAAGTGGGTAATTTTATAAAATATATCATAGTAGTATTTACTTAAATTAACTCTAATAATACGAATGATATACTTAAATAAAACTACGAATAGGTCGTACGTAGGTAAGTCATTAAACGTAAACTACTAGTTTAGAATATTATTTTTTGGATTGTAATCATAATATGAAACGGTTATTGTAAATCACAATTTTTGTTGCAAGCCAAACAACGTGAAACAAGGTAACTCTCGTGGTTGTAGCGCGTCGACTGATGAACTGAAGCGAGCGATCGCGGTAGTGTGCAACGTGCGGGCGGTGAAGTAGATTGTTTAGATGTGTGCGCGCATAGACACTCACGCATCGAAACTCACAGCGAAGGCGGCAGAGGAGAGCGTTGAGATAGCAATAACTTTGCAAAATACCTAAAACTCTAAAACGTATTTGCTGTGCACTACTCTTAACAGCCACAACATTCTACATTGACCTGCAACTGGTAACTAGGTACCTATAGTACAAGCCTAGTGCTTAGTTTGGGGCTAGTTTGCGCTGTGTGTAATAAAACGTCGTGCCATATTCGATATTCAATTCAACATGGCCGCGACGCGAATGCAACCTAACCTACACTTAACCTACCCATCTAATAATCATAAAACAAGCATCTCCCCACAGTTTAACAGCCACAACATTCTACATTGACCTGCAACTAGTAACTAGGTACCTATAGTACAAGCCTAGTGCTTAGTTTGGGGCTAGATTGCGCTGTGTGTAATAAAACGTCGTGCAATATTCGATATTCAATTCAACATGGCCGCGACGCGAATGCAACCTAACCTATACTTAACCTACCCATCTAATAATCATAAAACAAACTTCTCCACACAGTTTAACAGCCACAACATTCTACATTAACTTGCAACTAGTAACTAGGTACCTATAGTACAAGCCTAGTGCTTAATTTGGGGCTAGATTGCGCTGTGTGTAATAAAACGTCGTGCAATATTCGATATTCAATTCAACATGGCCGCGACGCGAATGCAACCTAACCTATACTTAACCTACCCATCTAATAATCATAAAACAAGCATCTCCCCACAGTTTAACAGCCACAACATTCTACATTGACCTGCAACTACAACAATTACACTTTATGTGGGGGCTTTTAGTTGCGGATGTCCCACATTTTGGTCCCGTTATCTTCTGGTGAAAGTGCCTTGCATACTCTATGCAAATTATGCAATTACGGGCCACTATTGACATTGACAGCTATTTGTTAGTAATTAGAAAATTTTGTTTTTTTTTTGTTAAGTTGGTAGAGACGGTTGTTAATTTTGAATTTGAATTGGTTCCAGATTTTTTAACGTCTAGATTGTTCAAAGAGAATATTATTATAATAATAACTAACGTGTATTTTAATTTGTCTGTTGTAGAAATAAAACAAAGAATAAATAAAAAATTAGATAGTTTCTCTCTGAAGATTGTTTTGTTTTTATCTAAGTAGGTATATTTAAAATATTTGACTTGTTAAAATTGTGTATCGTGCATAAACATGACTTACTAAACAACCAAACAATTTTAGTATTTTTTGATGTAATGAACAACATTTAACAATTGTTTATGGTTTAATATCAGATAAAAATTCAAATATGTAAAAATCATTACCATGTAAGTAATACTATCTAATTTTGATTATATAGTTGCGATGAAAACAAAGACTAGTCTTTCTTTTTTGGGAAATATTTCTTACTCTATCTATACTTACACCTATTTAAAGTAAAAAACGCTGATATAAAGATTAGATTTCTAATATAAAAAATAAAAATAATTCGATTAAATTATTATGATAGCAACAGCAGCGGGATAATTTTATCATTAAAATGTTCAATTATATGAATAAACTTATTTTAAGCATTTAGTTATTACAGTACTTAACATCAAAAAACTACCAAAAACCAAGAAATAAGAAGAAATATTACATCATGTAACTCGTTACGGCCAAGCTGCTGTTACGGCCAACCAATCAGATTTCCACCGCCAAGAATGATCTAATGTGACAGTGAAAAAATGATGCCATCCGCCATGTTGCCGTAATGGCGGCCATAAAAAAACTAACGGAATTAAATGCCTAACAACTGGAGAAAGGCTTTCGATTGTCCCACATATCTAACACGCGAATCCGACGGTGTCGACAGTTCCACTATGAAACAGCCCAACTGTTCAGCTATTCCACTGTCCAATGATAAATAACCAACCTTATTTTCTTCAAAGCAACTGCCATTTTGCCGCGAAATTTGACGTTCTACAAACGTCAATTCTGACATTTGCGCGCGCTACTTACTTCCCCACTATCCCGCTCTATGACAAGTTTGCATTTTCAGTAGTTAAGTGCGCTAGCGTCTTAGCAAACGTAACAAATAACGTATAGAAATGTTAGTGACACAAATATCCACCAGCAAAGCTAACTTGGTCGTTGTAGTACTGTCTCTATTGGTCGACATTGAAAAAGAAAGCACTGTGTTTTTTCGACCGGCATTTCGCTAGTATGTCGAAGAAAGCAGTGTTTAAATGCACGTGTATTAGAAACGTTGAATTTACCGGTTGCATCGCATTATATTCAGTTAGTTGCATAAGAAAACTTCTTTTTCCCGACATTCACTTTGTTCGACATGATAATTTTACCTATATAGATTATTTTTTAATTGTAGACAACGACTTGACTTAATTATCTTTCTGAAGAAAAATGTCAAATACAAAGAACGAACGTCAGATTATCTTTAGTCTGAAATTTAAAAAAAACTACGCTAGGTAGGTACTAAAAAGGGGAACGAGTAAGATTTTTTCCCACTTCCGTTTTATTTTACAAATAAATGGAAAATGGTTATTTTCTTCTCCTGGTAGGTGTACCAACTGAATTCATATTTAGCTTACTAAAACAATATAGAAATACCATTTAAAAGGTGTCAGCCACTCTCTGGCTGATCCCACGGAACCTAAATCCCATCACCATACAAGTGTACTTGTAACCAGCTCACTAAGATCGATATAAATATTATGACAACCATGTGACTGGGTTGAAATTAAGAATAATATTACTGAATATAAATGCCCTCAGCTACAAGTAAGTAAGAACATCTAACTTATTAAAGTTTCTTAATTATGATTTATTATGATATAAATGAATATTTAAACTTTTTAAACTAACACGATTGGAACTTATAACTTTATATTTCCTGGGCTTTAATCGCGTGATTTTTTTTACTTTTTAATTTTCTTACCTCGACGTTTCGACCATGTTACAACGTTGTGGCCGCGAGAGGACTGCTAAAATTAAAAGTAAATTACGCGATTAAGACCCAGGAAATAAAAAAATTAAGAAATTAATATTTGATTTGATTTTTTGAGTATAAGTAGTAGTAAGTAGATAAAAACCAGCGCACTAAGATATAAAAATACTATTAAGGTATACACACACAAATACCACAAAGGTTACTTCTACCCTCTGACTGGATTGAAATGAAGAATTATCCCCTGTGGTCTTCAGAACCCTGAAAGGTTATAATAATTTAGTTTAATTGTAGTTGTAGTTGTAGTAGATAAAAACCAGCGCACTAAAACCGATGTAAAATACCATTTGAAAGGTTTACGTCTACCCTCTGACTGGATTCAAATGAATAATTATCCCCTGTGGTTTTCAGAACCCTGAAAGGTTCATAATTTAAAGTTACTTGTAGTATATAAAAACCAGCGCACTAAGATATAAAAATACCATTTGAAAGGTTACGTCTACCCTCTGACAGGATGAAAATGAAGAATTATCTCAATGGATAGAAATCCCAAGTACATCTACAACAAGTACATCTAACGTATATTAATAAAGTTTCATTATAATAAATATCTATTTGATTTGATGTTTTTATTTAGATATGAGTTATGCTACTTGTTATAGTGGTTGTAGTAGATAAAAACCAGCTCACTAAGAACGATATAAAAATACCATTTGAAAGGTTACGGCCACGTCTCTGGCCGGGTTCTCAGCGGATGCAACATCTGGCCCAAGTTTCGGGGTCACGTAACACATATTCGTAACGGCGAACTCGAAGAAAGTTGCTGCTTTGTGTTACACGAGCCGTTCGTCGGTCGGCGCGGGCGCAGTGGCGGAGGCTGTTCTGTGTTAGATGATGGTAGATTTACTATTAAGTAGGTATTTGTTTATTATTCAGATGCTTCTAGACTTAAAGCACACGTCAAGCCTGAGGAGCTAGACACTATTAGTAAATACAATTTTAATTATAACTAGATATATAGATAAACATGTTATAAATAAATATTGCACGACGTTACACACAGCGCAATCTAGTCCCAAACTAAGCACTAGGCTTGTGCTATGGATACGACAACGGATATACTACATTTTTTTTTGTAAATATATACATATGATACATAGAAAACACTGAATATCCCATATCTTCGGACCGTGGTGAGTCCTAGGACATGTTGGTTTCCTCACGATGTTTTCCTTCATCGTAAGAGCGATGTTATTAGCGCACATACGTTTTTCTTAAAGAAAAAGACATTGGTGCGCGGTCGGCCTGGATTCGAACCCACGACTCCCGGAATAAAAGTCGGGGTATCTACCACTAGACCAACACCGCTCAATCAATCAAATCAAGTCTGCCTGCACACAATCGCTCAATTATGTGCAGGCAGACCTATGCTTTACCATCCACCCCTCTCAGAAGCCTGATGCCGGCTTTCCACTGCGAGCGGAGCGGAGCCATTAATGTGTCAGTTCAACATAATGCGAAGAAAGCATATTTGTGACTGTTTTAATAACTGGACTATTGTTTTCATAACTGGACTACTGTTTTAATAACTGGACTATTGTTTCAATAACTGGACTATTATTTTAATAATTGGACTACTGTTTTAATAACCGGACTATTGTTTTAATAACTGAACTGCTGTTTTAATAACTGGACTACTGTTTTAATAACTGGACTGCTGTTTTAATAACTGGACTGCTGTTTTACTAACTGGACTGCTGTTTTAATAACTGGACTGCGGTTTTAATAACTGGACTACTGTTTTAATAACTGGACTACTGTTTTAATAACTGGACTTCTGTTTTTAATCTCGTATCTCAGCGTGAAAGAGTTACAAAGTCACATATGTCTACGTACTCTCACGTTAATAATATTTGTTATCTAGGATGGATGACCTAGGTTAGGTAGGTACCCATGTTTATTGGAAATAACTGAAATGTATTAAGCATTTTAAGTACTTACCTACTGCAATTCCTTAGAACAATAAGTAGGTACCTATTACTTACCTAACTGCAGTTTTCCTCTATGCCCAAATTGAATGAGTCAAATTGTGATGTTTTGTCAGTGAGTTGTTTAACACATTGTATTGACTCATTCCTATGTAGGTAAGGTATATTCATTAAATTGAGCCCATTCATTTTTGAGGTCAATTTATCACACAAAAACAATGGTGAGTAAGTAAGTATTAAGTATAGTGTTTTCTGTGTTTTCTTTGATTTTTTGAAACAGGAGGAGTCAAGCCATTGTCTCGACTTCAAAAAAGTGAAGAAGAATGTTCTCAAATCGGGGTGTCTGTGTATGTTTGCGGTATTTATTATTAAGTACCTCACAATGTCTTCCAATCCAAATACACACAAGAGAGACAAGCAAGCAGTTGGTCCCGGTTGTTATCTCTGATAGCTGATAACAGTCGTTAGGTCAAGGTAGAGGCGTTAGTTCTACCTGAAAACTCTAACACTAGGTGACACACACAACTACACGAAAAACAAAGATCACTTTAATTACCTACTAAGATTTTTATTATAATTTTTTGGTAATTCTTACACCATTTAGGCAGGCGTCTGCCTGCCTGTAGGTACCTATCTACCTACCTACCTACAGAGTTAATTAGAATTCTCAAATGTTTTATACCATTGTGTTAATTACACGTTAAAAGTCCTCGACAGTTGGCGATTCCTCACTCGTGCTTGCCTACAGATGCCATCGTGCCAGACAAGCTAAATTACAGTATT
Organism: Idaea biselata; assembly: GCA_958496205.1. Taxonomy (NCBI): domain Eukaryota; kingdom Metazoa; phylum Arthropoda; class Insecta; order Lepidoptera; family Geometridae; genus Idaea; species Idaea biselata. Next base: position 5,352,682 of record OY292405.1, on the reverse strand, counting down.
ACTTAACAAACATTACCCAGACACAATTGACGATAAATAAAACAATAAATAAACAGCATCCTACGTAACTAAATACAGACGTGACTTTGAAAAAACCATTCGCATCGAAATCAGAAAGCGCGGCAGTGTGCCGGCTAAACATTAGCGACTATCACGACTTTTCTCTACTGCAGCGATATAGTTCTACGCTTAGCTATACATTGATGGTTGTTTCGCTGACGTTACAGAGAAAGTTGTGACATTAGAGGCAATGGGTATGGTGTACGGCGTTTGTATCAATAAGGTTATGAACACAACCGGTTGGTTTGCTGGCGAAAATGTTAAGTAAAATGTAGGTCACTGCCGCGGCATAACGGAGCGCGCTCGTTGTCCGCCCGCGTAACATTACGTATGGGAAATTATTTGAATTTAGAATCTTTGTTCTTTTTTTTCATTTTATCTGGTTGGCAGTTTGTCATTGTTCTTTTGTTTGTGGTCTAGTTTTGTTTGACGCAGATCACCGTTAGAGAATTTTGAGGTTAAATGGGATCAATTGATGCGTTTTGTTTTTCGTTTCGGTGCTGGGTGTCTGTGTGGTTTTGTCATTGTTATTGTCGGTATGAACGTTATGCTCAATAATTATGAATTTAATCCTTGACGCAAAACTATTGAATCGACTATACTACTACAGACTCTACTAGGTACTTCTCTTACTGATACTAAGTAGTAGTCCATGACATCGCGAGCTCTTTCTTGGAAAAAGGACTTTTTGAAAAAGAGTTTCATGGTGCGGAGATATGTTTGTGGGAGAACTACCCCACCACAAAAATTTATAACAACTTAAAGAAGTCTATATTATTATTTAATAAGCTCATAGAACCTGTCAACCAAGTTTTTTCAAAATCGGTTAAAAAATGCGACCTCTAAAGCGAGTACTAAAATATATAGGTACATAGGACGACGACAGACATCTACCGGCGAACTTTGCAGTTCAACTCGGCTTATAACTATCTATATTACTAACATGGAAATTATAACGATATAAGATAATAGGTATTATGCCCATCTCAAACATGTAACTAAACTTTATTTAATATAGTTTTTACCACACTTAGGAACTACTCCTTTAAATAAAATGCTTTATAAAATGTTAGTAACCTACCCGGTGGGAAACATTTTAATTTTTAAAACTTCGGATCTAAATCGCATTATAGATAACCATGGTACTAATTACCTCGACGTTTCATCAAACAAAAAAAATATTGGGATGGACACAAAATCGTGGAAGTTTAAAAAGTGTGTTTCATAACATTTGTTCGAAATTTGAAACTGTAAAAGAAAATTTTGGTTCAAACGAATGAAAATTCCTAAATTACGAAATAGTATACCTACAGCTTCTTATCTCAACCCTGCGTCCACCAGACATGACGTAGCTATTTCAACGCTAGTGTATAGATAATACAACAGACTGTGTAACGGTATTCTGTAAGCAAAGCACCCACTCTAAGTCAATGCTAACTTTCCCTGGTTTCAGATCTCAGTGTTCTAACTAGTTGGTAGACGACGCGAGTCACATCTCTTGATACTTTACTTTATTATTTATTGTAGGTAAATAACTGTAGGTACTTTTGTAAAAAGCACGCATGCAGGAGTCAATCTCTTTCTTTTACGAAACTAATTTGATTGATATACTACCGAAATAAAAAAAATATTCGTATTTTAACTAGGTTCCACTGCTGTCTCCAATCTATCGGGTTTAAAAAAATAGAATTCAGTATTCCTGCTGCATTTCTCAACGTGTTCCCGCCAACTTTAAACACTTAGCTTCGGGGTCCGGTTGTGTTTGACAACTGAAACTGAAGCTTTTGTTCGATTGGTACGGGTTGGGTTATTGTTATTCGATGTCTCTGGCATAACGTATGACTCTAGCGCACCAGTTTTTAAGCTATTGCATAGCTTATATCGCGGGCTTTGAGCTTTGAATGAAGAAATTTCGTAACGAAAAAACCTAACACCCCCCCACTCCGCCCACCATGCCATGACCGAGCTACATGGTAACCATGACAACATGGTACAAAATAAAATAATAAAGTATAATTGCATAAGTTGATAAAAAATGCTATGTAACACCTTTACCGCGGCAGTCCAGGAGTGCCACACGTTTTTTTTTAAATAAAATAATGGACGCCCTCTATATGGCCATATACTAACAGAAGATTAGGTTTAAAATGTAGCATTCTCACCTAGTGGCTATACGTAAAATTAATGCTAATTTCAAACTAGCTGCGACCCACGCTTTCATTAGCATAAGTCCCGATTCCGTTGAAATATCGGAATAAAAAGCCTTTGTGTTAATCCAGGTCTCCAGCCATTTGTATATCGAGTTTTATCGCAATTGGCTTAGTAGTTTATGCGCAAAGTACCTAACAAAGATCTACTTACTACACATACTGACACACAAACTACTAAACAAATTTATAACATTAGTAGGATTACTGGATGTTGTAAAACCACCGGTAAAGTCTACAAATTGTGTCAATTGGTCAAGTTTTTGTTTTGTGTCAATTTGTCAAGTTTTCAAAACCTGACAACTCTTTAGATTTTTTTTTCAGTATACCTATGTATGAAATATTTCGCTTGATCAACTAAAGTATCAAGATGAGTTGTGCGGTAGTGCATCGTATATGCGTTAGCTTTCACTATGCGTTGCAGTCTTTGCAAACCTTTCCTATTTCGCTAGGTATAGATAGGTTAAATTTGAACTAAGTATTAATTATAGACCTAAGCTATCGTCAATCATCAGAACACTAATAAAACGCAAGTGCTTTGTGTATAGTGCTCATAATGCGAAGGACAGGCACTGAATATAATTAATTTCACCCGCATAAGTCCCGATCCCGTGGGAATATCGGGATCAAAAGTAGCCTATAGCCTTCCTCAATAAATGGACTATCCAACACCGAAAGAATTTTTCAAATCGGACCAGTGGTTCCTGAGATAAGCGCGTTCAAACAAACAAACAAACTCTTCCGCTTTATAATAGTAATAGATTATTAAAAATTATAATTTAAAAAGCATTGCAGTTAATATTTAATTGAATGTTTGTCAAATATCTCACATTTGGCAGTTTTAACCGACTTCAAAAAATACGAGGTTCTTAATTCGACCCGTAGGTATAAATTGTTTGGTTTGTAGTTTTGTAGGTATGTATGTATGTGGATATGTTCACGGCCGCACTTCGGCATAATATGAAGTCCGCTTTACAATTCTTATTTTCATACTTAGATTAAAATTATTTTTTTATTTTGAAGGGGAGAATCCCGAGTAGGTCCCATAAAACTTTGGTGAAGGTCTGATGAGAACCTTCTCAATGATGAACAGAATAGCATCCCAGAAGGCAGTTAATTACTAATTTACACACACAAATATGTAGGTAAGGTACCTGCTTAGTTCAATTTGTGTCAAAATAACCCTAATAAATTAAATATCTACCAACCTCTTGGTAAATACCAAGGTAAAACTATTTTTAGTGTTACTAAGTAGATAAGGTATGTACAGCTACCTAGTTATTCTATTAAACAGAAATACCTTATTAATTTCTTGATAAATTTAATTAACAACAACAGTTCAACAACCGTAACAACTTAATAACAAATAACAACAATAAAACGGTATGTAAAGAAATTGCGTGATTGTTTAATTCTATGGTGGTGCAAGATATTTCCTTCAGATTTAGGTAGACATTAGTTGACGCATTGAATTTCAAGTAAAAATTAAAATCAAAATTACTTATCGAAAAGAAATAACGAATTTCCAAAATTCGTAGAACAAAAGTTGTTCTCTTAGACTTGTAGAACAATCCATTAACTGAATTTTCAATGTCCCTGTATTTCCGTACCTATATTATTTCATCGTCTTCACAGATTTGTGGTAAAAATAAGTAGGATCAACCCGTTACCCGTGTAAGTCGTAGCAGCGCCAAATCTATTATTACTATTATAAAGCGGAAGAGTTTGTTTGTTTTTTTTTGTTTGTTTGTTGGTTGTTTGTTTGTTTGTTTGAACGCGCTAATCTCAGGAACCACTGGTCCGATTAGAAAAAATCTTTCGGGGTTGGATAGTCCATTTATTGAGGAAGGCTATAGGCTACTTTTGATTCCGATATTCCCACGGGATCGGGACTTATGCGGGTGAAACCGCGGGGAGCTGCTAGTCCCATATAATCCGTCCCATTCGTAGACCGGGGTAGCCACTAACAAAACTGGTCGGAAATAGATCCAGTTCTCCTTTCTTCTACAATACATTTTAGGATGTGTCTTCGAAACGCGCCCTCCAACTACATGAAGTCACATTACAAGGATCTCTTTATCCTCCATTTCCATTTTTTGGGTTTCATAGTCAACGAAAAACCGTTATAGCTTCGTTATGTCCGTCTGTCAGTACCTATTCATTTAAATTGGTATTCGGTACATTATATTAAAATTTCATTTCAACAAACATTTTCCACGCTTACACACCGCGCACCGGCACAACAATTACAAAAACAACAACTATTTCCTCTAATAAGTAAAAGAAATTTTCCGGTCATGTAATATTACCGTAGCCGCTTACAAGACTTTCCTTACGCGTAACTGGCATTGGCATTGCGTGCGCAGACGCAACACCCACACTGGCGTATCTACTGTAGTTTACACACACACAGCGACAGCCTCAACACATCTTCACGAAGAAAGACAGTGTCCTACATTTGCTCACACTCACACTTACAAACGTTGTATGCGCTATTACTATGTTGAAATAAATGCAACAGCGTCTGTGTTCTGTGAATGTGTGCGTAAAGAAAGGTGTCTAGATGGGTGAAATGGCACAAATTGTAAACGGAACGAAATCTATATCTATGAAATGCTTTGTCCGGACTGATTTACGTGCAGGTTAACCAGCTGATTACTAGAGAGCTAAAATTTAGAGAGTGTGTTCTATAAATGACTTAGATATCCGTTAAGAAAACGTTTTTAAAAGTTCCTACAGGATTGATTTACTTTAATATTGGTATTTGGTACATACTTAAGTGTGTTATTTTAAAATCAAACATTAATTTTGTGTTATTGTTGCTCTTTGTTTTATCATTACGTAATTCGTTATTATTAAAATAAATAACTTGAATAATAACATGTAGGTATTATAGTTACTATACATTTTTATTTAAATTAACTTACTTACCTACATAACTTAATTTATTATAAACTGTATAACTAGATAGACAGAAACTAGATAAATAAAATATAAAACTAAATTAAATTTTCTAAAAGTTAACACAATAAATATACTTACCTACAAGTAAAATTTCTATTTACTAAGTCCATTACGGCCAAAAGTTCCCAGGGTTAAGTTTATAGTTTGTACCTATCTTAGATTTAACTTATATCATTATTTTCGCTGTACAGTGAAAGGGCAGGATGGCATAGCATAGACTCCATGGTCTTTCTCTGCGTAAGTAGGTAGGTAGGTACCTAGTACACCTACCAGTTCCTACTAAGTATACTAGCGTCTAGTCTAGAATATACGTTAACTATAGGATTATCTATACATTTTAAGTGAGAACGTTTGACTTTAATCACCAGATGACGAAGCAATCTAAGACGTAGCACGCTCATCTAAACTATCATTCCTTTTCTAAATACTACCTATCTAATACTTCATTCCATAACCAACGGGACGACAGCCCAGGGACCGTTAAAATTATAAAATACTGCGCTGTTAATTAAATTCTTAAATGTATAGAATCAAAGAGACTGTTCCACGACAACAGCTGACCTAGAACTTGAGAGAAAGACCCCCCTCCCGCGCGCTGCCTGCGCCCGCGCCGCTCGCGCTGCAGCCAAACTCTACCGTTTTGCATCTCAATCTATGACACAGCACAGCTTCAAATCTACGCAGTACCAGTAGGTAGGTATCTACGGACGGGGAGATGTTGTTACAAAAAGAAAGTTTAAATTGAATTTCCTGCAAGTAAAGATTTAGGGTTTCGATAAGTAGCATTACTATTAGGTACCTACCTAGACTACCTACCTACTTTATATCTAAATAATCTGGTTGTCTGGAAGAAGTAGTAGAAGAAGAGCGATAAGACCGCCGTAATTGCCCTTTGTCTGTAACATTGGTTTTGGTGTGAAGTAGGTAGGTAGGTAAGTATCATCTCTAAGTCATTGTGAAAGCTACCCTAGCTTTCGCTTCACGGCCTAGTTGCCCTGCATTACGAACTAAGCGTGAATGGCAAGGGCATAGATACCTAGGTAGGTACTATACTTACTGAGTATTAATTATTTAATACACAAGATATATTTATTGATTACTTACTCCTTACTTATTGACATACGGCAAGTAGCGTACGAGGGTTTGCAGGCTTTCTTTGTCCACACCTACAGCATCATAGGTACATGTACCTATGTGTGCTGTAGGTAGGTGTGCTAACAAACGGTGTATCGGCCGATTTATTCACACCAACTTTGTGCAGTTTCGTAGGTATCTATGTACTTTTGTTAGTTACCTAGGCAGGTCGGTAAGCAGTATACCTAATTCGACGGTTGAAAGGAAAAACAAATTAAACGCCACTTTGGGCCAAAATGACTTTTAAATGCAGTTCGATTGAGTTTCGAATTCTCTATCGATCTGTCTAGGTTAGAAAGCAATCGGAAGTTCTTTTTGGCGTTTCATTTAAAGTATAAAATGGGGTATTTTGAAAATACGCTCCCTTTAAACGACCTATTTATGACTATTTTTTTGAACGATGTCATATACATTTTATAATAAAATTGAAAATGCTCCTTAAGTTAATGACCAAACTTATTTTTCTACGAAGACGACGCATCATGCAATTTATCCTTCCGAATTCATATTTAATTTGGCCTTTCCATATTTTTTCCCTACTAAGTTATGTTTAAACGTGTCGTAACAGGTTTTGTTCCTCGAAAGTAAAGTACATCTCGTGGCTTTTAATTTGTTATTCCAATCCTACTTTGAAATATAAAGGTCGTATCATTTACTTTTCCAGGTATAAATAATATTGAGAGTGGCATATCATTTGTTTTTCCCTTCTTGATTTTTAACAAAGTTGGCGTTTCATAGGAGTATTTTTAAAACGTTACTTAATTATTGTGTGATAAAAGGCAACAAATATTAATACTTTGGGCGCATCAAACCAATCAGTCACCAATTACCATAGAATTAGATGGAGGACCTAAAATTGACCCAACCTTTAGTATGAATGACAGTGGGAATTGGACTCAATCCATTTTTAAAAGTTTAGGGTTTATAATAATTATTAAGGGTAACAATAAAAATGTAAACGAATCTCTTGCATAATTTCTGTAAAGCTAGCTTACGCATCTTCTTATTCAGATTAGCGAGATCTCTACATTTTTGTTGAAATTTGCTAACCCGTATAAGATAGGCTGCGCAAGCCAGCCTAACCAATTTAGAATCCACTTCCCATTGCCATAGTTATTTTAATAATAAAAACTTTAGGTTTTTATATATAAGGCATGTTCATCATCATCATTTCAGCTGTAAGAAGTCCACTGCTGGACATAAGCCTCCCTCATAGATTTCCAGATGCTTCGGTCATAAGGCATGTTATCGCCGAGTAAAACACTGTTTCTGTCCAACCTACAAAATAATAAAAAAAATATCAATAAATTGAGTTTTCCTTTCCAAGTTGTTATATTAGGTACTATCACACTAATTTCGGCCAATTTCGGACGTCAATAACGGAGACTCTTAATTCCATGTCAAAAACACCGGTTCACAGACAAAAATATATCTCGGATGAAACCTGGAAGATCATACAGAGGAAGGAGCTGAAAGGCACCTCGGGGAGTCAAGATGAATATGCCCGCATGAGTAAGTTGATCAAAAACTTATGCCGTCGTGATAAGAACAACTATCTAGAGCAAATATGTGCAGAAGTTGAAACTTACGCTGAGAAATATCAGACAGCAGATCTATTTAAGAAAATAAGAAGCATCACAAAGAGTTTCAAACCGAGCTCATGGGTCATCATCAACGATAAAGACGGTTATCCCATACATGATATGGCCCAAGCAGCAGAGAGATGGAAGGAATATTGCTCTGAGCTATATCAGGATGCATCTTTTGCGGAGGACAAAGGGAACGCATTAGCTTCTGTAGAAAGAGAGCCAGATATTCTTCTATCGGAAGTCGAAAATGCAATTAAAAAACTAAAGCCAAATAAAGCACCAGGGGCAGATCGAATAACAGCGGAAGCCATTAAAGCTCTTGGATCTCGAGGTGTAGCTTTGCGTCAGGGTTGCGTAATATCACCCATCCTCTTTAACATATATGGCGAGTATATAATGCGAAAAGCACTAGATGAATGGGAGGGTGGAGTGAAGTTGGGAGGTGTCAAAATCTCAAACCTTCGCTACGCTGATGACACGACTTTGTTTGCTTGTTTCGAGGAGGAAATGCTGGAGCTGTTGGACCGTTTAAAAATAGTCAGCGAAGAGTTTGGGCTAACTATAAACCATAGTAAAACTAAGATGATAGTGGTAGACCGGTTCGGCAGAGTCCAGCAATCTGGCGCATTGAGGGAGTTCGAAACTGTGAGCCAATTTGCCTATCTGGGGTCCCTTATCCACAACAAAGGTAGTAGCGAGCCAGAGATAAGGCGGAGAATTGGGATGGCTAAAGCAGCAATGACCCAGCTAGACAAGCTATGGAAAGACAGCAACCTCCGTAAAGCTACAAAAGTCTACGTGGTGCGAACTCTGATTTTGCCCATATTTCTGTACGGCTCAGAAGGCTGGACTATAAAAGCCCCAGATAGGCAGAGAATCGATGCCTTTGAAATGTGGTGCTGGCGCCGTCTTCTGCGAATCCCGTGGACAGCACGAAGAACAAACCAGTCGATTCTAAACGAACTGAAGCTTGAACGTCAAAAACGCCTTTCCTCTATCTGCCTGCAGCGGATCTTACAGTATTTTGGCTACATAGCGCGTCGAAATGCTGATAACATGGAAAGGCTCATCCTGGTGGGCAAGGTAGAAGGAAAAGGACCTAGAGGCAGAAGCCCAAAACGCTGGTCCGACCAGGTGTCAGAACAGCTGGAGATGCCAGTTAACATCGCACTGCGGCAAGTTGAAGACCGCAGCAAATGGAGACATCTTGTACACGACGTTGCACGAAGTCACGATCCTCAACTATGAGGGACCGACCGAGGAGGAGGAGGATCACACTAATAAAAAAAATGTGAAAGTTAAGATGATTGTCTGTTTGGATGTTTGTGTTTCAATCACGCTAAAACTACTGAATAGATTGGTACTATCACACTAATATAAAAATGTGAAATTAAGATGATTGTCTGTTTGGATATTTGTGTTTCAATCACGCTAAAACTACTGAATAGATTGCGATGATGAAATTTCTAAGATCAAAATAAACGCAATAAATTGAAGCCCTATCCTTAAAATGGACAACATTTAAATTTCATAACCTTATGTGGTCAATGAATTATTTCACCGAACTAAAAAAATTACGGGAATTGTATGTAAGAGTTTCTTCTGAATTGTTTTTTTTTCATCGAAGTGATATAGACCATTTTTCCTTTTATATATTTAGTTTGAGTTGGTAATTTAAATAATTTTGCCTCCGAATTATTCACGAGATTTGGTAAATAAACCAATTTATCCTTTTAACTTTTTTTTGTCGATGATCTATAAAGTGTTTTTCCCTACTTACTCAAAATGCCATTTCAATGGAACGCCACTTTTTGCTTAAATTATTGACTTTAATTAAATGAAATTTAATACAAAATATAGAGAACACAAAACTTGATCTATTCACAAAATTTCAAAAAAATCCATCTATAAATAGAAAAGTCATGATCATTTTTCTTTAATTTTAAACTTTAAACAGCTCTGCTGAACAATTGGCCAAATGTCGTATCATTTGTTATGCCTTTCAACCGTCGCTATGCATAGGTGGTTGGTCCGTAGTACATAGTAGTTCCAGTGGTACTTTTCCTTCTGAAATGTATTAACCACCAAGTAAATGATCGATCTTCCGAACACCTATTTGAACATTTTGCATCATTATCCCGGAATATTAATAGTACAAAGTCGGTCTCGTATTTAGAAAATAAATAATTAATCTTGAAAAAAGCGCCATCTACTTTAGAGTAGAAGAACTTTTTCGCCATCTTTCCAAAAAAGAAAACCACACCATCAATCGATTAAAAAAAAACGGTTTCAAATTATTAATATTAAAAAACAACTGGTTTCATTAATTTAAAAATATGGACCTACAGGAGGCATAGGTACGTATAAATAAAGTTTAACTATATTCTATTACTTCTTTTTTATAATTATTCATCGAGATTTCGTCATGCATGCCTGGCAATATTAAGCTGCATTGCAGTACTTTTTTTTAGTCTGGTAACCCTAAACCAGGTCAAGGAAGTGCATTGAAAAATCTGCTCCTTTTGCTCCTTCGCCAACTTTTTTGTTATTTTTTCGATAAATCCAGCCATGTGAATCATTTAGCAATGAGCAAAACAAATAATGGTGACATAAAGCAGATCTGTGTTCATTAAAATGGACAAAAGTGCTTGTGGTTTACGAGGGACAGATGAAAATTCGACAGTGACAGCCAGCGAAGTGAATACCGCACTACAGCATTTTAGGTGAATTTATTATGATAAACTGCCAATAATTATGTTCTAATTCCTGTATTTCAGCTTAGTATAGTTTGTAGGAGGAACCTAGGGTAAAATCCTTGACGAATTTAGCAAGTTAAAATCGTCATAACATTTGACCCAATTTACGACCAATGTGTGCGTTGACCTAACTCTGAATGCGGATTATATCGCGAAGTTATTTTTAGCAACAGCTTTGCAGTGAATTAATTATTTATAATGTCATTTGTGACATGATAATGTTACTGGCATGATACAAACGAACATCTAAACATGATAAAACCTTCATGCAGATAAAATAATAGGGAATTAGACAAGTTCTTTGTTTGAATCTGCAGATTGTATTCCTCTATTGCGGAACTTTAAATAAAACCATGTTACTTTCTTTACAATTCCTGTAAATAACATGTAATAATCTAGTTTAAATCTATTTTAACTAGGTACTGTTTGTTTATTTTTAGGTGAAAAATATTTTGAAAAAATCAATACTGTATCTAACTCCGGTTTATTTCTTTTTCAGTAATGAAGCACATGTCAACAATCCATAAGCCTCATTCAAGAAAATGTAAATGGTTGAATGGATCAATTTACATAACTGTAGTTAATTTTACTTCCACTAAAACAAAACAGGTTGTGATTTTTAAACCAATCACATCTAATTTTTAAAATTCATATCATCTACCGTAGTTGGCTGTATGATGATAAAAACCATTGCCAAAAAGAAAGTGCCAAAAAAATATGCATTCCAAATTTAAATTTGCTGAGAGTGTAAATTTTTGGTGGGAAATGTGTAATTAGTTAAAATGCAGATGTATTTGTGACAATATTTATAATGATTTTTGACTGAATCTTGTATATAAGGCTGGTTTGTGAGTGGGGCTTTAGCCCTGAAGAGTGGAGTGACACTGCGCAGTAATGAAGAAGCAAAATGTACGCACTTTATCATTGATTGTGTGCACATTCACATATTTGCTAGTCGGAGCAGCAGTTTTTGATGCACTTGAGTCTACAACAGAAAGAAATCGTTTCGAAGTGCTACAAGGTAAGCAGACAAACTCTGAATACATCTTGAGGACCAATATAACATAATAAGACTACAGAAATTAGTTCTTGTTGCATTAAAATTAAAAACCCATCCTGAATTCTGGTGTGTTATGGGAAAAAAAAGTGTCCCTTGATGGTGCAGTGCAATCCATTGTATGGTTTGGGGGCCAATGTGTCTCATAGATAAGATGATTTTTTAAATGAAACCCCTCTCTCTCTTTGAAGTTTTACATTTTTCTTGTCTTATAATCAAAAGATCACAAAATTATCTCTATGCTTAGGAACTAATTAGGGGTGCACTTTAGAATCCTACGTCACGAATTTGTATAAAAAAAGACTTGTAGGAGATAGAGGAGAAAGAGGGCTAACCGTTATTGCTAGTTTTATGTTGAGCAATGAAAAAAAAATTTCATACATTTTTACTTGCAACTTCGAAAAAAATATACGGATCACCCCGACTTGTACAACACTCCCCCCTCCCCCCACCCCTCCCTACCCCCAAAATCGTGACGTATGATTCTAAAGCGCAACCCTAATTAGACTTTGAATGCATACTAAATAGAAATCTAAGTTTATTTCACTGTCAATTGTTTTAAGGTAGACAAATCCTACTTCCTACTAATATTATAAATGTGAAAGTTTGTATGGATGTTTGTTACTCTTTCACGCAAAAACTACTGAACCGATTGTGATGAAACTTGGAATATAGATAGCTGGGACCTAGAATAACACACAGGCTACTTTTTATCCCGTAATTCCCGCGGGATCGGGACTTACGCGGTTGAAACCGCGGGGCGCAGCTAGTACTTATATAAATACATTTAGATTAGATTCAGAAAATATCAATATATTTGGAGCGATACATTTACCTACAGTGAGACTTTTCACATAAAACAATAGTTTTTAGTGAAACTAGAGGTATTCCAAATTCTGGGTAGGTATTTACTAGAGATGGGCCGACTAGGGGTTCTGCCGACTAGCAGACTAGCCGACTAGTCGGTTCCAAAATTGCCGACTAGTCGGCAATGCATTGAAATTCCGAGATATTTGGGTTAATCATCATCGCTCGGCGATTGTTGCTATTTTTGGATAAATTTGCACTACGAAAGCTATATTGTAACTTCCAAAAAATGGTTGTAATAAAAATAAAAGTTGAAAAAAAAAATGGAGCTGAGGCATAGTTATGACATTTTAGATGTTTAGACGATCGCGATTTAAGTAAGCTATGACGTGTTTTGTTTACGTTTTTCTGACTACCCACCTTCTAAAACTGTACTACTAATTAAATTAATATTGGTTTATTGCATAATTGTTAGTTGACGACTAGTCGGCATAATTTGGCACCTGCCGACTAGTCGGTTAAACTGCCGACTAGTCGGCCCATCTCTAGTATTTACCTAAATTATTGTAAAATATGTTACGCATTATTATTATTTTTTACTTAATACTAGTTACTTCCATAATGTACTTCTTTTTTCTTTGTCATTTTTGATGATTTGAATAGATTAGGAATTAGGTACCTGGATAAATTATTTATTGTACCACCACAAAGATTACAACAAAAATAATAAGAAAGTCATCAACAACTTATATCTAGGAGGTACACTGAGTGGCCTTATCTATATACAGTGGTGGTCATATAATTAAGAACGCTGATATAAAGGGAAGATTTTTTTAACTAAGACGCAAAACTAATTGCATGCATTATTTTTTATCGTTCTCGGTATCGTAAAACTTTTCCATAATACCACTGTATTCATTGATACACATGATTAGCTAAAAATAAATACACAAACTGTTTACACTACTTCTAAACATAGTACTCCTATTTACTGGCTGGCCACGTAATTAAGAACGCTCAATAATTTATACGTTTATTCAAATTTAATTAGAGAAAAATCAGTCGATTTGGTACTGTTTGTATAATTTTGGAGCCATTTAGTGCTGTAAAAGGTAAAAGTGATTGCTTCTTATGAAAAAACAATGGAAAAAATAAAAGTTGTAATAAATCTACAAGGGAAGTAATAATAAAAGTTCGCCAGAAGTATTTGGTCCAACAAAAAAGATAGCCGACCATCGACAATGTGCAAAAACGATGGTTTTCCACACTGTAAAGCATTTTGCTACGTATCAAACTACTTCGAAGGTTTCGCGTGTACCTAAACAGTGAAAATCAACTCCTCGAGATGACCGAAACATCGTTCGTATGGCAAAACAAAATCCTTCTAAAGGGTCCAATGACAAGAAAATAATATTTAGGTGAAAACAACCCTACAGCAATCTCAGCATGCACTATTAAAAGACTTTTGGTAGAAGAAATATTGCACGGAAGGATAGCAAGAAAGGTACCCATGTTGAAATTTGCCACAGGTAAGTCCAGCTGACATTAGCGAGAAAGTATGAAACCTGGACTGTGCGACATTGGTAAAATGTACTTTTTTTCTGACGAGTCGAAAATAAACAGAGTATGTTTCGATGGAAAATGATATGTACGACGTCCCACGAATACAGCATTCGACCCTGAAGTACACGAAAGTTACATTAAAGCACGGTGGTGGAATGTGAAAATTTGGGGATGGTTTTTTGGACATGGTGTTGGACCTGTAAAGTTGATAGAAGCTAACATGGATCAGTTCCAATACAAAAATATACTGGAAGAAACAATGTTATCTTACGCTGAAGACGTTCTACCGGTTATTTGAACATTCCAGCATCACAATGATCCAAAGGACACTGCACGCACCGTAAAGGAATTTCTTACAGCGCAATCAGTTTCTGTCTTAAATTGGCCAGCCAACAGCCCAGATCTAAATCCAATAGAGAATCTGTGGCTCAAAGTAAAGAAAAAGGTTTCCAATACAAAGTGTGAAAATTTATGAGAGCTATCGAGCTGTACGACGTTTTCGTAGAAGAATGGAACTCTATTTCGTTTGCGAAATATCAAAAATTAATATAGTTAATGGCTCGCCGGTGTAAAGCAGTAATTAAAAGCTGTGGATATGCTATTAACTATAAATTTTAGTCAAAAATGTATTAAATTGATTTTTAAATTTTCTGCGCTACATATTATATTGTAATTTTTTAAATGTAAGTGTCATACAAAACATTTCCCGAGCAGTTTAATAAATCGTTCTTAATTATTTGTCCAGCTTCAGTACTGTTTGAATATGTTACATTGGTAAAATCAATATAATGTGAAAAAAATAGTTAGCGATTTCATTATAATATTCCTAAGCCACGTTGCTCTATTAATGTGGCTATTTTATAACATAACTAGATGATTCTCAAAAGGTACACATCTCTGTGTGTGGCACGATTTATATAAAAAACTTCTAGAACTTCAAATCGTTCTTAATTATATGGCCACAACTGTATATAAAAGCGAAAATCATCTTTTATCTATTACTATTATAAAGCGGGAGAGTTTGTTTGTTTTTTTTGTTTGTTTGTTTGAACGCGCTAATCTCAGGAACCACTGGTCCGATTTGAAAAATTCTTTCGGTGTTGGATAGTCCATTTATTGAGGAAGGCTATAGGCTACTTTTGATCTCGATATTCCCACGGGATCGGGACTTATGCGGGTGAAACCGCAGGGAGCTGCTAGTTATATAAGCCAAATACAAATTTAAGGTGCTACACACAACAGCTCCTACACGCGTCATGCATACATCTGGGTTATAGCGATCTCATTCAGGCAACGTTTGGATGGACAGAGACTTGGACTTTTTTCCATCCATTCTATGTAATATCGTTTTCTCGGTCTGCCTAGAAGACTTTTGAAATTTCAATGGATTCATGTGATGGGCTATTTATTAACCCCCGACGGAAAAAGAGGGGTGTTATAAAATTGACGTGTCTGTGTGTCTGTCTGTCTATCTGTCTGTCTGTGTGTGTATCTGTCTGTGGCATCGTAGCTCACGAACGGATGAACCAATTTCAATGTAGTTTTTTTTGGTTGATAGGTGACTTTTGCGCGAGTGTTGTTATTATAATACATTATTAAAACAATTTCAGCAATCGAAGGTATGATAATAAGAAAATACAATATAACGGATGAGGATTTCCGAGTAATGGAGACAGTGGTTCTGAAGTCGGAGCCCCATAAAGCTGGTCAACAATGGAAGTTCACAGGAGCTTTTTACTATGCTACTACTGTGCTCACTACTATCGGTAACAATATATTCTAAAACTCAATAAATTCCCTATCTTTCTTCAGCCAGATGTTAAACTCTATATCCTGTTAAGGTGGTTTGCACTAGGTAGGGTCCACTCTATTTGTATACAACAACTATGTAACCTACTTCAGACGAATAAATTTCATTTCATTTCATTTCAAATGTAACTCCTAGCCATTGTTAACATGTTCCTTCATTTAATTGACAATATTGTTTTGAAAACCTCTGGCTAAATTTATGTATGTTTCCAGTAGTCAGATAGCTGGTCAGATATCGTTTCTATTTGTGGTAGTGTTTGTCGCAAAAATCAGACCTGTGGGTATGGTTTCCCATCGGTCAACTCTGGAGAAAACAATAAATAAACATAAAAACAGTGTATTATCTATTGGCATAAACTTCATTAGTCTGACCAATAGGAAACATCCATTTTAAGAGCTGTTTCCCAGTTAATTAATTTCACAATTTGGAATAAAAATAATAAAAATATACCTCCTTACTACAATAAAAATATACCTCCATATAAACTTAGTCATTGTTTATAAGTAATTATAAACAATGACTAAGTTTATGTAACGTTTCTCTCTGTCTGTTAACTTTGAAACTTCGTCTCACAGTAGAAGACAAACATTACATAAAGTTAGTAAGGGGGTCAGTGTTTCTAACCAGTGTTTTTGTAATTTATTACAGGTTACGGTCACTCAACCCCAGCTACCATAGGAGGTAAACTTTTCACAATGTTCTACGCCATTGTTGGTATACCTCTCGGGCTCATCATGTTCCAGAGTATTGGTGAACGAGTCAATAGGCTTAGCAGGTAAGACCCCTTCAGCCGTCTACGAAACCGTAGTTTCGTAACTGGTATCGATAAAAGAAATATTTTTCCTTGTACGTAACTAGTTTCGATGAAAGAATGTTTATTCTTTTTACGAAACCATGGTTACATACAAGGTTTATTTTGCAATATCATAAAACTTTACCATTACGTACAAGGAAGAATCATTCTTTCAACAAAACCCTTTTGCCTTAATGTTGAATTTCAAGACATCCTATTTGCAGAAAACCAGCAGGGATAGCATATGAACGAGAAACAATTTGCTGATCGACAAAAGAGTTTACGGAGCAGCTGCTATATCTTTGTTATTTTTTTAATTTCTTTAATTTTATTCATGTCGCAAAAACAACAGTAGGTATTCAAATACTAGTTTATTAGTAAATAATCATACGCACACAATACGCATAGTCAATCAAATAAACCGCTCCTGACTGGCACAAAAAAAACGAAAAGGCATACAAAGCAACATTGCCTCTTTGTATGGCAATATCTATCCTTAGCACCAAATAAAAATGTTTCTCGTGCTCTTATGCTGGCGCTAAGAGGCATGTAGAAGAATAAGCATGTTTCCCTGTCTACTATTTTCGACTTATTTAAACGCATCTATAGGAACTACTCTCCAGTACTTATGTTATGTATCCTACTTGGCTCTTTGCCAAAACTCCATGACTTACGATGACTTGTCTAATCTTCCTAAACCATTGTCCACAGTGTAATAATAAAGTCAATAAAGCGCGCAATGAACTGCCAACAGACAAGCGCTTCGGAAGTCGATCTAATATGTGTAGTTACAACCCTGTCATCATTGACCATCGCAGGCGGGGCTGCAGCATTCTCAACCTTCGAAGGGTGGAGTTACTTCGATAGTGTTTACTATTGTTTCATTACTTTGACCACTATTGGTAAGTGTTGTGGTAAAATACTGGTCTGCAGGTAATCGTGCTATGCCTTAGACAGCTTACCATCTGGTGAGAAAGTATTTTAGTATATTTTACACACAAATGGTACATCTGATGACCTCTGATGATTGACACTGGGTAATTGTTCATATCCACCTAATTTAAATTAACTTCTAAGACAAAAGAGGCACGCTCTTGCATTAAACACAATGACATAAATGTTAGTTTGTCTAAAATAGATTCTGCGACAATGGAGGTATCCTCTAGCTGTAATAGTCAACTTTTAATTGCGCTATCCGATGAGTCGAATAATCATAATTACCTTAATAATTGCCCTCAAATAAAAAAATGTAAAATAAACTATGTAAGTAATATCAACCTGGTGCATCAGAATATCCGTGGCTTTGCAGAGGGCAAAAGACTAACACTGGAACTGTATATGAACTCTGAAAATATTGATATTGTGTGCTTAACTGAGCATCACCTCCGGGCTCACGAGCTCATGTTCAGTTTCAGCGATCACCAGGTTGGCAGCTCATTCTGCAGGGTAAATACGAAGCAAGGAGGTTCTCTTATTTTATTGAATAAACAGCTAAAATATAAAGAAAGAAAAGATATCGTATCTATGTCTGTAGAATGTGTAACTGAAATAGCTTGTGTAGAACTTGAGCAGTTAATAATAGCATGTGTGTACAGACGACCAAAGCCGTACAATTTTAAGAAATTTATTGACATATTAGATACAATGTTAGCAAAACTAACAAAATCAAAAAAGCAATTGATTGTATGTGGGGATTTTAATGTTGATTTACTTAAAGTATCTTCTTTCTCCACCATACTTTTAAATTTGTCTCAATCACACAAACTAACTAATTTGTTTCTGGAGCCTACCAGAACTACTGAAACTACTGCAACCTGCATAGATAACATCTTCATATCCGAAGATGTTACTGCTATTAGCAAATCTGTTATAAACAAATTGCAATCAGATCATAGTGGCCAGTTAGTCAATTTTGTAATAGTAAAAAAACCAATACCCAATAGAAAAATAACATATGTGCCAGTAACTGCCGTTCGACTAGAGAAACTTAAATTGAATTTGGCTAACGTCATGCCATTTCTACCATGTGACATGGATGCAAACATATTATACAACAACTTTTTTTCAGTTCTTAACGAACAGTTTCAATCTATTTTCACGTCCAAATCAATGGTGGTATCAGGCAAGCGTGAGTTCAGTGACTGGGCCACGGTCGGCATTCATAGAAGCAGACGAAAACTTTACGAGTTGTACGCAGAGAGACAGTTTCATACTTCAGAGGAGTTTAAGGCTTACGTTAAAAATTATTCAAAGATATTTAAAAGAGTTTGTATATTGGCGAAGTCCTTACACATTAAATCTACAATACAGAATAGTAATGATAAAATTAAAGCCACGTGGAAAATAATAAATGCTGAAACTGGTAAAGTCTTTAACAAAAATATTGATTTTAAGTTGGACATTGGCGGAAGGATGACAAACACTGACCAAGATGTTGCGAATGAGTTTGAGAATTTTTCACTAATGTGCCTACTACTCTGACAAAAGCCCTAAACTCCTCTACCCCCATTGCTAAATCTCTTTTAGAAGCAAATGTACCTGAATGTAGTAAAGCGTTTCAATTCAAATATGTTAAAAAACATGATATTTTAGTAATTTTTAAACAAATCAATGTAAAGAAAACTAAAGACTTATGGGGGATTTCTGTTCCTATTGTTAAATCCTTGATAGAAGTTATTGTACCTGAGCTTGTTATTATATTCAATAGGTGCATAGATTGTGGCGTGTTTCCTGATCAAATGAAATTTAGTAAAGTAATTCCATTATTTAAATCCGGTAGTACATCGGACCCCTCTAATTTTAGACCCATATCAGTACTACCTACATTAAGCAAAATTTTTGAAAAAATTATATTGAACCAGCTACTAAAGCATTTTGATGACAACAATATTTTACACAATAAACAGTTCGGTTTTAGTAAGGGTCGCTCGACTACTGATGCGGGCATTGCATTAATTGAAAACATATTTGATGCTTGGGAGGAGTCGCATGATGCATATGGCGTATTCTGTGACCTCTCCAAAGCGTTCGATTGTGTTCGACATGATACTTTGATCATGAAGCTACGACACTACGGTATCGGGGACGGCGCATTGGATCTTCTTTCTTCTTACCTGAGTGATAGGATTCAGTGTGTCGACATTAACGGTAAACGTTCCCCTGGATCACCTGTAACTTTAGGAGTTCCTCAAGGATCCATATTGGGACCTTTTTTATTTCTAGTATATATTAACGACTTACCTTTCCTCGTGAAGGAAAATCATGGGATAGTATTGTTCGCAGATGATACCTCATTGGTATTTAAAGTAAAAAGACGACAATCTAATATTGACGACGTGAACAATGCTCTCTCTAGATTAGTATATTGGTTTAATGTTAATAATATGCTACTAAATGGATCTAAAACTAAATGTATTCGATTCACACTACCAAATGTAAAACAAGTTAAAACTTCTGTAAAAATTGATAATGAGGAGATCGAAATAGTCGATAAAGCTGTCTTTCTGGGTATAACTTTAGACGCTAAGCTTCAATGGGGCCCACACGTGGAAGCTCTGTCGAAAAGGCTTAGTTCCGCAGCTTACGCAGTTAAGAAAATCCGGGAATACACAGATGTTGAGACGGCCCGCCTAGTCTACTTCAGTTACTTTCACAGCATCATGTCATATGGTATCCTGCTGTGGGGGTGTGCTGCTGACATAGAAACCATTTTTGTTTTGCAAAAGAGAGCGGTGCGAGCTATCTACAAAATGGGCCCCAGGGAATCGCTTGAAGAAAAGTTTAAAGAGATAAACATTTTAACTGTTTACTCTCAATACATTTATGAAAATCTGCTATACGTACATAAGAATAAATTAAGTAAATTTCACAAATACAGTGATGTCCGCCAGGTTAATTTGAGACACAAGGATGATCTGACTGTGCCCTATAGTAGGCTCCAGAAAATAAGTAAGTCGTTCTGTAGCACTAGTGTACTTTATTATAATAAACTACCTGAAGACGTATTTGACATGTCCATTACAAGATTCAAAAAATATATTAAACTTAAATTGTGTAATAAGGCGTACTATAGCACGTCAAAATATTTTGATGAGAAGAATCCATGGACATGATTGTTAACTGCTCCTGTTCAGATTAAGATCTGTAATATGACGATTGTAATATAAAACATGATAAAAAAAATAATTGGAAAAAAAAACCCCATGAGTTTCTTGTGGTTTCTTCTCATCGGAGGGCGCGTTCCGAAACCTCGGTAAATTAAAATCTCGACGTTTCAAAACGTACGTATGTGTGTATAATATACGTTCTAAATGAATAAAAAATTTTGAGTTTTGAGTTTTTTTTGAGTTCTGTGGCGCGTCTGGCGAATGCCCAACTGCAATGCAGAAGGCGCGGGTTCGATTCCCCCCGGGTGCAAGTATTTATGCTGACAAATATATTAAAAAAAAAAGTGAATAAAGACCTGTCACTTTCAAATACATGTATGGGACTTTTGATCTAAGTTTCTCAAATAGAGTATAGTTAGTGTAGAATTTTAAGGTTTTTTTTAATTTCCAGGTTTCGGCGATATGGTAGCGCTACAAAAAGACAACGCATTGAACCGCAAGCCTTCCTACGTGATGTTCGCACTCATTTTCATACTATTCGGTCTAGCAATCGTAGCCGCTTGCCTCAACTTGTTAGTATTGAGGTTTGTTACAATGAACACTGAAGATGAGAAAAGGGATCAAGCGCAAGCAGAACAGGTTGGTTATATTTCCGTTGTTTTTAGGGTTCCGCACCTCAATAGGTAAAAAAAAAGTGCGAAAAAAGGGTTTCCTTCCGTACCATTATCACAATTGGATTGGATCAGGAATCGGAACCGGTAAATTTTTAAAACCGGTTTCAGTAATTGAACTCGAGCTTAATCAATTTCGGTTACCGGTTTTTAACCGGTTAAATAACCGATTTAGTGACCAAAATTACCCGATTAATTTCATTTCTTTAGTATCAACAGTACGCCATCTATTGTATCTAGAGGATATTACATTATAATTAGAGATGGGCCGACTAGTCGGCAGTTCAACCGACTAGTCGGCAGGTGCCGACTAGTCGGCAAATAATGCCTGCCGACTAGTCGTCAACTAACAATTATACAATAAAAGCAATATTTATTTAATTAGTAGTACAGTTTAGAAGGTGTGTTGTGAGAAAAAAGTAAACAAAACACGTCATAGCTTACATACATCACCTAAACATCTAAAATGTCATAACTATGCCTCAGCAAAAAAAAAAATCCATCTTTTATTTTTATTTCAACCATTTTTTGGAAGTTTCGCTACAGCTTTCGAAGTGCAAACTTATCCAAAAATACCAACAATCGCAGAGTGATTATGATTAAACCAAATATCTCGGGAATTATAATGATCTGCATTGCCGACTAGTCGGCAATTTTGGAACCGACTAGTCGGCTAGTCTGCTAGTCGGCAGAACCCCTAGTCGGCCCATCTTTAATTATAATATAAGATTTACAAGTTTTATCCGACTGTCGGCTGGCGGCGCACGGACGCTTGCCTTTGTTTGAATATTTCTTACTATTTATGTATTCTGTGGTATTTCTGAGTTAAACCCGTTATTCAGCTTTTTATATAGGTAAGCGTTTCGTTCTCTGTATTAACCGGTTATCGATATCATTTCGATCAGTGTCATAACCGTTCAAACAATGAACCGATTTGATGATGAACGGTAATTTAATTGGTTTATGATGATAAACGATGTTAACCGGTTTTCAATAACCGGTTCCAATCCCAGGTTTGGATATTCCTACATGTATGTTGAAATAAAATAAATTTAACTGTAAATTTCTATTAATTTTTGTATGTAGCTCAAGGCTATTTTATTTAGAAAATTTATTTTCAAGGAAGAATAGCATTCAAAAAATTTCACTCACGGCACGAGACGTGAACTTGCGTAGTCTAGTTGGTATAGACGTTGGGGTACTGACCCAAAGACGCAAGTTCAAGCCTCGCCGCAAGTGAAAAATTTTGAATGCTATTTTTCCTTGAAAATAAATTTTCTAAATTTAACTGGTTTATAAACTGTATTAACCGGTGAACCGGTTCCAATCTCTCGTTTGGATGTTCCTACATGTATGTTGTACGCTGCGCAGGCGCAGCAAGTGGCGGTGCGGCTGGAGGGCGACGTGATCACGGCGGACGGCGCCGTGCTGCGCGGCGTGTCGCGCGGCACGCGCACCCCGGCCGACCCCAGCCACGTGCATACAGGTACTGTACACGATACTGTAGATATAGTATAAGCCGCGCAACTTGATATTGCGATTGGCGGCCATCTTGGTGACGTAGTCGACGTGCACCGTCAGTACCGTTCGCAAGGTCAACCCGCGCTTACGACGACGAAATAAAATTACGACTGATAATAATAATTCAGTTAATTAATTAATTATTTATTATAATTAAATTTTGCTTAAATTACGACGAGAGCATGAGTCAGCAACAGCAAGTGGCAGCAAAATGAGAACTCCTACCAAAGCAAAAAGGCAAAGAAAGGAATATTTCGACATACAAAACTACATACAAAACTAATCTTTTATGGTCCCGAAATTTCTTAGAAATATACCTATGGTCATAATCAGCCATCTCGCTACTACAAATAAACCCATAACCCTAGCTTATTTACTTTTTATTAAAAATTTTTTGCTATCTGTACTTTTGTGCAACGGATGACGTCACGCAGCTGTTATTGTGACAAGGTTCCATCGCAATATCAACTTGCGGGGCTTATAGGGGTATTCACAGGCCCCGATCCGAAACCGATGATGGAAATGGCTGTGCTTGTCACTGTCATATTGAGTCAGGGTGAGCGAGACAGAAATACGTTTCCGATCTTCGGTATCGGCCCGATGCTCTCTGACTACCACTACAGGGGTTCCCAAACATATTTTGTCTACCGCCCACTTTGAGCATTAATTATTTTTAGCGCCCCCCTTTTTGATCTACTTAAAAACTACTATAACTTCAAATTAAATTCATTATTGTAAATTGTAAGCAATATTAGCGAAGATGACACATTAATTCTCAACAAAACTTTTACTATAATCCGCAAGAGTTAACTTAAGACCTGTAAGGCTATTCAGAGCGGTTCGGTCCAAAACCGAAGATCGACTTGACATGTCTGTCACTTTATTAGTCGCGGTGAGCGAGACGAAGATAACGTTCTGGACTTCGGTTACGGGCTACGCCTGCCAATACATGTAATTGAAAATATTTTACAAAATCCCTTACATTTATTTGAAAAACACAGCCCCCCGCTAAGCCTCTACACAACGCTCCCCATTTTTTTCTAGATCTTACCGCCCTTTAGGCCTGCAGTGCTCACAAGGGGGCGTTATCGTCCACTTTGGGAACCCCACCTTTGTCCTTGCCGTAGATAAAAAAAAATAGAAAAACTCAATAAACACATTTTTATCATAAACCAGCTGACCCTGCAAACTTTATTCTAACATAGAGACAAATAAAAAAGAACAAATGTCATAGGATTATAATATCATAGGTTCCCAAAGTGGACGATAACGCCCCCTTGCGAGATAGGATTTTTTTTCCGTTCGTCCGTCATTGGTTCTAAGCTACCGCCCACCGAATTTCAGCCAAATCGTAAAGAAGAACGGGCTAGCCATAGAACGTACTTTCGCCAGTACCATACCTATAATGAATGTTTCTGTGTTTACAGGTGACACGTCCCTGATTCCACTGTACACCGACGAGGACTACGCTCCGAGCGTCTGCAGCTGTTCCTGCAACTGTTTTGGACACAGGTTATTATAATATTCTATTTTTAAGTGCTTAAGCCTGCACTGGGCTATAATAGAAATATTTTAAAGAAACAATACTTCTGCGAAAACACAACGGAAAACATGCCTAAATTGTAATAGATGAAGCAATACTTGCGAAAATACAGCGTATGAGTGACCGACGCCGGTAGACTAATTGGTTCAAGTCGTACTCCCGGTTTCAGTAAGATGCAGGTTCGAATCCAGCCCTGCGTCTATCGTGCGTTATAGAATTATTGTTTCTTTAAAATATTTCTAGGTCATTATAAGTTTCACCTTTATGCCGTATCTTCTCATCCGAGCGATGTTCCCAGTTGCATTCCTCTCGGGAGCCTGGGGTCCGCTAAACCCCATTATGTTTTTTTTGTTTGGGGTCGGCGCAGTAATGGTCATTATTGAGTATACCTTCTGCAAATAGATTTAGCAATATTTTTACGGCCGGCCGCTTGCCTGACACCAACTCTCCTATGTATATGACCTGGAGGGTAACTGCGGTTCGTTTCGATACGACATCGATACTGTCATACGATGATTCTACTGACACATTCTGATAGTAGGGTGACAGTAGAACCATCGTTATGACAGTATCGTTGTCGTATCGAAACGAACCGAAGTAACCCTCCTGTATGAGTTTAATTATAATCCAACATAGCGAAAACCGAAGACGAATCTACTAATAACTTACCTAATTAGTAAACTTTTTTATTATTAGATCGATGTACATAATGAACTTATCTACAACTAGCAGAGTCCCGCGGTTTCACCCGCGTAAATCCAGATTCCGTGGGAATATCGGGACCAAAAGTAGCCTATGTACTCCTCGATAATGTAGCTTTCTATTGGAGAAAGAATTTTTAAAATCTATCCAGTGTTTTAAGAGGTTACTCGAAAAATACATACAGTTGTGGTCATATAATTAAGAACGATTTGAAGTTCTAGAAGTTTTTTATTTAAATCGTATCATACACAGAGATGTGTACCTTCTGAGAAGCAACTAGTTATGTTATATAATAGTCACATTAATAGAGCAACCTGACTTAAGAATAAAGTATGAAATCGCTAACTATTTTTTGCACATTTTATTGATTTTATCAAAGTAACACATTACAACAAATAGTACTGAAACTGGACAAATAATTAAGAACGATTTATTTAACTGCTCGGGAATTGTTTTGTATGACACTTAGATTTAAAAAATCACAATATTATGTAGCACAGGAAACATAAAAAGAAATTTAATAAATATTTAACTAAAATTAATAGTTAATAGCATATCCACGGATTTTAATTACAGCTTTACACCGGCGAGGCATTGACTCTATTAATTTTTGACATTTCGCAAGAGAAATAGAGTTCCATTCTTCTAAAAAAACGTCATACAGCTCTCTTAAATTTCCACACTTTCTATTTGAAACCTTTTTCTTTACTTCAAACGACAGATTCTCTATTGGGTTTAGATCTGGACTGTTAGCAGGCCAGTCTAAGACAGAAACTAATTGCGCTGTAAGAAATTCCTTTACGGTGCGTGCAGTGTGCTTTGGATCATTGTCATGCTGGAATGTCCAAATGACCGGTAGAACGTCTTCAGCGTATGGTAACATTGTTTCTTCCAGTATATTTTTGTATTGGAACTGATCCATGTTACCTTCTATCAACTTTACAGGTCCTACACCATGTCCAGAAAAGCAACCCCAAATTTTCACATTTCCACCACCGTGCTTTAATGTAACTTTCGTGTACTTTGGGTCGAATGCTGTATTCGGGGGACGTTGTACATATCGTTTTCCATCAGAACATACTCTGTTTATTTTCGTCTCGTCAGAAAAAAGTACATTTTTCCACTGTTGCACAGTCCAGTTTTCATACTTTCTCGCAAATGCAAGCCGGGCTTGCCTGTGGCAAAGTTTTAACATGGCTACCTTTCTTGCTATCCTACCGTGCAATTTTTCTTCTACCAAACGTCTTCGAATAGTGCGTGCTGAGATTGCTGAAGGGTTGTTTTCACCAAAATATTCTTTTCTAAGCTCATTGGACCCTTTAAAAGGATTTTGTTTTGCCATACGAACGATGTTTCGGTCATCTCGAGGAGTTGTTTTTCTCTGTTTAGGTACACGTGGAACATTCGAAGTAGTTTGATACGTAGCAAAATGCTTTACAGCGTGGAAAACCATCGTTTTTGAACATTGCAGATGGTCGGCTATCTTTTTATAAGACCAATTCTTCCGGCGAAGTTTAATTATTACTTCCCTTGTAGATTTATCACAACTTTTATTTTTTCCCATTGTTTTTTCTAAAGAAGCAATCACCTTTAATCTTTTACAGCACGTAATGGCGCCAAAATTATACAAACAGTAACAAATCGACTGAGTGTTCTCTATTTAAATTTGAATAAAGGTATAAACTACTTAGCGTTCTTAATTACGTGACCAGCCAGTAATAAGGAATACTTTGTTTAAAAGTAGTGTAAAAAGTTTGCCTATTGATTTTTAGCCAATCATGTGTATCAATGAATACAGTGGTAATATGGAAATGTTTTAAGATACCGAGAGAAATAAAAACAAATGCATACAATAAGTTTTGCATCTTAGTTGGAAAAAATCTTCCCTTTATATCAGCGTTCTTAATTATATGACCACCACTGTATATGCATGTTACCAACGTTACCTCTTTATAATATTAGTATACTTAGATGGTTTGTCCTAACCCACTAAAAACACACATTTGTACACAATACAAGTACTTAAATAAATATAACTTTTCCTTTCCAGATCGTCAATAGCCTACCGCGACCCGCTATCGCCCATCCCACCAACAAACATCCGCCAGATCAAATCCAAGAACTACCGCGAAATAACCGCGGGCGGAATCCCAAGATACATCGAGAAATCCTCATCAAAAAACCGATCACAATCCCTCCGCCTAAACTCAGCTTCAGGCTATCTCTACATGAACGCCAAAAACGATTTCCAACTAGAACCCGACGATTTCAAAGAAATGGTCGCCAAAAGAAGGGAACAACTCCGCAGAGGTATGATGGTAAACGAATTACTTCATAACAATAATGAATTTTTATCCCCTTACAATAATAGCATTTGCAATCGACTTAACAGCCCGCACAGTTCCTTATACTCAATGAATCTGCGGTCTGAAAATCGGAGTAACGATCCGCTAGTCCACGATTATGACTCGGAAAAGTCAAGCTACGCTAAGAAAAAGCTTATAAAAAACATAGCTCGAAACACAGCTAATAGAACTATGGATAACTATTTCTACGACGATGCTGTCTTGAAATTTGATGACGAATACGCCTTTGACGGGTCAATTCTTTTCGCTAAGAGGAGAAAATCTATTGAAAGGAATTGGGAGGTGTATAATTGTGAGATGCCTAACCCTGATCAGGTTTCTATTGGCAGTTATGGGTATTATTTACCTGATGAGGATGAGCAGGAACAGTATTTTGTGAATGATACGCTGACGTTTAATTTGCCAGCTCATAGGGCGAGTATTTAAATACTCAAATTGAGGGGAAATTCTCTCCAAACAAACTTTAGAAACGTAGTAGACTGTTTTCTCCCTGGATAAAGATGTTAGAGAAAATATGTTTATGTCATAAACCTATAATAATATCAGCCTTGACCATGCCCCCTACGTTTTGATTTTTTTCATATTCGAAAATGAAAATAGCGTGGGGGGTGTTAGGTTTTATTTTCGTTACGGAAATAAAACCTAACACCGCCCTCAAAGCCAGCTATAAAAGCTATGCAATAGCTTAAAAAAACGGGTTATATGATCATGGCAGATATAGGTTTTATGGCATAAACATAATTGCTCTAATGTCTTTATCCAGGGAGGAAACAGTCGACTACGTTTGTAGGGAGAAAAAGTAGGTAGACTTTCCTCTTAAAATCTAGGTTGGTCCTAGCCTATAGAGGTAAATACTACAAGAATAGAATCCTGAACCAAATTTCGGTCCTGAGGAAGTGTCATTTATTAATATAGACCTTAGATACTTGGGACAGAACTGACAATGTAACTTGAAATGCCGCGATGTAGATATTTTAATAAGGATAAGTTCAGTTTTACTAAAGATAATTTCAGTTTTACTGAGGAGAAATTCAATTTTACCAAAGTGTAAGTCAGTTTTACTAAAGACTAAGTCAGTTTTACCAAAGAGTAAGTCAGTTTTACCAATGAGTAAGTCAGACTTACCAAAGTATAAGTCAGTTTTACCAAATAAAAGTAAGGTTTACTAAGAACATGTTCAATTTGGCTATAAAAAAGTTCAGTTTTGAAAAGAGGCTCAGATTTGCTAAGAGTATTTCAGTTTTGCTATGGACAAGTTTAGTTTTACTACATAAAATTGTTAAAATCAGTTTCACTGCAGAGAAATTCAGTTTTATTATGGATAAGTTCAATTTTTCTAAAGATCAGTTTAGTTTTACTAAAGATCAGTTCAGTTTTACGAATGATAAGTTCAGTAAAACTGAACTGATGGAGGAGAAACAAAGGAGAAATTCATTATTACCAAAAAAAATTGTAAGTTTTACTAAGAACATGTTTAATTTGGCTATAGAAAGGTTCAGTTTTGATAAGAAGCACAGATTTGCTAATAGAATTTCAGTTATGCTATGGACAAGTTTAGTTTTACTACCGAAAGTTGTTAAGTTCAGTTCCACTAAGGAAAAAATCAGTTTTACTAATGGATAGGTTAACTTTTCTAGTTAAATGGATCTCAACACCTTAAATCCTACCTTACTTCCTTAAATGATACTATGCAATGGGCGGTGACCTTTATAGTGAAATGTGCCAATAGGTTAGTGGTTAAAAGGGCCAATTAAGTAAATTTTAATATTCGCTAGTAGATTGGTACTTAGTGTTCAAAAGTAATTGCAGACTGCAGATTTTTTACTTTTACTAACAACTTTTAAAACAATTCGTTTTAAATTAAAGGAAATATAAATATAAACCTACCAGTTTCGCCTTTTGAGTTTAAAAATAAATACAGGTGCCAGCAAATATCTTTAAAAAAAAGAGGTGTTGTTTGGTATAAAAAAGTATTTGTTACTGGCAAGTTGCATCGCAATCAGTTAAGCAGTATAATCCTTTTAGCATTGAAAGTTATTCAACACAAACACAGTGCATAAGTTGATAAATTACATCTTAATCGTACAACAAACAGTTTCCCCACAAATAGTCTGTCGTCTGCAATGCTCAACATTCGCGTTTTATTTTATTCGATCGAGCTTTGGCTTCCATGTAGTTATTGCAATTTTTTATTCAATAAACTTTTAAATAGTCGAATTTGTAGATAATAAGTCGAGTATAAGTTCCTTCAGTATTATCAGGGTACGGGTGACGTGAAGTCATAGTGACGTCAAGCGTAGTCTGTTGTCGTGACGTCACGGTTAGTCTCTCGACGTCAGGATTGTAAACTTGATAGAAGACTACACTTGAGTTCACGTGATGTCAGTATCGTGAAGTGAAGTGTCGTGTGTAGTCTGTACACGTAACGCCCCACATAACTGCGCGTAAAGGGATTTGCTACAAAATAGTCTACTCTTCACGGGAAGTTAAGCTTAGTCTATTCCCGTGGGCCATAGTGGTATCTATTCAGTAAGGTACCCCGCGCACTAGGCAGCCACTAACACATATGACGTTTTACGGGTGCCTCCGCAACTGCGAAATCCCAGCTGAATTCTGGCTACCGGTACCTTACAGTGATAAAATACAGTGATCAATATGACACCATGTGAATGGACTACGCTTAACGTCATTACAGAGACTATTCTCCTCGCGTGACATCAATTGTAGTCTATTGTGGCGGCGTTACATTGCTGACCCCCTTCACCCGGAGTCAAAAGTAGTCTTTCACGTGGATTCACAGTGGCGTCAAGTGTAGTCTTTGCACTTGCAAATTCAATTTTAAATCACTTGATTTAAAATTGAATTTTTGTCAAATCCATAGCGGGATAAGCAAACAAATTAAGTTATAGGAATTATCTACAAGTGAATTAGGTATTTGACCAAAGTATAAAATTATGGCAAGTAGCTCGAGCATAGATATTAATACATTTTAAAGGTTCCGTACATACCTCAAAAGGGAAAACAGAACCATATTGAAATCACTCGGTTGTCCGTCTGTTTATTGCGGAGATATTAAACTCATACTGCTTAGGCTTTTTAAGCGACCCGTGTACATAAAAAATGTACAATATTGTTCTATTTGTAATATGGGGTATAGGAAAGCCACGTTTAACTGTCTCGCATCAACTAAAGATAAGATATGAAATGATAATTTTGTTACAATAAAACCGTTTTATTTTAGTACTTGTCTTGTCTTTCCATATGTGAACAGATTTCAATGCGATTTGTGCATTCTGCAAGACTCTTCAATTTTCAACAGCTGATTGTTAAAAACATCAATTTAACTTTTCCTTTTTTTTTAAAGTTTATTTTGTTGAAACAACAACAACTTTGGTCTTTTTTGCGTGATTGTTCATTTTGTCAGGAGAACCAGCCCAGTCATTTCATAAATTTTGCCACTAGATGTGGATTTTTAAATTTGTGCCAGGCTTTTACGCCACCAATAGTTCCTAGTCTAATCTCCGCTAATGCAGGACATTCCAAAAGATTTTGTAGGGCATTTAACGCAGTTGACACAAAGAAGATTCCAAAATAACATTAATATCAATGTTTGTCTACATACACTGATTTAGCTACAAATGTTATTACCAACAACAACAAAACAATGCGACAAGACTACAAAATGGCGGTACCAAGGCTTTCCGGTTTCAATCGCGTAGCTTTTATTATCTCTTTTAGCCAGAAAAAGATGTAGATATAGATAGGTAATGAAGTCATCATTTTTATCTGGTTTTTCAATAGATCTGTATCGAGGCAAGTTAACGTGGTTGTAGTATAATTAGTTTAATGCCCGAAGGCTGAGCTTTCATGCTTTGTTATCATTATAATGTACAAAGATTTTGTCATAAAACGTTTTAGTAGGTAAGTAACTCGATAAATCGGTTCATTATCGATTAAGTTATCTAATCGATTCATTGTCGATTATCGAATTGACAAATCAATTTTGTTAGCTTTATGCCTGCGCTAGACATAGCTACAAGTATATGAACAAATGTTTGATTGCTTTTTTTGAAAAAATCCTTTAAAAACTTTAGTGCCCCGAATCCCGGAATCCGCCGGGTACTAAAGTTTTTGAAAGCATTTTTTCAAAAAAAGGGCAGATACGGTACACAGCCACGGCAAATGAGACGATAAAACTGCGTCAGCTGACGCACTAGCCTCAATCGTATGTGGAGACGTTGTCATGTGAACACGTACTGTCACACTGCGGGTTACTAGTGTTTACAAAGCTGTACAAAGTCTTCAAACATTTGTTCAATTATGTGAAGCTATGTCTGGCGCCGGCATTACAATTCGATTGTAAAGACTAATAAAATCGCATGTTTTCGACTGTAAATATATTATATTAAGTAGGTATGTATACGCATAAATGAAACTGTCATACATTTATTGTAAATTTTTATTTATTTATTCCATCATTTATTTGATGTAAAATGTTTTTCAAAGTTCAACTTAAATGGAAATTTTAATTATTAGTGACATTTACAATGTCGAAAAATACACAAAAATTTGTCCATGAGTGACATTTAAAATGTCAAAAAATTCCATTAATTTTTAATTATTTGGACATGTAAAAAAAACAAATGCAAAAAATACGTTTTTGTGACATGCCAATGTCCTTTTTTTTGTTTTAAACAGTTTTAGATAAGTTATTCATGTAAGAATAATTTAAAAAGAGTTGCACTGAAATTAAGGCCGGCTTGCATAATGGTTACATGACATGTCATGTTGACTTGTTTAAGACCTTAAACTTGTAATTAAACTATTTTTTCGTTTTAAATCGCGTGGTATTTTTAGCATTGTTTCAACGCTCAACGTTTCGAGACCTTTACAGGTCTCTTCTTTCAGGATTGAGGATAAGTTTGATGACAATCCAACGTCGCGATAACAAAATAATTAACTTGATTAAGAACTGTCAAAATATCAAAACTATCAAAGTGTAACAATATAATACCAATCTTCTATTAATGGAAATAAATTGGACGTATGCAAATTATTTTAAAATTTATTTGACTAACTATATTTTTATAGGGGCTTATTCAAGCCGCCCTTAATGATATTGTTTGTGACATTGACATTGGCTATGTCAAAAAAGAATTAGACGCTTCCAAAAACGCTACATCTGCTTCCAAATGTTTTTAAACAGCCAAATATTTACTATAATCTACTTCTAAAATTGATATAAAAATGATTATTTAAGCCAAATCTCTAAGATAATTATTACCTAATCGTTTAGATTTAAAAAACTAACAGTATTATTTTACTACCCTGTGATATTTTATTGTTTTACCTTTTCGAAAATTGTGATATATTTTGTTTACTTATACTAATATTTTAGTATTTTAAGTTATTTTACTATAGTTATTCTAGTCAACGGTTTGAAGAAACTTGTAAATATTCCAATTATTAAAAGAAAAATTATGCAATTAAAGTTTACAATCAATGTCAAAATTTGTCAAAAATACAAAGATTGACATTGTACAATGTGACAGTACATTATCCAAAAATGATATCGTCAAATATGACAACGGACAGTAGAATTGCTTACCTAATTTATTTAGTTTCTCAGTAGAAATGTTCCTTAATTCATGTGCCATAATCTAGTCTTAACGTGCTATATTTTAATACTAACGTGCCATTATTTAGTTTCCAAATAAACATTCCATAATTCATGTGCCATATTCTAGTCTAAACGCGCCATATATGGTACCTTAACATACTATTTGAGTTCACGTTACGTGTACGTGACACGTTAGTGTCATTTTGGTACCTAAATGTGCTATTTTAGTGCCATTATTTTGGTACCTAACTGTACTATTTTAGTACTACCGTGCCATTATGTTAGTACCTAAATGTGCTATTTTAGTACTAACGCGGCATTATTTTGGGCCCTCATTGTACTATTTTAGTACTAACGTGCCATTATTTTGGTACCTAAACGTACTATTTTAGTCCTCACGTGCCATAATTTTGCTACTTAAACGTACAAGTTTTGTAAAAACAAACCTTTTTTTAATTTATATTCAACATTTACAGAAATTTGTACAATGAAAGCGAACCAAAAATCACAGAGATTTGTCCGAAATGCTACTTATGTACAGTGACCGGCAGATAAGTGGAAAAAATTAAACGTGGAAGGGCAAAGTTTGCGCAGTACGTTTTACATGCGACTTCTATGAAAATTCGACTTCTGCGCATCCGCCATTTTTTTAACTTATATGCCGGCCACTAAGTTCTTTTAAATACAATAACAGACATTAGTAGTCAAACTATTCAACTAAACAATAATATGATTAGACTTAATTTTGGTTCAATGTTCTATTTTAGTACTAACGTGCCATTATTTTGGTACTTACCTAAGTGTACTATTTTAGTGCAATCGTGCCATATTCAATCGTGATATTAACGTGTTTTTCTGTGTAGTAATTATTTTCTTATAAACCATTTTGTAATATTGTACAAGTTTTTGTACCAAGTAACTAGTACCTAACATATTTTTTTTGGTAGGTACACATTTTTAAATAAATTCTTTGGATCTCACAACAAATGCTTTAAGAGGATAGTCTCCATTCTCTTTCTCCATACAAACGTAGTTTAAATTTTCCTCCACGGATAAAGACATTAGAGCAAATATGTTTATGCCATAAAACCTGTACCTGTCATGACAATGCATCTACCTTTTTATTTTATTTTCTAATTAAAATAATAATAAAAAATAAAAAAAATGAAAAAAATAAAAAGGTAGATGCATAGTCATGCATGACAGATATAAGTTTTATGGCACAAACATATTTGCTCTAATGTCTTTATCCAGGGAGGAAAATTTAAACTACGTTTGTATGGAGAAAGAGAATGGAGACTATCCTCTTAAGTAAAATTGCCAAAACTAAAATGCTTCCATTTATTACCTAATTAGCTAGGTATTCCATATGTGTACTTGTATTCCAAGTTTTTGCTTATTTACTAACATTGCCTAAAGAACCGTACCTATCATTGGCGCGTCGGACGAACCCCCGACTGTGGCGCAGAAGGTTGCAGGTTTCATTCCCGCCGGGGACAAGTATTTATTCTTACTATAAATGTTTGTTGCTGGTTCTCATCGTTTTCTATATATAAAAATACAATGTATGTATTTATTAAAAAAAAGTAATATATGTACTACATCCGATGTCTAGCACCCATAGTACAAGCCTAGTTTCTTAATTGGGGCTAAATTGCGCTCTATGCAACGTATTTGCAATATTAATTTATATATAATTCTTTTGAAAACTGTATAAATTATTAGTGACTAAAAATAACCTAGCAAGAACATTTTCAAAGCAAAAATTTAACTAAAACGCTGCCATAGTACATAAGGTTCAAAATACATGATTACTAAGGAAGGATACTAGAAGCCCTCTATTAAAATCATAATGATCCTTGTCATCCGTAGTGTGAGTTTTTTCATACAGTAAACGTATTCCAAGGTACTTAGAAGCTTCGCAATACGTCCGCTAGGGGCGCCTAAGGCGCCTTTTAAGTTTCCATACAATTTCCGCGTTTACCCAAACATGACTGTAGCGTGTGATAATACGAAAAAACTCGCACTACGGAGTCTGTACTTAGATGTAATTATATCTAATAGGTATGTAAAATATAATTTAAGAACGAAGCGACATCGCTGTTATATAATTTTAATAAAATCGCAAAATAAGTAAATCGAATTTCACTAATAAAACTATTGGATAAAATTTATTTTGTGCCTCATTTCATTTTTTCCTATCGGTTCTTTAGCGTCAAGATGGCGGCACAAACTCTTGCCCTTGCTTATAAACGATGACTTAATTTACGTAACGTTTGTCTCTGTCTAACTTTGAAACTTTATGTCACAGTAAAAAACAAACGTTACCTACATAAAGTTAGCCATCGTTTATTATAAGTAAGGGGGTGTAATATCTACCTATTTTGTAAACGTCTTTATAAACTTATTCTAAATAGCGCCATCTATGTATACCTACCAAAAGCTTTACAAAAAACAAAGCTATCAAGCGCCAGGCACTCTTTTTTTTCTTTCAAGAAAAAAGTTTCGATTAAATTTCATAGATGGCGCGATTTTAAAATAAATTCATTTTATTGTTTAGTTGCCAAAGTTACAAAAAAAGGATAAAGATCCTAACTTCTAAATATAAAAAATCAAACGTCCTCCAATAATAAATAGTAAAACATACTGGCTGAATAAATAAGAAGAAAATCTATTCCAAAATTGAAAAGAAATTGATAATAACTTTTTAATTTTCCTTCAAGCTTCGTGGCCAGTAATTTTACTCATTTTGTAATACAAACTTCTTCGTTCTTACCTACCTACATCTTTCCTATTTTCGAGCCAGCCTATACCACAGTTAAGTTAATAGTTTGTGTACACTTCGTTCGATGCGTATTCAATACCATACTCAACTAATTAAATTGTACCTAAGCGTGTCCTTTGTAATATTATGTTGCATTGATATCCAATGGGGGTTTTTATCCGTGGTTTTTTTCCAATCAAGGGTTATAGAATTTTCCACGGGTTCGAGACTAGCCTGGCCGCACATGTACGTTTTCCGTAGGTACCTATACGTTTTCCGAATAGGTACGTTTTTTTCATACGGAATGTTTACTGTTAGTATATTTTCCGTTCGGAAACAAAACCAACGTGTGCGGTAATCAAGACATTTTAATTTGAAGCATTCATGAATCCTGAATACGGAAAACGTATATGTGCGTAGGTACGTGTGCGGTCAGCCATAATGGTATAAGTAGATTATAGGTACCTACTTACTTATAATAAGTAGATCTTATATTTTATCGATTTTCACTTAATTATACCTACCTAAGATCGAAAGTCCGAACATTCTCCGACAGTCGATTCGCCTTTGGTTGGTGATCGCCGATAGGATGTTTCATATCTGAGAGATTCGCCAACAGCACCATTCACAGATGCGCGACGTTTCGCCGACAGGACTATTCGTAAGGACCTATGTTTCGACGGCAGGACTTTTCATCTGAATAGTCCATACTTACTTAGGTAGGTAAGTTTGGACTATTCTTACTTAGGGGTACCTAAGTAGGTATGTACTATTCAGTCATAGATGGGTAAGTGATAAACGACTTATCACATAGGAACTTAAAGTAATGTAGCTACAGTGTTATTGACAAAACAACCATAAAACAATAAAAAAAATCACACCTGCCTAAAAAGGAAGTTTAGGTGGTAAATAAAACATAAAATAAGTAAGACTGATTTATTAGTTCTTTATTGATGTTATTTATTATATTAAGTACTTAAGTACCTAAGTACACAATAAGTATTATTTATTTACTTCTTATTTTTTATTAAGGTTTCGTAGTCTACAAGAAACACATAGAATAGGGATTTTTTTTATTGTTTACCCCAACGTGTGGGGTATTGTCACATAGCTCTTTAAAAATAATTGTAGGTACCTACATTCTCATTGTAATTACTTTTTTCAGTAGTATCTATCTACTGATTGCAACAAAATTCAATTAAAAATACAAAGCAATTTATACTACGGTTCAAAAAAACAAATAACTTTCTAAAATTCATTTTGAATGTAGAATTGAATAAATGCTTGAGTTACGGCACTGCTATTTCGCTCTAACACTGGCCAAAGAGAAATAGTAGGTAATAAGAAAAATGGTCCCACCCGCGGGGCTGCCGTTGCCACCCCTCAAGCTTCGAATAAAGAAAAGTTAAAATTTTCTTAAAACACCCCCTTTAGGGTGGCCCTATCTGTCTTAGTTGAAGTATCGGCAAAAATGACCCCCCACGTTTTTCCGTCTCTTTCCCACCAATGTTGTCACTGGGAGGTTTTTTAAAGAAAGGGGTCGAGCGATGAGTTTACTTTTCTTTGAGTCGATTTTTGAACGAATCATTGGAGTAAATCTATAGACGTTTTTTTTTTATTTTTAGGTTGTACCCGTCTCACTGCGGGGCAAAAGCCTCCACCGGTTCTTTCCACTGGTCCCTATTTAGTGCCTGATTGGTCAAGTCTCTCAGGTCCAGGCTCGTCCCGCTGGCCCTGTCTAGATGTTTAGATGGCTAAAGGAAAATTTATTAAATTTTTGCAATAAAATGTTTGCTTTTAGCAAGAATCAAGAAAATATATTAAATAACTGTGTACCTACCTAGGTACATTAAGGTGACATGGAAATGTGTTAAAGGTATCAACAGTTGTCTATCCCGGACAATATTATACCTAGTAACTTGCACCAACAATACCTATTAAAAAAAACTAAGTACTTACTTATTAAAGCAAAATCAAACTTGAAACTAAAGGGCCACAAAAGGAGGAGGTAAAGCGTCGATTAGAGGTTGCGGGGTCGATTCCCGCCGCAAAAAAAGTATACTTATTTATGCTGGCTATTATAAACTGAACTGTTCAGTCCATCCGGTCAGGCAGGTCTTATGCCTTTATTGCGTTGAGGCGAGAATCGAAGAGCACTGAATGTATTAAAACTAAACCTTACTTGTTACCAAGGTAGCATTAATATTTCGGTAGCTACTTAGGTTTCCCTTTAAGAACTAAATTGGGATCAAACAAGGAAGAACAACAAATCAGAGGTAGGTATATCCAAGACCTAGATTCTAGACAATTTTAATCAGCTAAAAATAACCTAGATACCTTTGATTTAACTAACTCCCGATGAGAAGGTTACAATTAAAATAAATAGAATCCAGTTGGAAATGGATGAGGATAAATGATTGTTTAGAAGTGTTAAGCTATACGTGGTTCAACAGGTTGCCAGCGACCTATGTCATACTACCGTCAGCAAAATAACAGCAGATTTATTAGAAACTAGCAGCTCCCCGCGGTTTCACCCGCATAAGTCCCGATCCCGTGGGAATATCGGGATCAAAAGAAGCCTATAGCCTTCCTCAATAAATGGACTATCCAACACTGAAAGAATTTTTCAAATCGGACCAGTGGTTCCTGAGATTAGCGCGTTCAAACAAACAAAAAAACAAACAAACTCTTCCGCTTTATAATAGTACCTAATAAAAGATAATAGATAGAAGATAAGTATTTTAAAGGAACAATACATCTTGCAGCGACGTCTCACGAGTTACCCAACTCGTGATCGGGGAACTCGTGTGGTCTATTTGGCAGAGACGTCCGTCGCCGCGAGTGATGCTAACTCACTAACTAGTAACACTAGGTACCTAACATACCAGTAGAATAAATAGTACAAATATACATCTATACTTCTACACTAATATTATAAAGAGGAAAGATTTGTATTTGTGTGTGTGTCGTATGTTTGTAATGAATAAACTCAAAAACTACTATCAATTTTTTTCACCATTAGAAAACCACATTCACCCTGAGTAACGTGAGCTATTTCCGATATCCCGATATTCCACGGGATCGGGACTTAAACGGGTGAAACCGCGGGACGCAGCTAGTATTCAATAAACTGATGTTTGTATAATGTTTTCTAAGTATAAGTCATCATTATCCGAGCGATGATCCCGGTTGCGTCCCTCTCGAGAGCGTCTCCACTTCGCACGATCTACGATGGTATGTGATGTGATGAATGTAGTCTAAGAAGTAGCAGGCTCTCACCAGTAAATAGAAAGAAGGCAGTGGGACAAGATTCTTCCTTACGTACAAATTTGTCACTTGAAACTTAACAACCAATAGGTAACTTAGAAATTAAAGACATTTTTCGGTTTTAATCGCGTTGTGTTTACCTAACGCTCAATTGAGTATTGAAACAAACATCACGCGATTAAACCGTGCCGTGTAGCCCCAGCATAGAATAGGGTTACCCCCGTGGGTGTCATAAAAGGCGACTAAGTTAAGTTCTCCCCGCGTGGTGGCGGATAAACTGCTTGATTCCTAAGAGAGTTGATGTCAAGCAGGCGGCCGGGCGTAAAAAGATTGCCAAATCGAATTGCAGAAGGTATGGTCAATGATGACTTACCGACTGCGTCGACCCCTAATAAAAACAAAAAAATTGGGGTTTTAGCGGACCCCGGGCTCTCGAGAGGGATGCAACCGGGAACATCGCTTGGATGAGAAGAGAAGATTAAAACTGAAAAATGACTATAATTTCTAACAAATATCGCGAAATTAAAGGAAAATCTAATAAATAACTTGTCACCTTCGTTTGTTTTGCGTACCGTACCCACCTAGAACGTAACTCGAACTAAAGTTAGCGCGATTCAAGTTGTTCAAAGTAAGAAACTTCGCCGATTTTCACTTACACTCGACCAACTTCGTACCTACTTCTTACATTTTGTTAGTGTTAGAAAAATGTTGACTAATTAAGTTTATTTACTTAACCCCTTACTTATAAATAAAAGATGATTAAGTTTATGTGACGTTTGTCTCTATCTGCCAACTTTGCAACTTCATGTCACGGTAAAAGACAAATGTTACGCGTTACTTAAAGTTAGTCATCATTTATAAGTAAGAGGGTTAGTAGGAAGGTTCCTACTTATTTATTACTTAGTTTAAGTAGTCTTTGGCTGATCTAGAGATTCCTACTAATCTACACTAATATTATATTTTTAAGTTAAGGTTTGTGTGTAAGTAAGTACCTAAGTTAAGCAAATAAATAGGTATGTTTGTAACGACTTCACACAAAAGCTACTGAACCGGTTGCTTTGAAACTTATTATGCAGATAGCTGGAGATCTGGATAAACGTGAATGTTACTTTTTATCCCGATTTTGTCGCGGAAACAAGACTTACGCGGATGAAACTACGGGGCACAGGTCTAGTCAATCTTAAAAATAATCTTTCTTTACCTTTTAAGGGTTTTGACTTAGGCAGTGCTCCTAACCCAAGAAAAGGTTTGTGAGTAGTTATGTATTTGTGTTTTGTGTTGTTGCTCCTTCGCGCAAAAATCGCTAACCCAATTGCAATTTAACTCTATTAGCCTTATTAATAAACGTAGAGTAAGGTCGGAATAATTTTACCACTTTTTGTTTCTGTCTGTCAACTTTAAAAGTTCTTGTCATAGAAAAAGACAAAGCATGTTCTCACTACTCCGACCTTACTCCACGTTTATTAATAAGGCTATATAATAATATGTAGATAGCTGGAGACCTGGAAAAACACATAGTATACTTTTTATTTTACCCCTAGTTGCCCAAAGTAACGAGAATTACACGGACGAAACCGCGGGTCCTTATAGTAGTCCATAATCAATATATAGAAATACTTACAAACGAAACTTTCAGAGCACAGAATTCCAAATTTTTCCTTCGAAAGTAACGAAACAGCAAAGCAATAATTTACAGCACCCTTGTCCATTCCCAAATAAAATAAAATAACAACAAAATACGAAAATCTTAAGACAAAGGCCGACCATTCGTCCCGCTCGAAAATAATTTTATTTTAATAAAATTGAAACTGGGCTGGGAAGTATTTCTTGTACAAATTTTAATATCCCTCCGAGGTAGATACTGCTATTTATATTTTTCCTCCCTCTAGTTTCTTTTGGCGATTATTATTCTGTATTCCAATGGGCTCTGGGGTGGCACCGCCCCTTGGACTCTTTCCTTTTTGCTTCTTAAGTCCATCTTGAAATGGTATACGGAAAGCTGTGGAGACGATTTCTTTAACAATGTTTTTTTAGAATGGACAAAGGTTTTAATTTAATTCTATGATAGGGATGATAGAATTGAAAAAAAAAACTTTGTTATGTTACTTTTTAATAAAAACTATCTTTATTTAACTAAATAATTACAAGCTCATACAATACAGACACAATCAGTAAAATTGTAGATATAAATTTTTTTATGTAACTTACAGGCTAAAAAACACCTCTAAAAGTACCTTTTTAACTAATTAGCTTGAACGATTATTTACGTTTTTTTATACTACCTAAGTCATCATTTAGCTTAATTAATACCTACTACATATTTACACGTGATAATGAGTGTTTCGTACCAGGCTTAATTTTGAAACCGTAATTTATAAAAATGTACCTGAAACGAAAGCCGGATAAGGAAATTAAATACGGTCGAATTCCCGTAAATAATAAAAACTGTTTATTTAGGTTACCAGGTACAGCTAGGTACTCGAGAGACATATTTAAAACTAGTGTGTTTGAGGCCGCAGTGGAAACTTCACCGAAAACATTAAAAATATGAAAACTATATAGGACCTCTTCTTACAAAAAATAGATGTAAAAAGTGACGTAGTTTGTTTAAAATGTTTGCCTGCGGCCTGCGGCGTCCCACGGCTTGCAAAAGCCACCCCAGTTCTTTCCATGCATTCAGATTGCCAGTAGTTTCAGACCACTTAATTAGAGTAAGTAAGATGAGATTTGTGCAACTTATATTTTAACTTTTGCCTCTAAGAGTAATGACAAGTGAACCAGACACACCAATTTCCAATTCTCCATTTTTAAATACAATAATTATACCTGATGATGAATCACATCTCAGTCAATCCTGAAGAAGAGGACCTGTAAAGGTCTCGAAACGTAGAGCGTTGAAACAATGCTAAAAGTCACTACGCAAAAGAGTTTAATTTCAATCTAACATTGCAAAAACAGAAGCCTCTACACCTCTACTAACTCTACACTTTTCTATCTATACCGACGGTATGACCTAAAAAAAACTAAAAACGCGACCCCAAACCTTTCCCTGTTCTCTGCTTCTGTCACTTACCCCTTTCACTGGAAAAACCGTGGCACCTACCCGGAAGGGGTCTGATATTTAAATATAAGAAGAACACCCCCTTTTTTCAAGGGAGACTCCCAGCCCCCCGGATTTATGGATCTGCCCTCTAGAACCAAGTAATTACTTATCTTTGCGAATACAAATCAATCGGGGAAAAAGGTACGGGTTGGAGTTTTAAGAAAATATTGAATAAGTATTTCAGATTTGAGGGTAAATTTTTGTTTGATTGGATGTTGAGACGGATCAGGCGGTATTGATGGCTTCGCTTCTTTACTTTGGCGTGTTTGTTGAAGTATTTAGATCCGTATATTAAAATATGTCGACAAGAGGAGATTTTTTATGTATCCGTAGAGCTTCGATTGCATGCGTAGTAGGTACCTTATAGACAAAATATTTGAACGTACATAAAGGACAAAAGCATAGCATATTAAACTGAAAATGTCCTAAGCCTTCAAAACAATAATAAGTGTTTGTATTGAAACTACACCAAAATGTAGAAAACAATGTCATATACAAAAAGAAAATATTCAAAAACATTGGGTCAAAAAATAATCTTCAATTTTATTAAGGAGAAAATAGACCAATTCTTTTCTCCATACAAACGTTACAAACGTAGTCGACTGTTTCTTCCCTGGATCAATACACCATAGAAAATTGGCCGATAATAGGTTTTATGGCAAAAACATATTTGCTCTAATGTCTATATCCAGGGAGGAAACAGTCGACTACGTCGACTGATTATTTTAGAATTACTTTTTATTGGGAATAATATAAAACAAATGAGATGTAAATGAGATGTAAACTAGTGATTTACGCTGTAAAAATGAACGAAATGTATACAAATACATTTATTTATCCAACAAAAAAAATTACAAGTTTAAACAAACAGTGGGGCTCGCACTAGGACTAGCCTGTATTTCCGTTTTATTTCATTTCGAATGAATATTTTGGAAAACCTTGTGGTGGGGGCCCTGTAAAATAAAATCTTAATCCGAATAATACTGATATTAGGGTAGGAAACTAAATTTTTCATAATTCTATTTTGGTATTATGTTTGTATGGAAATGGTAACAGTACCCACCCTCTTAAGTTCGTCATAGGCGGTTTTTAATTTCTCATTATACACACCTATCATCAGAATCAGTGTCGACAAGTCAAGTTCAAGTCAAGTTTTCAAACATGCCTTCCCACTTCTGACAATGTGGGTAACTAAGTAGTCCAAGGTCACGGCATTGTGTAGTGTAGACATCGACCGACCCTCTTTCAATGGTCTGAATGAACACATACGTTTTCCTACCAAGTGGTTACAGGACTACGTTCAATTACCTAGTCAATTACCCTTTATACCTTGGAAGAGATTGGCGGAGATTTTTAATTGTAAGTTGTAAGTAGTAACATACTTCTTTTATTTTACAACAAAATCTTTATTACTATTTGTAATATTGGCTTGGTCATAGTAATACGTGATACGACCCTAATCTAATAAGTATATATTAGCTTCGTCCCGCGCTCCCACCCGAGTAAGTCCCGATCCTGTGGGAATATCGTGATCACTTGACCTCAACTCGGCGGGGCACCTATTCTATAACTGAAGTGTCTGAACTATGCCTCAGTTCTCAATATTTCTCGTAAAACGCAAAATTTCGCTAAATTATGTGCTAGGTTTCTTGGAAAATTATGAATTGTTTTTGTTTTTCAGAAC
Organism: Idaea biselata; assembly: GCA_958496205.1. NCBI lineage: Eukaryota > Metazoa > Arthropoda > Insecta > Lepidoptera > Geometridae > Idaea > Idaea biselata. Next base: position 5,308,595 of record OY292405.1, on the reverse strand, counting down.
AATATTGAACAGGGCCGAGACATAGAATAGGTGCCCTGATGTGAAGCGACGATAAGATCTACGATGTAGCATGCTTACCTTCACGAAACCTATTTACTCTAGACTTGAAAACTCCAAGGTTGATTAATAGATTATTTATTCCTTTAAAGTATTATCATTCTCTCCACAAAATTCGGCGAAAGAAACCCTTTTTCGATAGCCAAGTCTCCAAATTGTTAGAGACATAATCCAAGGATAGAGTTACCAATTAAGCCAGTTTATTTAATTTCTTTCAAATAATATTGATGTTGACTGGTTTTTGAATTAATTGATTTTGAAATGAAGTCTTTTGTTCCGAGAAAAAGACTGATTAAAATATTTTATAGGAATTTTCTGTACTTTTAACTTACTTTATGTAAAGTTTTTGATGAATATAATGATAAATATTGGAAGTAGATTTAGCTAATTATTAAATAAAAGGAATGTTTAAATATTGACAACTGATTTAATTCACGTCTTAGCTTAGAGGCAGGAACATACTGAGACCACGTACGCAACGTATGCAACGCATTATGACATCAAAATTCTTGAATTTGTATAATTATTAGAAACATACTTTCATACGCAATGTGCGCGCGTCCCACGTTTTTCATACAAATTATTATGTGTTGCATACGTTGCGTACGAGGACTCAGTATGTTCCATACAAACATAATACCAAAATAGAATTATGAAAAATTTAGTTTTCTACCCTAATTTCGGTATTGTTCGGATTAAGATTTTATTTTTACAGGCCCCCCACCACAAAGTTTTCCAAAATATTCATTCGAAATGAAATAAAACGGAGATATATTTCGTTCATTTTTACCGCGTAAATTACTTTTTATTGGGAATAATATAAAACAAATGAGATGTAAATGAGACGTAAACTAGTAATTTACGCTGGAATAATAAACAAAATGTATCTCCGTTTTATTTCATTTCCAATGAATATTTTGGAAAACCTTGTGGTTTGGGGCCCTGTAAAAATAAAATCTTAATCCGAATAATACCGAAATTAGGGTAGAAAACTAAATTTTTCATAATTCTATTTTGGCATTATGTTTGTATTAGGGCATCGAGAACCGGGAACTTTTTTGAGAACCGGGATTTTCGGTACCAGACTAAGAAAGAACCGGGATTTCCCGGGATTTTCGGTACTTTCGGGATTTTGTGTAAACCTCTGTAAGATGCTTTAAGATTTGCTTTGTAACATCTGTACGATGCTATATTTTTGTTGAAATAAATAACCTTTTATAGGTTTCCGTATCCCAAGGGTAAACACTGGACTCTTTTACTAAGACTCCACTGTCCGTCTGTCTGTCACCAGGCTGTATTTAATGAACCGTGATAGCTAGACAGTTAAAGTGATACATGATGTTTTTCTGTTGCCGCTATATCAACAATATTAGTACGATTTATTTTTACCACTAGCGCCATCTAGTAATATACTCGCGCCAGTAGTAGAAATTAATAACATTGCGTTCACGAATTTCGATTGGTCCAGTGTTCATTTTAGAGTTCCGTACCCAATTGTGATAATGGTACGGAACCCTTTGTGCGCGAATCCAACTCGTACTTGGCTGGTTTTTTACGTCATAAATCAATAATTTAATCACAAATTATAATTTAACAAATATTAAGTCTCTATTAACATTAGTTAGACAAAATCAAATTCTAAAATCACATAATTGCGTAGTCTCTCATCATTTAGTAGTATCTGGCATAATATCTAGTTAAAATCAGACTTATCATTTAAATGAAGTAAATCAATTAATACTAAAATATGGTTTAAATATAAAAACAAGTTAGAAAAAAAGAATTAATTGTAATAATACCAAAAAAATACAATATTTTTGCTTTCCATCATACGAAATATATTTTTCCCGAAAATCCCGGTTCTCAGATTTTTATTCCCGGGATTTCCCGGTTCTTTAAAACAGCAAAAGAACCGGGAAATCCCGGGATTTTCGGTACCGGGATTTCCCGGTTCTATACCCTAGTTTGTATGGAAATGGTAACAGTACCCACAATATTATAATTTTTCCCGTTTTATAGAAGGTAGGTAGGTCTTAGGTACTAATAATAGGTAACTAATTTGTAAGGGTATTTTTATAAATAAGTACCTACCTACCTACTAGGTCCTACCTAGGTACGAGCTAGACCGTTTTTTCTCTTGACCATGATACAATATTTAAAAACTGGCAGACATTACGTGGACCAGTTATTACAATCTTAGGACGCGTTTATTAATAGCCCTTATAGTGACCAATCATTAGACTACGGATTATGTTTGTTACTTCTTCGGTTGCGGTGAAACTTGATATGCAGATAGCACAAATAATATTTGGATAATATCCAATATCTGGGTTAACACAAAGCTTAGCATACTTTGTTGATTCAGCGAGGAAAACCGCGGGGCGCAGCTAGTCCCACCTCGAGACCATGGCTATTGTAACGTAGTCAAAATATCTAGGTAAGAAAAATAAGAACCCAGGAAAATAATAGGTACCTAAGTATAAGAAAACAAATTAAAAATTTAATACGCAACCCTTTCTAAAAGCAAAATAAAATAAAGTACCTACCTACAAAAATAAATAGTTTCATCAAAATGAAAATATTCATAACTTAGACGGGGCTCCAACAAAAACACAATGGCAAGTAAAATAAAACAGCATCTTATAAAATAACATCAGGGGGTGGGCGTGGTAGGGTGGGGGCGGCCATCGCGAACCACTTTTCTTTCTCTCGCCAAAGCCATTTTCAAAGAAACGATTGGTTAGTATGGACATTCTTCGTAAATACCTACGATCCAGTTTAGCAATTTTGTTTTCACCTCACAACCTCGGAAAGAATCGTTTTCATCGCAACCAGAAAACCAATCGACAGATTCAGCAGGGGTAAATACTTTAATTCTACATTAGAAAGAAAATCTGTCATCCATCTTTTTTCTTCTTTTCTTTTTTCGTAGAATTAAAAGTCCAGGTCTAGGAGTTCATAGTTAGGTACATTTTACGCGTATTATTATTTTTTTCTTACCTCAAAGTTTCAACCATGTTACAATTGTCTTGGTCGCGAGAGGACTGAATGGGGGAATGTAGCTATGTAGACAAATCGTGTGAATTTAATAAGTCAAGGAGTTCATAATCAGTAATCGAATATTCCATCTTTATCTACATCTCCCGCTTATATTAGACTGCATCGAGCGGGGAGAAAACTACCGTAGAGTACCTACTCAAAAAGTTGGAGAATAAAGTATATACGCATCCAAACAATGTAAGTAAAGTCATTTGGGGTATAAGTTAAGAACTATACTGTCATTCTCATGTCATTGTGTTGGAGAAAGATTTGTGGCGTTCTGTCGCTTCAGCAGACAAGTCTTATGAGCCCTCGTATTATCTAGGTATCTAGTTAACAACTGAGTTTGATTGGCATTATTCAGTATATTGCTACTTTGAGATAATTACTGGTGGTTACCACATTAAATCAAAGCAACAGCTTACTGCATAGTGCCTATCAAGCTCAGCTTTAGTTAAAGCTAGACAAGGAGAAGTAAATTACTTATAAGTGCTTACGTTGGCTTAAGCTATTTATACCTAATTGCCGAAAGAGCCTAATTAATTACCTAATTGCCGATTCCTACCTACTAAATTAATTTTGAGTAACATGTATGTTACCACAAAAGACTTTAAAAAATAAAATAAAGACCGGGGAAAATATGAAATTATTAGTTCTAATAATCGTGTTAAGTAGTTTAAAAAGTTGAATATTATTTTGGAGTAACTAACAACCAAGTTAATTTAAAATCGTAGTTTTCGTAGACGTATCCACACAATTCTTTCTCAAAGAACAGAAGCCGGGCCGGTGTTTTTTCTCGTTTTATATTAAAATCGGGTGAGTCGAGGAAATTGTCAGTCAGATAGGAAATTGCGAAGGCTTGGGAGTGTTAGTTTTATAGGGCGCCCGTGACCGGCGACCTTAATCACTTCTATTGTAGGTATACCTAACTAACTAATGTAAGAGAAGTAGGTATACGTACCTATATAATACAGATTGTCATCTTTTAAGCTTAAGAGGATAGTCTCCATTCTCTTTCTCCATACAAACGTAGTTTACATTTTCTTCCCTGGATAAAGACATTAGAGCAAATATGTTAATGCCATAAAACCTATAGGTATCTGTCATGACAATGTATCTACCTTTTAATTTTTTTTTATTTTCTAATTAAAATAATAATCAAAAATAAAAAAATAATAAAATAAAAAAAATAAAAAGGTAGATGCACAGTCATGACAGATATAAGTTTTATGGCATAAACATATTTGCTCTAATGTCTTTATCCAGGGAGGAAAATGTAAACTACGTTTGTATGGAGAAAGAGAATGGAGACTATCCTCTTAAAAGATGACAATCTATATAGGTACGTATACCTACTGTTTTAGTTAGGTTTGCTAAGTTTTAGTTGAAAAACAAAGGTTTAAATCAAACATTTTTATTTTGTTTATTTTTATACAATACTATAATAAAGAATAAAAATCATTTATTGTTCGAACTGTGTAGGTACAATGGTCTTAAATATCGTCTCGTCTACTGACTGTGCACTAATATAGTACATATTTACTATTAAACGAGTACGTTTCACGCATACAATAATGTACCTAGTATAAAATTAGGTTTATTAATACTTAAGTTACATAAATCTAAGTAATTACAATCCAATATTTATACCAACACGACAAACATTTGGTATTTATTTTTCAGTAGGATGATTAAAATATTCAGATAGGTTATAAAAGACTTTGCTGATTAACCAAGACTTTAGTTTTTTTTCCATTGATTCTTTTTAAATTTATTGGTAAAAAATTATACTTAATTTTTATTCTAAAAGGAACTCTTATAAAATAAATTGTTGTTAACTTGTAAAATAAATTCTTGTCTTAACATTTCATTTCATTTCATTTCATTTCATCACGACGCGGTAGTTTGACATCTCTGACAGCGGAGTTTTCAATTTTAAAACCGCGCATCCATGGCCGTCAGCCGTTGATTTGAAGATTTTCTGTCAAAATCTTCAATTCAATTTAATTCAATTCTGTCTGTGCTGCATTCATTCAATTTGGCTTCGGCATCGATATGAGTAATCGACGTGCCGATTTGAATCGAAAATCGGCTGTCAACTGTCAAATGAATCCGATCCCGATTTCGACGGAACAACCGCGGTAGCTTTCCTAGATGAGGTACTTAATACAAATGTCCTTTGGTAACGACATTTTATCTTGTGTCTAAAAGAAAATAAAAAGATCAGTATTTTTCCCAATAAAGATTATGGCGGCACGAAGTTCGCCGGTCCAGCTAATCTCGATAAAGATATCGACCGATATCACTACATCATCGTAATCTGAAAAGAAAATAGGCAAAATTAGGTAATTTATAGGTAAAATCACTTGTTTTTCGTTGTATAAATACCTATACGTGCATCAAGTAGGGGGAATTCGAAATGAAACGGACGGGTTTTGAAACGGACACTATCGAAAATAATTTTTGTTTTTTGGGTGTTTGCACCATTGATGACCATAGACAAGGGTCACAGGTCCACAGGTCTATGGTCATCAATGGTGGCAATGGCTAATCACACAAAAACACCTAAAATATTTTCGATCTAAAACTTAAAAAATATCGGTAGTGTCCGTTTCAAAACACGTCCGTTCCATTGCGGATTTCCCCTACTACTTTATTTTATTGAGGTATAAATAAAAAAACCTACTAAGTCAATGACTTAGTTTATTTATTTTATAGAATCGGTAATGTGAAAAAGATTCTTTATAAGTCTTTATCCTGATTGAATGATGGATCAACGCATCGCCTAAACCTCTGATATTAGAGAGTTTAAATGTGGAGAGTGTGTTGTTTATAAATTATAATTATCAGCATCCCTTAAGAAAGGGTTACTCGAGTGAAACCGCGGCGCGGGACACACGTAGTTCTTCAAACACAAAATTTACTAGGGATTTTTTTTATATTTAAATAATATGAAACTACGTACGATAGATAAATTAAAAATTGCATTTTTCTTAACATTACAGGTTGTTTAAGCACCGAAACTATAAGTACTCTTGTATAAGTGTTTTAAACAGAATAAAGTTTAACCTTGTATTTTCATATCAACATTATAAATAAATAAATAAATTCCATTAATAAATTCTGTGAACAACACACAGCGCCATCTAGCCCCGTGTTAAGCGACTAAGCTTGTGTTACGGTGACTAGACAACGGATATAATACTTACATTTATTTTTCTTTTGTAAATACATACATATTATACATAGAGAGACACTCAGACCAGACACAAATATTTATTTAAAAAGCATAAATACTTGCACCCGGCGGGAATCGAACCCGCAACCTCCTGCATTGCAGTCGCGCTTTCGCACGACGCGCCACAGAGGTCGTCATATAACGTGTGTAGCGCGCACTGAAATAGCACCTTTACTAGTGTACATTTATTTACTAATAGAGGCTCCTATATCAAAAGCAGCCCTCCAAAAAAAAACTTAACAGAAAAGCGAAACAGAACAGCATTTTTTATTCGGGCAATTAAGCAGAAACGACGTCAAAATGTTGCTTGATCAAAGAGGGTTCTCAAGACGGTAAAAATGTCCCCCTAACACCCCCAGGGGTGGGGGTTCGTTTCTTTGTCTTGCGTTATCTATACAATTATTCGAAAGTCTCGCAAAAAGATAGGAAGGCTGGACGCTCAACGCTTTGTGCCTTTATTTTTAAAGCAGTCTTCTGACTTTGTCTTTGTCAGAGAGGGGGTGGTTGAGGGTGGGGGGTTGTTTATGGGTTTCCTTTGAATTTTTATTGTTGGAAGTAATGATTTAGGATATTTATTCTTTAGGTTTTTAATATTACATTTTTGTTTACTATTACTATTTGTTTACAATGAATATTCTAGATTCTTAGTGGGTTTTTTGTATTTTTTTATCGGTTATGTGCCGATTATGGCCATTTGAAAATTATATAATAATATGTAATGTCAAGTACTATTTCTTTTAATATTTTTAAATTTGCAACTTATTTGTGGATACAAAAACAGTCAAGTAGTTTTTCATTCTACAACAACTTTTTACGAGGTTTGGAAGCAAAGAAAAAGTCCACGTTTGGAACTGGTTTTCATATTCTTTACACTGGCACACTTTTACGAAACTAAATTGATTAATTTGACATCGAAATCAAAGAATTAAGACGCATATTAACTAGGTTTCACAAAAATAAAACTTCAGTCACATTTCCTCATCGTGTTCCCGCCAAATCTCTACAGTTGGGTTAGGTATAACTGTCATACTAACTATTGACTATTCTGAGCACATATTGTTAGATTATTCTCGAAAAATGCTTAACACACTTGACACCTACTTCATTGAAAATTTTTAGATCAAATTTTAAATTTGAACTCATAGAACTGGAGGGCTACTGCGTTTCTTTTGGCGTTCGAAATTTAAAATTTGTTTGAAACTGCTAAAGAAAATTAAAGGCTGAAGCAGACCGAATGCGTATACGTAAACGTAAGCGTAGACGTGCACGTACCGCTGAGGTTGTAATATATGAAACTGTATGAGACAAAACACGGACACACTGCTTGCGTAATGTAGACGACGACGTCTGTACCAGCCTTAAGACCGATAGTTCCAAAATTACGAAATAAAGTAGGGCCTCTGGACTGGTCTCTATTAGACACAAGAAGGAGAAAGGTCACCTGATAGTGATCCATTTCAAACTCGTCTCTGACGGACGAGACGAGCCAGTTCCAAACGTCAAACTGTTCGGGAAATTACTCACACATCTTTAAAAAAGATGAATTCGATCGTCGTTGTTAGATTACCCACCGTCTAGGTAATCTTAGTTGGAGCTATTTTCTTCAAAATCAGTATTCTTTACCAGTCTTGAATCTTTCATACATTAGCATTTTATTCTTCGACGTTTTAACCCCTTTTTTAAAACAAGGACAAACTTACCTAATAAGTTTACGTGGAAAAGAGAGAGGCGTACTACGAATTTTAATTTTCTTAGCCGTTTGAATTACAATTTTTCATGGAGGATTCTGTCCCTGTCATGGCTCCGTTTTAAAGGGTGGAAAACGTCTGATAAAACATATTTTGTTAATTTTGGAAATGATTGAGCTCATTGGCCTAGCAGCAACTGCCGATCTTGAATGGTTGTGTGGATTAAGCAACGCTTGGCGCGGTCATTACTTGGATGGGTGACCGATTTTCGCATAGTGGTGTGGCTCATCTAGTGTTAAGAGTTTTCAGGTCACCTTGAGGTACACCGCGCACTAGGCAGCCTAGGCTGCGGCAGGGAAAATTCAGCTGGGATTTCGTGGCTGCCTAGTGCGCGGGCTCCCATACAAAGTCGTATGTTTTACTGGCTCCCGAAGCCAGGCTGCCTAGTGCGCGGGGTACCTAACGTAACTTAACGACTGCTATCAGAGATAACAATCGGGACCAACTGCTTAACGTTCCTTCCGAAGCACGGAGGAGCTCGAGATAGTGATTTTTTGACAAATTATTGGTCACCCATCCAAGTAATGACGCCAAACGTTGCATAAGTTATATTTATCATTTGTTTATCTCAGTGAGAATTTGTATACATAATAGAAATAGTAAATAAACTATTGAACCGTCTTAAAAATTAGGTGTGTGATTTCAAAACGTGCCCTCCGATAAAAAGAAACCACAAGAAACTTATGTAGTTTCACCCTTTCATTTCTTCTACGGTTTCGTAGCCCATCGTCTACGAATATTTTGTGTTTCTTATACTTTCGCCCGGTAGTCGAATATTTTTCGTCTGTTTCATCGGCCTACGAATTGGACCGGTTAATAGCGACATACCTCAGGCCACTGGCTTGTAAGAAATCTAAGCATAACATATTAAAGGACACAACCACGCCACGGCCACTTATAAAAGTATTTTCAAATCGGTTTAGTAGTTAACAACTAAGCGGTTCACCTAGCTATCTATATAACCCGTAACTCGTCCTATATACCTACGACTAACACTGGGACGAGTCGAAGACATTAACCTGTCTTAAAAATGTTTTAAAATGGTTAATTACAAAGATTCCCTCAATAATTTCGCGCAAAATATTCTCAAGTCTATAAAAACATCGGTCCAGAGTCCAGTCCAATCTTCTATCTAAGTGGAGGCGGGTTCCTTCAAATTGTCTTAATTTTTCATTTCACCCCCAGCCACCCCTCCTTCATAATTGTTTTTAATTTAAGGGTGAAACGGCAGCACTGTTACAGCAAAAATAATGTCTATTTGCAGGTACACTTTTATTTGCAAGATAGAATAATAAATAGGGAATACTTTTTAATGTGAACGAATTCCCGACTGCCGGGTTCAATTCTTGCCGAAGACTAGTATTTTTGGACAAAAATAAATATTTGTTACTGGTATGGGTGTCTCTATGAATAATAATTATGTATGTTTTGACGAAAGAAAAATAAAATTAAGTATTATAATATCCGTTATCTAGTCACCGTAACACAAGCTTAGTCGCTGATCATGGGGGCTAGATGGCGCTGTGTAATATTCACTGAATTTATTTATAGCCTAGCTAGGCTTATAATAGCAATTTCTAAAACTACTATAAGAAGGAAGAAGTCAGTGGAACAAGATCAGACTCGTCTTACTTAGTGGGTGCACCGGCCAACGTATCGGAACACGGAACAAGCCGCAGCCGAACCAAGAGAAAATATAATGAGATATGAAAAATTGGCCCTTATAAGAGAGTAAATACTTATAATTATTCCCTGCATTTGTTACATTGCAAGTACAATTTGTATTATTGTTGTAAATTTGTTACGTTTACAAGAGTTTTCGGCTTTTTGTGGTAGTTAAATAAGAACAATTATGTTTTGTTAGAACAGGCCATTTTTCTTTTACTTAATTATTGTTACGAAAGAGCTTGTTTTCTCGGTTTTAGTAGTTAATGAAAATTTACCCTTTTACAATAATCTCCTTACTTATAAACGATGACTAAGTTTATGTTACGTTTGTCTTTTACTGTGACATGAAGTTTCAAAGTTAACAGACAGTGACAAACGATACATAAACTTAGTCATTTTTTAGTTTTAAACTTGAACTAGCTGCGCCAAGCGGTTACACCCGCCTAGGTGGGGTTATTGGGATCGAAAGTAGCACGTCCTTCTCCAAAGTCCCATCTTTTTCTTTACCAAAAATCACCAAAATCGGTTCGGCGGTTTAGGCGTGAAAAGGTAACAGACAGAGTTACTTTCGCATATACAGGGTGTTCCGAGGAGGGGGTATCAAGCCGAAAGGGGTTTGGTCTAGACGTCCAGGCGAACAACTTTTGTTCTACAACTTTTGGAATTTCGAAGTAGTTTTCGAAAATGTTGAGTTTAAAGTTTGCATGAAAATCAGTTGTTTTTTAGAGTTTGAGGTTATTGGCATTTCAGTGATACAACTTCAAGTTTTCGAAAAAAAGTTCGAATTTTCAAAAGTCGTAGAACAAAAGTTGTTCGCCTAGACCTGTAGAACAAACCCTTTTCGGCTTAATACCCCCTCCTCGGAACACCCTGTATAATATTAGTAAGATAGCTGTCACGCTAAGAGGTGTCTCGCGACAACGCGACGTGATACGTCGATATCGAATTGTAGTTGTATGTGCTTGTGTTGTAACATTAAATAAAATTAAATAAAATTAATTCTGTGAACAACACACAGCGCCATCTAGCCCCGTGGTAAGCTACTAAGCTTGTATTACGGTGACTAGACAACGGATATAATACTTATTATTTATTTTGTAAATACATACATATTATACAAAGAGGGACACCCAGACTAGACACAAATATGAATCGAACATTGCAGTCGGGCATTCGCACGACGCGCCACAGAGGTCGTCATAGCATTGTCGCGTGAATCTGTTTATTAAATTGTCTATCAGATATTGTATGGTCGCCATTATATTGCGACCATACCTTCTGATTGACAGACAGGTTTATACCTACTACGCGACAACCATCTATATATTACGCAATCGTATTTGGTTTCTTCTGCGATCGCCTTTTGTTTTAGTTTCGATCGTCTTTTGTTTTCGTTACGATCGTCTTTTGTTTTCGTTGCGATCGTCTTTTGTTTTCGTTTCAATCGTATTTTTTTTTGTTTTGATTGTTTGTTGTTTTTGTTAATTATTAGATCGATGACGACAACATAAACCACAGTTACATACAACGACCATCTACTTAATTTCTTCTTTTTGTCGTTCATATACGCTTGACCAATTGACACTATTTTTTGACTTTACCAATCGTCCACTACGTCATCATAAATTCCTTACGGGCCCTGTATTTTCATTAAAAATTGTATTAAAATTAAATACTTTATCTATCTTTGTGGTGACAAACGTAATCTAAATAGAAAATTAACAGCAAATAGCCGTTAGGGGTAGTGAAAACTATTTAATTTACCAACAGAACTAAATGAAAAGACCAACCGTTGTTTTTACTTGGAAGTAACAAATCTTCAGGGGGTGCCTGCTGGCCATTTTCCAGGTTTTCCCCTGTCTCCTTCCGTTTGTCTGCACTATTATTTATTTAGGTATCGTTTAGGTACTTAGCTATGTTATTAACTGGCTGACCCGGCGCACTTCGTATCGCTAACAAAATTGGTTAAGTCAGTGCTCCCGGATTGAGTAAATATGCTTTTTAAAGACAACACGATTGGAACTCATAACTAAATATTTAGTCGAGTCCTCTCGCGACCATTGTAACATGGTTGAAACATCGGTAAGAAAATCACGCGATTAAGATCCGAGAAAATATAAAGTTACGAGTACCTACGAATGCGGTGTTGGTTCGAATCCCGCCCAGCGCGAGCGGCTATCGTGCGTTGTGTTTTTGCAAAAGCATTTTTCCTTTAAAAATATTTGAACAACTTCTCCATTAAAAATTGATTTAATAAGCAGACCAGTAAAACATTAGAAATTATAACAAAAGCAAACTTTAAAATTGAACTAATTAACATGGAGCGATCGAACCATAAACCAATGAAATTACTTCATAACTTTTACTTAAAATTACGAAGAAGTTTACATTTTTAACTTAAAACACTTCATCAAGCTATTCTGAACTCAAGCCCTTGACCGTTAAGGTTCAAAATTCAATGTTCAGAGTTGAACTAACTTGCTTAAGTCAGTCGGTGGTAATTATTCTTAGAAATGGCGGCAGAAAAAGTAGGGGATTTCAAAGGATTGAACCAATTTAGATTTATTTTTCTCCCTTTCGACTGCAGAAAGTTTTGTTACCATCTCCAGGGAGATGGGAGAGTGGGAAGAAAGTTCTAGTAGTTTTCAGAACTAATGCATTGTTTCGGAGGTAAAAGTGTCCACAGTTTTTTTTATAGTTAGTTTGACATTTGAATAGTCGAACTCATTTTCACGCCACTCGCTTCGCTCGTGGTAGGATTGTTCCTAGGATGCTTCGCCTGCTCAGGAGGGTTACTTCGGTTCTTTCGACACGACAACGATACGATAATTCCAGCCGATACGATGATTCTACTGTCAACCCTACTATCACAGTGTGACAGTAGAATCGTCGTATCGGCTGGAATTATCGTATCGTTGTCGTGTCGAAAGAACCGCAGTAACCTTCCAGGTCTCAATACAAGTACTCGCACCAAAAACCAACTTTGCAGCCTTGCGTAACAAATAACTATTTCGGTTTTCATTGCGTGGTGTTTATTACAATCAATCCTGATGAAAAGACCTGTAAAGGTCTAGAAACGTTGAGCATGGGTACTATGCTAAAAGTAATAAAGACCACGCTATTAAAACCGAAAAATGAAAAACATCAGAAAAACAGAAGAAAATCTGTTTTTTTATTTTTTATTTATTCAAGTAAAAATAAAATATCTTAAAAAACATTAAACACCCACAAAACCTGGAGGGGTTTGACTTGGGTGTACCTTCCTCATTGGCATACATCTAAGTAGGTACCTTTGTATTTAGAAAAAAAAATGCTTCCCATACTATAATAATAGGATATTATAGGAAGTAATTTTGATAATAAAATCTTTGAACCTGTTGCCATATATGGAGATCCTGGAGTTTTCCCACAGAAACGTGTAAAGAAAAGGTATGGAAACGTTAAAAATTGAAACAATGCTAAAAGTAATAAATACCAAGCGATTAAAACCGAAAAATGAGTTCAATTAGTAAAAAATATTAATTAAAAACGTACACAGTTTCTTTGTTTGGTTTTTTTCATCAAAATAAGTATCGAAGTATCAATTTAAATTAAGTAGAGTATTAAAATAGACGTTTAGGTATTCTTAATTTGAAATTTCAACATCAGTAAACTTCTGTGCCACAAAACACTTTCGCCTCGCCGTACTCATGATAATTTGGCACCGATAAAAAATAAAATGGGGTGTCTACCCCTTGTAAAAACTCCTTGCCACCCTTAGGTATTCGCCACCCTGGCACATAGATATTTATATAATGACAATAGCTTGTTATAAATGGTTACAAATGAAAATAAGTAAAATAAAAAATCGATGTCATTTTTTTGTTAACTTAAATTGAAGAGCTTAAGAGGACGACTTGTAGAATTTGTAAAATGGAAACCATATTTTAGTGTTTCATTTATCCTTCTTTTGCCTTCATTTTGTATAATATTAGTTTTGTTAACACGATTAGTTGACTTTTAAAACACAAAAAAAACTATGTTTTTATTTTACAACGAAACGGAATATGTGTATCTGCCTTTTTGAACATTGTGGTATTTCCTGTATTGATAAGTAGTAATCTGCACTTAATATTGGTACGAAAAACTCAAGCTAGCTTCCGCTCTGCAATGAGTTTTTAGTTTATCAATACTTCACCTTAAGAACGCTGCGATTCTTACCATTTCCATACAAACTTAATACCAAAATAAATTATGAAAAATTTAGTTTTCTACCTTAATATCGATATTATTCGGATTAAGATTTTACTTTTATAGGGTCCCCATCACAAGGTTTTCCAAAATATTCATTCTAAATGAAATAAAACGGAGAAACATTTTTTCATTTAAAAATTTTTCTCCGTTTTATTTGAATGTGAATGAATATTTTGGAAAACCTTGTGATGGGGACTGGGGACCCTTTAAAACTTAAATCTTAATCCGAATAATATCGATATTAAGGTAGAAAACTAAATTTTCCATAATTTATTTTGATATTAAGTTTGTATGGAAATGGTAAGAGTCGCCTCGTCCTTAAAACAGGACAGTCTACCTACTCTTTCTCCATACAAACGTAGTCGACTGTTTCCTCCCTTAAACCTATATCTGCCATGATCATGACCCCCTGTTTTGTTTTTTTTTCGTTTTACAATTATTAGAACCAATAGAAAATTAATCAATATGAAAAAAATAACATAAAAACATGATTTTCCGTCGGTTTTATTATAAAACAAACCCAGCTTGTTCTAAATAAGTTTTCTAACTGCATTATGTTAGATATGGCCGTACTTCCGGTGTCAAAGTTCCCGCGCCACCGGAACTCGGCTATTACGTCACTTCCGCCGTATTGGACCATAGGTAAACTGTGCTGCTTCTTTTCTAAGGCCCACTTCCGCCAGGTTGGGTTAAAAATATAAGTTTGCTACGTTAATTAGGTTACTATATTGTAAAGTAATTACTTGGATCGATAATGTGTGGCAAAAATATTTTTGTGCTTCGAAAGGCATGTTAAGCAGTTGGTCCCGGTTGTTTGTTATCTCTGATTTAGCAGTCGTTAGGTCAAATTAGGTTCATAGGGCGACATGAATTCTTTGAAACTAGTTTCATCTTCTTCTTATTATCAAACTAGCTGTAGTTATTCTTAGTCGATATGACTTATTAACTTTTAATACTGATTTATAAAATACCTGCTAAGTTTTTTCAGTGGGAAACCAGGTACAAGATAGACATTGATATAATTATTTATAGATAAATATCTACAAATAATTACCGAAACTTTGTGTCTAAATCTTATATCAAAAATGTAAACATAAAACTCATAAGTTAATTTATTTGAAAGCAATAGCTCTTTATTTACTTTTCCTTCGAAATTAACAGTTCTATGTTTACATTTTTTTTCTAGGATTCTTAGATAGGTAGAGTTAAGGTAAATACCTACTCTAAAGTAACGAAAAGAAAATACTCTAACCGTGACCTGGCACCATATTAGAAGTCTTATAGTCGCTGACGAAGAATACTATTTAAAAAACAGCCATTTATCACTTAACATCAGACCAACTTTAACTTTATACTTCTAAACCAAGTTTAAAATGAGACTATTAAACTGTTCCTCACCTCACAAAGTTTTTACAGTGAAAAATTCGACTTTCGAACATGAAATTAAAAAGTTGGCAACACTTTCGTTTTGAATTTCGAACTATTCGAGGCTTGTAACGGATAACTTTTTAATTTTTAGTTCGGATGGCTTCGGTTCGGTGTTCCAGGGATTTTAGTTTAGTTTGATTACCTAATGTCGAATTCTATTGAATATTTTCACTGGAACACCAAAAAGTTTGAAATTTTGGCTGAAAATAAACTGATGGCCTGTTCTCGTTACAATATTACGCAAAAAATGATTTCAACATCATGGCAGTCAATTTTTTATTTCAAATTTGACATTTTTCAATTACAATCGACATTTTTTATAAACATTATTTTTACAATACAGTTTTCTATACATTTGTGAGTCAATGAAGCTACGGTTGCAGTTCAGTCGCAAGTTAAAGTTTTATTTCTGAGTGTATTGTTTGTAATCGCAATGATGTTGAAATGACATTTTGGAAAATTCTAATGCAGGAATTTCCCACTGGACGACAAAACAAATTTTTATTTGACTAATTTCCGAATATCGAAACCGACTTGTCCTAAGACTCACCACGGTCCGAATGCATAGGACATTCGCCAATCCGGAGTAGGCTCCCGTGGCGTCTTACTGCCTAACATCTCTAAGGGGAGGCCTGCGACCTACAGTAGGATCTAAATAAACGCACACAGGTTCAGAAAGTCCAAGGCTTGTGTGAAAAACCATTCAAGGCTTATAGATTGGGAGCCTATAGTTAGCAATCAACCTCAGCGAGTACCAAGTGGAGACTAATATGGCAGAAAGAACACTAAAAGTTATGCCTAAAAAACTCGGTCAGCCGCGATTCAGCCTGGGCCCGGTTTCAGTCAGCCCGTTTTAAGGGGAGCAATCGAGGGGTCAATCCTACCTTATCGAGTACCAAGTTGAGACTAATACCTATGGGTAGAAAGTAGACTAAAAGTTAATATGCCGTGCGATGTTTTATATGAAACGCGACAAACAGACGCAATTAAAACAATCATAACTATATCCCAGTTATTAAAGAGACTTGATTTATCTCAATATTAAAATCTTACCATTGAAATCCAACGAAATCTACTGTCTAACTCATTACCAAGAGATAAAATTTAAATTGCAAAGGGGTCCCCCTCGAAAAAAGGTCTGGTGGGCGTCAAAAAAGTACTCAAACGATTTCAAGAAAGCGGGGGGTGGAGGGTGGCAGCCCTTCACCCCCTAACGGAATTAATATTTTTACCGGCATTTTGTTTCTTCATTGGCAAACGATGTTTAGGACGGGCTATCCAACTTGGGTTGGACTCGACCAAACTCGAGCAAATATACTATTCTAGGGTTAAAAGACGTTTCTTTTATCTTATAAGATCGGAAGGCACGTTAAGCAGTTGGTCTCGGTTGTTATCTTTGATAGGAGTCCTTAGGTCAAGTTAAAGGCCATATTAGTCAATCCTGAAGGGGGGACCTGTAAAGGTCTCGAGACGTTTAGGGTTGAAACAATGCTAAAAAAACAAAACATAGGGGCATGGTCATGGCATATTTCCTCTTGTCTTTATTCAGGGAGGAAACAGTCGACTACGTTTGTAAAGTTTGTATGGACAAAAGAGTAGGTAGACTTTCTTCTTAATCTGGAAATTTCACGGGATCAGAACTAAAGCTCGGGTGAAACCGCGGGGCACGATTAGTTTCGAAATAAATAACGTAAGTAGGTAATCGAATGTTGATCAAAAGTTGAAACGAGACAAATCACCAAACTCTTAGCTATCAGGGCACGTATTCTGTATCTCACCAATCTCAACATCGTATCAGCATCGTTATATTTTTCTAGAAAATGCGTCAACAATTTTTGGAAATAAGTAAGACAGAGGTTACTATGTTCTTGCGGAATTTCCAAAAAAATGTATTTTTTTAAATATCATTGAACTAGCGTCGATTTAATATTATTAACCCGGCGAACTTTGTTCCGCCTTAGAGCCAAAAATTGCTAACGAAATATCCAGGCTCGGTAAAAAAAAAAAAATTAAACATGGTAAATACCCCGTTATTTAATAATATTTGTAGTGAAAACACCCAAGTAATTTTCAAATCGTATAAATATAGCACTTCAAAAGCTTTACCGATACTCTGCCGTAAAACAATCGAATCGTTTTCGAGAAAAATCTAACGACGCTGAAGCGATGTAGAGACGGTTTCGTTATAGAATACGTGTCAGGGCGTTTCGTATCAGAATGTTTTTCACAACAAATGGGTCCTATTAAACAGAAAATTGGCTCCGTAAAGTTTCCTAAGCGTTTCGAGTGACAATTTGAAAAATACCACTAAACTTCCAATAATTATTTAAGTAGTCGCTCCGGAATTGATTAGTTTTGTGCCGGATACGGATGGAGGTCTGAATAGTGACCTAAAAATGTTAACTATGGAGTTTGAGCTTTGGCCAATTATTATTTTAGTTTAATTTAGAAAATGTGTTGATTTTTCTCCTGTTTTCGTGGTGTAGGATAGAAGTTAAACTTATTTTTCGGTTTTGATCGCGTGGTGTTTAATATTTTTAACATTGATTTTAGCTTTTAGGTTTTAAGTCTCGAAATGTTGAGCGTTGAAACAGTGTAAAAAGTAATAAACAACACGCTATTAAAACCTATTGAATAAAAAATATTAAGTATTTTGTTTTATTCAATAAGGCTTGTTTTGGACTGCTTTCGCCATCAGACTAACAAACTAGCCCAGTTTCACTAAAATGGGCTTCATGGACTTCATCTATTACTAATATTATAAAGAGGTAACGTTGGTAACATGTATGTATGTATGTATGTAGGTATGTATATTGGGGGTAATCTCCGAAACTACTAGACCGATTTCAAAAATTCACCATTAGAAAGCTACATTCACCCTGAGTAACAAAGGCTACTTTTGATCCCGATATTCCCACGGGATCGGGACTTACGCGGGTGAAACCGCGGGAATCTGCTAGTCTATTATAAAGTAAGACATTTATCAGTAGGTACTAGACTAGTAGGTATAGTAGGTACATAAAGTTTGTAATTATTTTTACCAATAAATTAAAATGTCGTTACTTCACAAGCGAAAATACCTATAATAATATGTCTACATAACCTACGTTTGTATGGAGAAAGAATCGAAATCTTTTTCATTTTAATTAAGATTTAAAAACCCATCAAAACTTTTCAAATAAAAAAATTGCACCCTTAATCGGAAAACAAAATCCAAATAGAAAATTTCAAAATGGCCGCCATCATTAAAATATTCTTCCAAAACTCGACGTCCCCTAATTAAAAATCGTGTCGAGTCCCAAATAAAATCAATTCATCCCCATTTTCTCAACCCTTCAGAGAAATTTTCCTAAGTTTTTACGAAACACCCTCCTATCCACCTTTAAAACTCGTTCTTAATTATATTTGTAAAATGATTTAAGAAGTTTTGATGGACTTTGTTACGTGACACTAAATTGTTTTGTTTTTATTAAAAAATACAGACTTTATTTATCTTTATTTAATAAATAAACTTCTAAGAAGTATTTATTGAAGGAGAAATACATTCGGGCGCAGGACTCGCAGGGGCTCTATGACCGCCCAGTGCAGGCTTAGGTATGGGGAAAGTCTACCTACTCTTTTCTCCATACAAACTTTACAAACGTAGTCAACTGTTTCCTCCCTGGATAAAGACATTAGAGAAAATAATGTTCAAGTCATAAATCCTATATCAGCTATGCCCCTACGTTTTGTTTTTTTTCTAATATTCATGTTTTTTTATTTCTTCTAAATTAGAAAATGAAAAAAAACAACACGTAGGGGCATGGTCATTGCAGATATAGGACTTATGGCATAAACATAATATTTGCTCTAATGTCTTTATACAGGTACGAAACAGTCGACTACGTTTGTATGGAGAAAGAGTAGGTAATTTAGTTTTTAATGCTCTAGGTGTTTGTCTATTTTGACTTGTTCTAAAAATGTAAGTCGAAATAACCCCTTTGACGTTTAGACGTGTGAACAGCCTAGTCCCGGAAGGGCATTACCTATGATATCTATTCTATCTTTTTTATTTCCCCAACTTCTTCTAAATCATAGGTACAACAAATGGTGTGGCTTTTTACAATAATAAATTTTCAAAATGTTTTTACATGTGAACTTGAAGGAGCATTATTATGAAAAGATTATAGACTTTTTGAGTATTTCCTGTCTGTTACGAGTACGTTGTAACGTCTTAATCGCTAAACCAATTTCGATACATTTCTGATAGGTACTTTTGAGAACTTGAGCCTGCCCCAATTTAGTTTTTCCGCGCGAATAACGCGGGTAATAGACAGCGGGGCACAACAGTACTAAATCTAAATGATTTGTATTAATTAATAACGAACGGTCTATTTTTACCTCAGACTATTTCTAAGATTTGATTAATTGTAGATTTTATTTTTAGCGATGTTATTTATACCTGCTTTAAAAGATAAGATGCTTATGTAAGTATGTGCTGTAAATAAAAAGAAAGCTGTAATTTCAATCTGTTGGTGTATTCACGTAGCTCAGTGGTTAGAGCGGCGAGATGGTAATACCATGGTAGGGATTCAATTCTCACCAAGAGTATTAATTTTAAAATGTCACCAATAATATTTTTCAAATTCCAAATTCCATAAATGTGGGTCATGTTACACCTCAATACAAATTCCTTCCTCTTTCAAAGTCGGTTAATTCCGAAAAGCATTTCCATCTCAATAAATTCTTCAAAAGAAGCCCAAATCAAAAGATCCTCTAATATTTTTAAATTTATTATAGACAAGAAAGCGCCATATTGCCACCCCTACCCCACCCACGCCTTCAAAAGAAAAAGCTATTCAATGAACAAAAATTTCGCGTTCCACCAATAGCGCCGTCGCATTTTGAATAAAAAATAAATGAATAGAGAAGGCGGGTTTTAAAAAGTTAGAAGAAAGATGTTGGTTTGTCGCTGGCCAGAGTTTTTTTTTCATTCGTTTTGACTTTGGAAGTATTTATAAGAGTTACTTAGAAAAAAAAAAGATTTCGACGTTTAGCTTTTTAATGTTTATGATTATTCTAGTACTTTGTTACTTGGGAGTTTTGGCGGGAACTTTATTTTTAAAGAAAATAAAAAATAAACTTTTTTTGGAAGGCGTCCAGTAAATGTGCATAAAATATTAACAGACTACCTTTCTATGCACAGAACTGGACTGGTCTCTATTAGAGACTAGAAGGACGCCAGATAGTGATCTGTTTCAAACTCGTCTCTGCCGGACGAGCTTGACCAGGCCCTACTTTATTTCGTCTTTTAGGAATTATAGGTCGATCCGACCGATATTCTTTAGCAGTTTCAAACAAATTTTAATTTCGAACGTCAGAAATTATCGGTCGAAAGAAACGCAGTTCCGAACTGCAAACTTACAGTTGCAAACTGTTCGGAAAGATGATCAAAATACAAATGGCGTTGTTAGAACATCCAGGTAATCTTGATTTTTATTTTTAACCGTCTTACCTTTAAAAACTTAACCACTAAATCTACTATTTTTAAATTATTTAAATCTGACACAAGATCACTCTATAAAAGTTTGGACACAACTAAAAATTAACCCTTCGATGCCCGACCAAAACTTGTCTTACCAGTTGTCTTGCGAACAAAAGATAGAAGGGTGAACTGGACATAAAAGACCAAGGTAATAATAAAAATTGCATTATAATATTTGGACCTATTTAAGTATCCAATGGGTAGAGCTATTGTGATTGCGGAACTGACCTAACCGGTTTTTCTTGTTTAGGGATGGGGTTGTGTTGATTGTTTTTTGAGTTTGATTTTGTCGATATTTTTAAGGTAACCGTTTCATAACTGCATAGACATACGTCCAAAGTTAATTATTTGTCGTCAACTTATAAGATCTAATTTCCATCATTCATGTAAGAATAAATATAAATCATAAAAATATACCTCTGTAATAAACGGTGAGATTTTTTACCTAAATTCTTATTTAATAATTAAAATACCTACCTATATTAATTTAAAATATAATAGTTTCATTTTTTTATCAGCTCAACACTTAACACAACACAATACTGTATACAAAAAAACGCCCTAACAATTTTATGCTTTTGTTTTAATTAATTAGGTAATAAAATAACATAAAAGGTACTTTTAATATTGCTTTAATATTTGTTTTTATTGCTCAAGGCATTTTTTGATGCACATCTCGTTTTAAAATATTTATAATTGGTAGAGAAATTTAAAAATATCGATAATCGACATAACGTCCGAATCTATCGACAATATTGCACAAAATTTCGCAAACCCAATACCAAGGGTAGTAGAACAACAATACATAAAAAATCCGTTTGTCCATACATACACAATGGCCACAATTTGCATACTGGCCGGACCGGTTCTCACGGACCGCGCGGGACATAGGGCAGATGGACAGTTATGTCTTTCACACCTTGAAGGGGTTAACTCGGGTGCGATGATGGGTTAATTTTAACTGACTTACGAAAGAGATGGTTCTTCATTTTGTGAGAACTTTTGATGGATTATTTTTAGTCCGTATAGTTTTATAATTTATTATCAAAATCAAAGACATTTATTTTTAAGTTGTATACTTTACGAAACAAGTAGGCAATTGCAGGTTATCTGTCTATAGACAGACAGTAGGTATACATGTTATAATATTATATTTATAAGAGTATAGAGATAGATGGGACCTTGGATAAGGACATAGGCTACTTTTGATCCCGATATTCCCGCGGGATAGTGACTTACGAGTTAGGAGAACGAAACCGCGGGGCCCAGCTAGTTCTAGATATATCTATAAAATTCTTTGTTCTGACTGATGATGATGATTGATGCACAGCCTAAACCACTGACACCGCAGACAGATAGCTGAAATTTGAAGAGTGTGCTCTTTATAAGATGTTGGCATCTGAAAAGAAAGATTTATTGAAAATTCGCACCTAATCTGGACTTGTGCAGGTGAAGCCATGGGACACAGCTAGTAGGTAAAAATGCATTTACACATCTAAGGTTCTATAAAGATTTATTTGACCAAAATAGTCAATTTAAAGCTAGTCATTAGGCCCTCAAGGCTTCAAGTAATTAAACTTTGGGACGTTGAAATTTCCAAGCAAGCACTTGGCACAAAAACGAATGCGATATTATGAGCTGGTAAAACGCATATAGGTGAGAGAGCCTTAAAAAGAAAAAAAAACGAACTGGCCACCTAGACATTTAAAAACAAAATAAATTGTGATAAAGTCCATCACACTTAAGAATTTCCTCGGACGTAGAGCCTAGCAAAATATGCCTTTTATTAGTTTTTTTTTCGTAAATTATCTCTTACTTTTCTCTCGATGAAATAGGTATTGTCTTTTTCCCAACATTTGTATACATTTTAAAAAACGGAACAACGTGTTGACGAGCTAAAATATTTTCCGTTTGTTACAACGCAACTTCTTTTGTATACGTACTATAACAGAAGGAAATATGTTTTTCTCTAATTTTGACGTAAGGTTTCGCACAGCTTATACATACAGCCAGTCTCAAGTGACTACTTTGTATCAACTCATGGACTCATCAAATATAAATATTACGTCATCGAACAATTCTAAAAAAGTTGAATGGCACCTCTTTCGGTTCAGTTTCATTTTTCAGTATTGTCTGTCAACTTTGAAACTTCATATCACAGTAAAGGACAAACGTTACATAGTTTATGTAGTTGTTAATCATCGTTTAAAATTATAAGTAGGGAGGTAAATGTTTTACCTACTTTAATTCAATAAAATTAAAATCAAGCAACGAATTAAAATCCTCCTCCAACCGTTTTTGAGAAGTCGGTTAAAAATTCAAAGAATCCACTGGAACTTTCCTTGCTTTCTAAGTTCAAAAACTTCAAACAAATTATCCTACATCTGTCTTTACCGACCGCAACAATAAAAAAGAGGGTTAATCTTCAACAAAAAGATCGCAGACCATCGTCCTTCAAACAAAGTCTCAATTCTTAAGGTCCTTACACAAAAAAACTAATTATTATCTCAAATGAATAGGGAGATATCTGCCTAAACATTATTTTAGAGACCCCTTAGATTAGCATAATGAGAAAGACCCCTTTGTTAAGGTGTCGTGTGAGAAATGTTTTAAGAATAAGTTGTTTTTTTACATGAGATAGGCTAGCGTTTGACCTCATCTCACCTGATGGGAAGCGATTGATGAGGTCTAAGATGTAACATGCGTGCTTAGAAGAAACGTATTCACTTTAGCTTGAAGACTCCAAGGATGTCATTAATGAGGAATATCGACGTGGGCAGCGAATTCTACTTTGTACGTATGTACTAACGAGCACGGTACGCGAAAAGGGAAGGCGCACCCATGGGTGGAAAGCAAATTAAAAAACATTTTTTTAGACACAATCATGTCAAATTAAATGAAAATTACACCATGTTAGAAAAATCTCTTTTTAGGGTTCCGTGCCCTAAGGGTAAAAACGGGACCCTATTACTGAGACTTTGCTGTCTGTCCGTCCTTTCGTATAGTGATGCGACTCATCTGGTGTTAGAGTTTTCAGGTCGGCCTAAGGCCTCTAACTTGACCTAACTACTAGGGCATGAATCCCGGGATCCCGGGATATCGTAATCCCGGGATCTCGGACGCAAAAGTTCGATATTATAATCCCGGGATTAGGTGATCCGATATCGAGATTTGAGCAATTTACTATTTGGGTATAAATTAAGGTTTTTAGCTATATTTTTCCTCATGGAATGATTGAATAGAACTATTAAAATTAAACCCAAATTAGTCTACCCCTGAGGAAGAGATCTGTAAAGATTTAGAAGCGTAGGGAATTGGTGAAATGTTTAAAACAATAAAAGTAACGTGATTCATTGCAATTTTTAAGACAATTATTTTTTATACAAGCTCGCATGCATTTTTTTTCTGCTAAAAACATTTTAGTGGTACGCCTAGAATTTGGCCCGAAAGTTTAGACACTTTCGGGTTTAGGCTATTTGTCCGCCATATTTTCAAAATGATGGGGTGGACGGCCCTCGGGGTAACTTATTTACGTAATGAAACCACTACAGTCTTAAATATTTTAGTTTTAACACATTTTTATTGTATTAAATTCGCTTTTTTAACGATATCTAAAATCTCAGTATCAATCCCGGGATCCCGGGATTGAGCTCTTAATATCGATATCGTCCCGAGATTGAAAACCTTCCGATATTGCATGCCCTACTAACTACCGCTGTCAAGAAATATCAACTGGAATTGACTGCTTATCGTGCCATTCGAAGCATGAAGGAGTTCGACAAAATTTCACAAACATTATCGGTCACCCATCCAATTAAAAATCGCACCAGGTGTTGCTTAACTCGCACGACTAAAAATCGCGGCACGTCAAAACCAGGCAATCATTAAGGGGAAAGTCTACCTACTCTTTTCTCCATACAAACTTTACAAAGGTAGTCGACTATTAAAATTTCATCTTGGATGAAAATAATATTAATATCAGAATATGTGTTATGCCATAAAACCTAATATCAGCTACGTATTGATTTATTTCTTATCCTATTTTTTCTAAATTTCTTTTTATTATCATTAAAATAAAAACTTACGTAGGGGCATGGTCATGGCAGATATAGATTTTATAGCATAAACATATTTGCTCTAATGTCTTTATCCAGGGAGGAAACAGTCGACTACGTTTGTATTGAGAACGAGTAGGTATACTTTCCTATTTTTTTAATTATTATTATCAGAGATGGGCCGACTAGTCGGCAGGTGCCGACTAGTTGGCAAATTATGCCGACTAGTCGTCAACTAACAATTATGCAATCAAACCAATATTTATTTAATTAGTACTACAGTTTAGAAGGTAGTTAGTCAGAAAAACATAAACAAAACACGTCATAGCTTACATACATCATCTAAACATCAAAAATGTCATAATTATGCCTCAGCTCCATTTTTTTTTCTTGCTTTTATTTTTATTCCAACCATTTTTTGGAAGTTTCACTATACAACATCGCGAAAACAGAAGAAGAATCTAGTTTCACTATAGCTTGTGAAGTGCAAATTTATCAAAAAATAGCAACAATCGCCGAGTGATCATGATTAACAACTTTAGTGTGCGAGCGCAGCTAGGCCCCACTCATTCACACATTTTTAGCTCCACATTTTTACCCAATACGATCGAAAGAGTCGCGTAGCTTCGTAGCTGTCTACGACGTGAACTGTGCTTTGTTCGTAGGACTAAATATAATGTGACTCAAGAAGAGATCTTTACTTTAATCTTTTTTGACTTTTTTTTTCCCAGTCCCCTCGCGACCAAGACCATTGTAACATGGTTGAAACGTCGAGGTAAGAAAATAAATAATACGCAATAAAGACTCGGGAAAATGTAAATATCTTTATTTGAGTCTTTAGTTTACTTTAGTTATGTTTTTGATTATTCTGCATTAGAAAATTGACTGTTGCGCTAAATGATCTCTGACTCTCGAAGTCAAGCTTCAGACGAATCTTTTTGTTTGTAGCCCGAAACTCGTAGCCAAAGACGAAGACATAACGTCAGCGAACATTATCCATTCACTTATAATAAACGATGACTAAGTTTTTATGTAACGTTTATCTCTTAAGAACGTGGGTACTGTTACCATTTCACCACATAATTTACGCTGTAAAAATGAAAAAAAAAAATGTTTCTCCGATTTATTTCATTTCAAATACTTAGAAATTTAGAAAACTAATTTTTTCATAATTTATTTTGGTATTATCTTTGTATGAAAATGGTAACAGTAACCACCCTCTTAACTTTGAAACTTCACGCCACTGTAAAAGACAAACGATACATAAAGTTAGTCATCGTTTATAAGTACGGGGGTAAATAATTTATATTACTCATTAAAAATCTTTCGTTTACTCGTAGATTAAAAATTCGTTGGTCGAGATCAATATTTATGTTAAAACTATCTTTCACTTCAATCAAGTTTAGTTTAAAAAAAAGCTCGACTTAATAAAAATGTTGTTTCTCTGAAAAACTAAATAAATAAATAAACGTACGTACATAGAATGCCAAAACATAACTCGTCCTTTTGGCTTCGCCGTAGTCGGGTAAAGTGTGCTTGTATTTTTTAATTTTGTGTAACAAACACCAAGAAATTTTGTGTAAACACTAAGAAATTTTGTGTAAACACCAAGAAAGATCGTCATACTTTATCATTTTAATTTTATGGTAAGCTAGATAAGCTTATAACTTAAAATTTCCTACTTGCATTGAAACTTAAAGTAAGTAAAGTAAAAAGCTTATTTTTTAATTTGTCTTTCGAACGCCATCTAAATTCGAGTAGGAAAACAAAGTACTGCCATCTATTGTCAAGTAGTCTGTCAAGTTGACGCATGCCATCTCTATTCCGGTAGATGAAGTAAGTGGCGGTTCCTGGTGTTCGATAGTTGTACTAGATTAGTAATTCTATTGGCCACTAGAGTTCGCTACTGGTCGATCAGAAATTAAATATTTTTAAGCGGAAAATAGTCATTTTATTTGTGATAAGCGGTATATTTTTATTGTTAGTAAAATACTATTTATAGTTTTTTTATTATAGTTTCTAATAAGAAAAAAATAATAGAAATTATACGAACACTACTGCACGTCAGATGGCGCTACCTGTTTTCTTAACCATTTATTACGTCCCTCACACATTGCTATAGTTGCCAGACAATGTTTTAAAAAGCCATTCCATTTGTAGAATTTCTAACTGTATGTTACATTTTCTTTTTTTATTTTATACAAATAAAAATAGAAATGTCGTTTTCTTAATAAATAGGAATGGCGTTTTCGTAATTATTATGTGTTAGAAAATATTTATTAAAAGTAAATAAACTTAAGATACTTATCCGATATCTAGTAACAAACCCATAGTATAAGCCTACCTAGTTCTTTACTTAATTTAACTAGATTGCGCTGTGTGCTGCAACATTTATTTATTAAGAAAACGAAATTCTTATTTGAATTATTTTTTAAAAGATTACCTAAGGACCTACATATTTTTAATATAATTATAATATTTTCTAACTAAAAGAAACAGTATTTTGGAGAATCAACTTAATTTCCCTTTCTTAAAAAACACTATTTTTTATTACAGGAAATGCTGGAAAGTCTGGTGTTATCCAACAGAAATTTCAAGAACTTCCCCTGTGACCGTAATGCGAAGCTTTAGATTTCTTTTGTTCTCGTTGTTTTGTATCGACCGTCAACGAAACTAAGTTAGCTTAGCTTAGCTCGCTTAGTTTATTGAGCATATTATTGTGTATCCCTCATAGATTTCCAGATGCTTCGGACATAAGTGGCCTGCATCCATCGTGAACCCGCGGCCTTAACTAAGTCGTCCGTCCATCTCATTTTTTTTTAATCTATGAGGGAGGCTTATGTCCAGCAGTGGACTTCTTACAGCTGAAATGATGATTATTGTGTATTGAGCGTAGCGTATTCTACATAATAAGGTTGTCTCAACAAACGTAGTCGATTGTTTAGAAATATTTTAAATAATATAGCCTATTTAATATTTCTTATGTTTTTATTGCTCAAGGCATTTGATGTATTTCTTCTTGTAAAAAAAAAATATTTTCTAGTAATATAGCCTATATAGCCTTCCTCAATAAATGGACTATCCAACACTGAAAGATTTTTTTAAATCGGAACAGCGGTTCTTGAGATTAGGGCGTTCAAACAAACAAACAAACAAACAAACAAACTCTTCAGCTTTATAATAATAGAGAAGATAGAGAAAAGAAGAAAGGTCAAACGCTCGAATGTGGGAAAAAAAACTCTTAAGGAAAAAATAATCTAGGTACACTAATATTATAAACTTATGGCCACTTATGACCGAAGCATCTGGAAATCTATGAGGGAGGCTTATGTCCAGCAGTGGACTTCTTACAGCTGAAATGATGATGATGAATATTATAAAGAGGTAAAATTTGTATTTTTGTGTGTACTAGACCGATTTCAAAAATTATTTCACCATTAGCACATTCACCCTGAGTTACATGGGCTACTTTTGATCCCGATATTCCTACGGGATCGGGACTTACTCAGGTGAAACCGCGGGACGCAGCTAGTTAAATAATATAATGGGTTTCTTGTTGACTAAGAAACCCTTAAAAAGCAACAATTTTCATTAACAACAATAAAACAAGACATAACCCTAGCGATTTGTCCAAAATGCCGGAAAAATTTAGTGGAAAGCAAAATACAGCGTCGTTTTCACATTCAAGAGATATAAAAAAGAAATGCATTACAAGGCTGTAGGCAGACTGCGGATTTTTCGATCGCCCGATAGTGGATCGTTAGGTAGCTGTGTTTTGATAAATACTTTAAATGGATCCAACTAATATTATAGATATAAAAGTATGTTTTTTAGGAATATGTGTGCAAGCAACTATGTAAGTATAGTTATGCTTTTATTAAAATACTGAACCATTTGCGATGAAACTCGGT
This sequence comes from Idaea biselata, assembly GCA_958496205.1. Lineage (NCBI taxonomy): Eukaryota > Metazoa > Arthropoda > Insecta > Lepidoptera > Geometridae > Idaea > Idaea biselata. The sequence continues at coordinate 5,279,694 of OY292405.1, read as the reverse complement.
ATGCAGAGCGGTGTTGGTCTAGTGGTAGATACCCCGGCTTAGATTCTGAGAGTCGTGGGTTCGAATCCAGACCGACCGCACACCAATGTCTTTTTCTTTAAGAAAAAGGTATGTGCGCTAATAACATCACTCTTACGGTGAAGGAAAAACATCGTGAGGAAACCAACATGTTCTAGGACTCACCACGGTCCGAAGACATGGGATATTCAGTGTTTTCTATGTATCATATGTATGTATTTACAAAAAAAAAAGTATAATATGTAGTAGTATATCCGTTGTCTAGTACCCATAGTACAAGCCTAGTGCTTAGTTTGGGGCTAGATTGCGCTGTGTGTAACGTCGTGCAATATATTTATTTTATTTTTAGATAGCTGAAGATTAAGATTCCTGCGGGGTCGGGAAACCGTGGGGAGCAGCTAGTAAATAATAATAAGATTAAATTAGATAAACACTTTATTATTCCAAATTTGACAAAATAACATTAGGTAAATAAATAAAAAAAAAAAAAAAAAAATTTGGTAAATAAACAAAAACGTTAATTATAATAAAGGTACAGTGAGCGGCTTTATAGCTAAAAGCAGTCTCTTTCAGGCAACCTTTCTAATATAACCGTATGGTAGAATTAGCACAGCAAGGAATCCATTTAATGTTTTCAACCCGAACCGCGAGGGACTCAGCGATTTCGATAATTCGTGAATGATCGTGTCACTTTTTTTGTAATATTCGCCATTTTTTTCAGGCGTAACTTCCAAATGTTTACATTTTATAAGATTTAAAATTCACCGCCTGTCGACTTCTACTACTAGTCGTCTGATCATCTTGCTCGTCGAGTTATCGGCCGATGGAAAGATCTTTAGTTTGAATTTCTTTCCAAACAGTCTCATGAAAAAGATTGAATTGGTATGTAAATGGAAACACGTCCCAGTGGTGTTAAAAATGTGGAAAATAAAAATAAAAAAGTGGTTAAACACGCGAATAAACATATCCAATGAATGTTAACTGAGTTAGGTTTGGGATACAGTGGGAGAGAAAATATTATGATTCTGGGTTCATTTCATGGTACTTATAATTCATTTTTTAATTGTAGACTACGATCTGATGTTTTTTGATTTTTGTATCTGAATTTTTTTCTTCAGAAAGAGAGTTCTTCAGAAAATTGTAATTCACAATAATTTAAAAAACGAAGTATACCTCCTTTTTTTTCTCTTATCGAGAAACCTCTTATTTATTATCTTATATAAGAGGTTTGGAAACAACGCAAAAGGTCATGTTGAACGGTTTTCGTTTTTATTACACTTTCACGAAACTAAATTAATAAAGATCTCGCGGAAACCTCAGAATTAAGTTACCTATTTGTTAATCCAGGTCTACAGCTATCTGCATACTAGTTTCATCGCAATCGGTATAGTAGTTTTAACGTAAAGAAGTACCAAACATACAATTTTTAACTTACACATCACATTTAAAATATTAGTAGGCTGCTGGGTAAGCATTCTCTCGTGCAAATTTTATCTGCTGATTATTTTGTGAAGTGCATTGGCAAATTGTTCTTATTTGAATTAAAATCTAGTTAAGTATTCCATATAATTTAGTCTAATTTGAATTCATTTCTATTTAGGTTATCTGGTAGTAAAAAAATAAATCTTCCTAAGTAGGTACTGTACTCGATGTGTCGCCATCCTTTTTGACACCCTCGAAAAATGTGTCACTTTGTTCCTGAGCTCGACAAGGATATCAGTTTTCCTGTTTTAAGAACATCTTGATGTTTTTTCATGATGATTGATGATTGACGAATTTTGATCCATCTTGTTTAGACAAGATGGATCAAAATTCGAACTTCGTTGTTAGAATACCCACCATCTAGGTAATCTAGGTAGACTTATTTTAACAGACAGACAGACAGAGTTACTTTCGCTTACAATATTGTCTAGTAAGGATTAAAGTATAGGTTATTGCTCCAGTTCCACTACAGTTCTAAATATGTGACAATGGTCACATGACCAGACCACTGCAAAAAAAAACAATGAGTTTCTTGTGTGTTTTTGTCATTGGAGGTCGCGTTCCGAAGACACACTAGATTACTGAAGATTCAAAACGATCATGTAAATATCATAAACTAGCTGCGTCCCGTGGTTTCACCTGCGTAAGTCCCGATCCCGTGGGAATAACGAGATCAAAAGTAGCCTATATTACTCAGGGTGAATGTAGCTTTATAATGTAGAAATATTTTTTTAAAAATCAGTTTAGTACTTTTTGAGTTTATTCATAATAAACATACAGACGCACACACACACAAAAATACAAATCTTTCCTCTTTATAATATTAGTATAGAAGATAAACATATTTTTTAGTTTAAGTGGCAATGCATAAAAGAACCAACGTAACTAAAGAAAGAGAAGAAAACAAAACAAATCTAAAATACGTAAACCTAACAGTTCATTCGGGAGTTAACAAAAAGACTACCGTTGCAATACACTGAACTGCCTATAAATCCAGTAGCCAACCATCCCTAGGCACCGTTTTTTACAAACCACATGTTAATTAACCACTTTAAGCTTTTAAAAGGCAAAAAATGCAGCAACAGGTCTCGTGTTTCCATTTTTTTACTCACTCCGAACGGGGCAGGATAATAAATAGCTTTTTAAACGTCCAGGGGCATTTTTTAACCCGGAGTTAACAGATTTTAACAGATTTTTCCCGGAAAAAAGAGATTAATCCACTCACTCTTGACTCGTGTTAACGTGCTTTTTTACGTTCTTCCCGGAAAGGTTAAAAGGCAATTTGTTGGGCGATTTGCTTTAAAATAAAAGTCTACGTAGAGAAAGTGATTTATGATGTTCTCTGTTAGACGTTTTTGAAATTAAATAAGCGGATAAGTGACTTTAAATTAATTAAAACATTATCTAAATGGGGTGTGTTAAATAAGAGATAGACCGACTTTCATTTTGAGGGTTGGTTAGTTTGAATCTCGGCCGACCGCACACTAACTTCTTTTGTTTTTGTTTAAAAAAAAATGTGAGCCGTCACGGGACGTACTGGCAGATGTGAAACATCGACTCGCTACGTATATAATAGTACATAATATTATTCCATCATATAGGTATATATAGGTACTTATAGCATGGCCTGTATCGCCACGCGAATTTTTAGGTTTACCCGCGCCTATAGATGTTTCACATCAAAAAATATATGTCCTATTAACATCGCTCGTGAAGGAAAACATAGTGTGGGAACTAACATGTAATACTTACCGCAGTTTGGATGCAAGGGACATTCCCCAATCCAATTGGCTCCCGTGGCGTCTTACTGCCTAACATTAGCGTCAAGATGGCGGAGCCAGGGTTTTTCTTGAATTTCTTTTAAACTAAAGAGGTATTGTACCAATTTGGTACTAAATCTGTCAATATAAAGTTTAAATATTGGAGAGTTGGCCCCGCCATCTTGACGCTAATCAACGCGCCCTTTTTTTTTCTTTCGGCGGCAGTATTGCTAGTACCTAATTACCACCGTCATAATAATGTTTAAGTTCCTACTACAAAATCAATAAACATAATTATTCATCATACATCATTACAATGGTATAATTATTTATTAAACCTTTACAATAGGGTATCAAATCAAAATAAATTTAATAAAAACAGGTCAAGTCCGAATCGGACTCCGGATTCCGCTTTTAGTATTTGTTGTTATAGCGGCTAGAGAAATACATCTTCTGTAAAAATTCAACCGTCTAGCTATCACGGCTTATGAGCTACAGCCTAGTGACAGACGGATTGACAGACAGACGAACAGACAGTGGAGTCTCAGTAATATAGGGTCCCGTTTTAACTATTTAGGTACGGAACTCTAAAAACATACTAAAGCTGTGTAATAATTTGTAATCGGGCCGAAATCTGTAACCTCGACTTGATACAGTAGTTGTACTATTTTTGAACAGGTATAGAAAACTCTTTCGTATGCGAAAGGCTAATGAATAGATGCGCGGTCTCGCTCACTCACATACACATCGAGCGAGAGCAAGCATGTGGAATTCGAACTTTGGTTCAAAAATACAAGTGGATACAGGATCTATACACGAAAAAGTTTGAATTACAAAATTACTGGCCATAAAACTTGAAGGAAATTAAAAAGCAGCCGGGGTTATTCCTGCATTACAATTTCAAAAATTTTATTTCAACATCTTTGCAATTGCTAACAATACACTCAAAATAAAACTATATAACTTGCAATTGGACAGCAATCGAAACTTTATTAACTGAAAAATGTAATTTAAAATGATATTCTCTGAAGAATTTTTTGTCGAAAAATGCAGTTTTGAGAAACGTCAAATTTTAATCATTCATCTACATCATCAGTCTTATGAACAAAAAAATTAATACTGATATTTTATTTTTCTTTTGTAAATTGACGGCAATGATATTGAAATAAAATTTTAAATAATTGTAATACCTACGCGAATAGGCGTTCAATTTCTTTTTAATTCTGAAATTTTATTTTTCTCTTACATTCAGCCAGTGACATTAATCTTATATATAAAATTTCCATGTCACAGTGTTAGTTACCGTACTCCTCCGAAACGGCTTCACCGATCTTCATCAAACTTCACATACGCATTCAGTAGGTCTGAGAATCGGCTACTATCTATAATTTATAAGGCAAAACAACGTTTGCCGGGTCAGCTAGTAATAATATAATAATAATCGTTTATTTCTCAGATAAAAACAACATAGTAGGTAGGTACTAGTAAGCTAAAATACGTAGTTTTTCTAAAAGTATTCAAGCCTCTGCTGAACTAAGCGTGAGCTTGTGTTTCAGCATCCAGCGCCATCTCCACATACTTATACATTTTATTAGATTAACTATATCTATAATAATGTACCTACCTATCTGGTTATGAAGACTAATTTAAAAAAAAAGTGTAGTGTCAAAGGGGGACACCCGGATGAAACGAAGTTCCAAGCCAAAAAAAAAAGTATCCGTTACAACTTTTGATCTTTATTTTTTCCGTCTAGCCCTTAGATGAAAACAATAAACAGCAGATACGTTACCTAGTCTCGGAAAATGAGACGATAAAACTGCGTCTAGCTGACGCACTAGCCTCAGTCGTATGTCGAACCGTTGCCGCGTGAGCACGTGCTGTCACACTGCAATTATCTTTTTGAAATCCATAAGAGTGCCTTTTTAGGGTTCCGTACCTAAAGGTAAAAACGGGACCCTATTACTGGTACTTCGCTGTCTGTCTGTCTGTATGTCTGTCTGTCTGTCTGTCTGTCTGTCTGTCTGTCTGTCCGTCCGTCCGTCCGTCCGTCCGTCCGTCCGTCCGTCCGTCCGTCCGTCTGTCCGTCTGTCACCAGGCTGTATCTCATGAACCGTAATAGCTAGAAGGTTGAAATTTTCACAGAAGATGTATTTCGGTTGCCGCTACAACAACAAATACTAAAAACAAAATAAAACAATTATTTAAAAGGGGCTCCCATACAACAAACGTGTTTAAAACATAACAAGGAGTCAGGACAGGAAGAGGGACAGGAGGACAAATCGAGTTGGTCATGTAATTCAAAATGGCTGCCCTATCTGTCAAATATACCAGTCTGCCTTACTTACCAAAGAGTTTCTTTTATGTTTCAGATTTTCTTTGTGCCAAGGTTTTTTTTTTGAGTGATTCGGTCGTTTGATGGGAGTAAGAATCGAAGATAAATATTTCATATTTTCGTATAAAATTTAAAAATTGGTTGTTGTAAACCATTTTAGGGTTCCGTATCCAATTGTGATAGTGGTACGGAACCCTTTATGCGCGAGTGTCGCACTTGCCCCGTTTTGCTTATTTACAAATGCCTGAATCATTCTTAAGGACAAATGTTTTTAAACGCAATAATTTTACGAAAATACATGTAGGTGTTTCTAGCTCATTTTTCGAAAATGCAATGTTAGAATATAGCGTATCTACTATTTTGCTTTCATCTAAGGTCATTCGAGGTCGTTTTTCAAAAAAATGAGTTTAAAGTTGACATAAAAATCAACTGTTTCTTAAAATTTTCTCTTATTTAGTTTGGATCACTACAATCTAAACATTAATTGCCATCATATCACATTATTTACAAAAAACAGCTGGTTTTGAAGTGCAACAATTTAAAATAAAAAAAAAAAATAACGAAAATTTAAAAGTTGCAGAACAAAAGATGTTCGCCTAGACCTCTAGAACACCCCCTTTCGGCTTAATACTCCCCTCCTCGGAACACCTTTTTAATCTCAGAAAAGCATTTTCTCTTTTAAATTAAAAACATGAAACAGTAACTCCAAGTAACAGAAAACTTCCGAACTATATTTAATCAAATGTACCCACATTTGCTTAACAGAGTATGTAAGATATCATCTATGGTCGTAGCGAGGGGGGGGGGGGGGGGGGGACGATCGTAATCAATTTAATTGGAAATTTCCTTTGATTAAACGCAAAGACGTTGTTAGAAGTTGACCTAGTAAAACAAGGAGGGTTGGCAGATAAATCGATACATTTACTTAAATAATTAATAATTGGTTTTTATTTTTATTTATTGATCTGGTCTGGTCATTCCATAATTAGTAATTGTATCTTAGATTTTTCTTCAGATTGACAGACCTGAAGAAGAGACCTGTAATGGTCTCGAAACGTTGAGCGTTGAAACAATGCTAAAAGTAATAAACACCACGCGATTAAACCGAAAAATGAGTTTATTTGAATCTTAATTGACTGGACATTAAATAATTAATAAATGTTTTTTTTTTCAGGGAAATGACTGGTCTGGAAAAGAAAATACGTCTGGAACTGACTTATAACAATATTTAATGATGCTTAAAAAGATTTTTCAAAAAAATGTATATCGCATTATGGGGTCCATATTGGCTCACATAAAATTTTAAGTCCTATTGTTTGTCTTACTACCGATTTGAATTCATAATAATCACTCTTCATAATTTTATCACTCATACTTTTTTTATTCAGACATTTTTATTACTACCATCGGAGCTCATAATAGTTAATGATTATAATTTTTTTATTAATACTGTTACTACCAAGAACAGTTTAAAATCATAATTTTTTGCTTCATAACATTTAATGATCATATTGCTTTAGTTCATAATTATTGTTACTAAGAACATATTTCAACTCATAATATCGTTGTTCAGAATAGCTTACTTTATAACAGACATTTATCATAATTTTTGTATTAATAACGGCAACTTTAACAAAACTTTTTATGAACTACCCCAATCAAACTCTTTGTGAAATTATAAATGGTTTTTGACTTGTGTTCTGGCGATCTTCTTTTTGAAACGGAGTTAACTCATAATGTAATTATATTTTCTATTCTATTATTATATTTCTTCTTAGAAATTACTCTTTAGTTAATAATGTTGTAATAAAAACACTTATGATTAAGATATATCAGGTTTTTTTTATTTATAGTAATTAGGCGCGTAATCATGTTCTTACATTAACCTAACCTATCCGAGTCGGTGTGCTCCGTATATATAATTTCAAAATTCAAGTAAGATGACAATAGTAGTTTTATGACAGTAATAGTTTTTATTTATAACATGATGAAGATGACAGTAATAGTTTTTATTTATAGTAATTAGGCGCTTTGGCGACCGCTGCCGCGGCACGCTCGCTACGCTCGCTCGCCAAAGCGCTGCGCGTAATCATGTTCTTACATTAACCTAACCTATCCGAGTCGGTGTGCTCCGTATATTTTATTTCAAAATTCAAGTAAGATGACAATAGTAGGTGAAACAAATGTATGAATAAAGATATTATAATTTTCAATAATTATGCATAAAACACTTATGATTAAGAAATTTATAAAAATGAATATTAGAATAAAACACATGTATGAATATCAAAGTTATTTATTGGAATGATTATGAGTTTCGAGCATTATGATAAACAAATATATTAAAACAAATATTAGTAAAATGAAGTGTATGAATAGTGATATTATGAATTTCAATTATTATATATTTTAATATTTAGTTTTTAAATTTTTTATGAAGAATGATCATTATGATTATAAATGGTATGTGAAACATTTTCGGACCTCCGATGATAGGAGTTAAAATTTTATGTAAGACGATCCGCCCCCCGCATTATGAGATGCTTGGTTTGGTATAAAACTTGTGCCTTGTTAAAATGAGACCCAGCGCTACAAATAGGAATTCGAAGAGTATAATCCTTTTTTTAACGGTAAACATCGACTCCGTGTTTAAAGTGGGGAAAAAATATAAACAAGTGATAATTTCAAGAAAAAAATAAACTCAGTGTATATATAAATAAGTGACTTTTAACATATATTGTGGACAAGGACCAAAAATAATGAATAATGATTTAAATACTTATAAAATACTCAAGTGCATAAATCAAGACTATTGATCTACTAGTGACTTTTTCGAACAAAAACTGTTACGATAAGTGTTTATACATAAAATACAAAAAGTGCAAATTTAACAACACGAACAATTCGAGAATTAAAGGTACAAAAATAAATCGTATCAAAATCTATGGGGATGATTGTGCAAAATCGATCAAGAAACTAACGCCATCTATGATATAACGTCATAACTAATATTAACTTGTCAACTGTCACGCGGCCATTGACTTGCGTTGATACTAAGAAAAAACAAGAGAGGGCAGCACAAGGACGTAAACAAAAGCTTGTTTTGTTTTCGATCATTATTAGCAGGAAACAAACACACCTAATCATGGAGGAAGTTATGAATATGCTTCTGAAAATTCAAAGCGAATTAGACGAACAGAGGACGACCATAGTACAATCAGCAGAAAAGGTCACAGAGCAAGTTACCTTAAATGTAAATAAAATATTGGAGGAAAAATTTAAAATAATGGAAGAAAAATATGAAAACCTAAAAGATAAGCTAGAAAATCAAGAAAAAAGACTATATTTCCTGGAAAAACAGTCCCGACAGAGGAATATTGTGATTTTTGGTTTGAAAGAGATGGAAAGATCCTATGCAGACTTAGAAAAAATCATTATTAACTTTATACGCCAACATTTTCCTATAGAGTTACAACAAAGAGACATACAAGAAGCTAGGAGGATAGGAAAAAAAGGAGAAAAACCTCGCCCTATCACCGTAACATTCTCTACATTGGGTATAAAGTTGGAAATTTTTAAACTGAGAAGATCACTAAACGAAACTGGTTACTATATTAAAGAAGATTTCCCACAGTATATTCTAGAAAAGAGAAAGGAATTGCTAGAGCAAGTAAAAATTGAAAAAGAAAAAGGCAATCTCGCCACTATCAGGTACGACAAATTGATAATACGCTCTAAAAATACTGAATTACCAAAAAATAAGAAGAGAACACTGCCAGTATCACCTGAAAATAACGCTCGTCCACAACCTGAAAAGCATAAAACACAACCAAATAAAAAGAACAAAACTCAAACAAATCATCACAGAACATCAAGCTTATCAGACGGAGGTCAAAAATCAGGAATACTCAATTTCTTAACTACAAATACGAATATAATACCGAACGAACCACTTAACAAAAACACTAAATAGCAATTACCCCGCCCCTCTCACATGGAAAACGAACAACAAAATCAAGCAAGAAACAACGCATATCTTCCAAGCCGGCTGGTCACCGTGGAGGATCACGACCAAAACCCTCCAAGGGAATATAAAAAATCACATAAAGAACCACATAATAAACTACACAACAAATTCTACATTGTTACTTACAACGTCAGGTCACTTTCAACGCATGAACGATTCATAGAGTTAAACGAGGCACTAAAAGACATAAAATGGGATGTTGTTGGTATATCAGAAATGAGGAGAATGGGAAACAAGATAGAAGAATACGAAAATAGTATACTCTGCCACACTGGCCACACACCTGGACAATGTGGTGTAGGGTTCCTAATACCAAAATATCACAAAGAAAACATCGAGAGTTACCGCGGCTTCTCAGAGAGAGTCGCTATACTAAACATGAACATAGATGGCACCGCCCTTTCAATCATTCAAGTTTATGCCCCTACAGAAGATGGAAGTGACGAAGAAGTGGAAGACTTCTACTCGACTATCAACACAGCAATACAGTCGACACACAAAAACTACATTGTGATGGGCGACTTAAACGCAAAAATAGGCCACCCTAAAACTGAAGAATACCTAATTACGAAACAGAACGGCTACGGTGAAAGGAACAAAAGAGGTCAAAGACTTATCGACTTTGCTACAGAAAATAAACTAACAATAACGAATACTTTATTCAAGAAAAATAACAATAAGAAATGGACATGGCTCTCCCCAGGTGGAAAATATAAGAATGAAATTGATTTTGTACTATCAAATAAACCGCAATTATTTCAAAACATTGAAGTACTTAATGTATCCTATCGTTCAGATCACAGGCCAGTGAGAGCAACAATTTCTCTCACAAACACAAAGAAGAGTAGAAAGAAATATCAAAATACTCCAAATATAAACTTGAAAGGAGAGGAAGAAATAGATAAATACATCGAATGTCTGAATTCTTTAGAGTCACGCCACTTATTAGAGAGAACAGAAAACAACACAGTCCAGACATTTTACGATAATATAATCTTAGCCATCACGAAAAGCCTACAAAATAGTAAAAACCTACGAAATACTCACACAATACTGTCAGAGCGTACATTGAGGCTCATGAAAAGAAGACAGGAACTACAAAAAAAGCATACGAAAACGAGGCAAGTTAAAAATGAGATTTCTGCCCTTTACAAAATTATAAGTAAATACATAAAGAACGACTATGCAAATCATCGAGCTTCGACTATTGAAAAACATCTAAACCAGACAGGAAGTACAAAAAAGGCATACAAAGAACTTCGAAATTACAAAACATGGATAGATGGAGTAAAACAGGATAACACAACAACACATAAACGTACAGATATTATCATGGAGGCGACTGAATTTTACAGAAACTTATACACCGCAAAAGAATTCAATAGTTACAACAATAACAGCCACTACACTTTGGACACAGTTGGCAATACACAGGAAACGTGTCAAATAGAAGTAAGCGAAGTAGTTAACGTTTTAAAAAATCTAAAAAGCGACAAAAGCCCAGGTTCAGATCACATTACAAACGAAAGCTTAAAAGTAGCCATACCAAAATTAGTTCAACCCCTAACAAATCTGTTCAACTACATTATTGAAACGGGTGAAACACCGACGCAATGGGGAGAATCAAACATAATTTTACTGTATAAAAAAGGCGATCCACACAGCATTGTAAATTATAGACCCATAAGCTTATTACCGTGTATCTACAAGCTTTTCTCCACTATTATTAACCAGAGGATAAGTAGCACATTAGAGTCTCACCAACCGATAGAGCAAGCGGGTTTTAGAAAAAGATTTTCTACTATCGATCATATTCATGCGCTGGAATTGATAATAGAGAAATACCAGGAGATGCGGAGACCACTGTACGTAGTCTTTATCGATTACCAAGAAGCATTCGACACGATTTCACACGAGAGTATATGGACATCTTTAGCAACTCAAAACGTAGAGAATAAGTACATAAACATAATCAAAAGTATTTACAATAATAGCAAAAGTAGAGTACAATTAGAAAGGACTGGCCCTTGGTTTCCCGTCAAACGGGGTGTGAGACAAGGTGACCCGCTATCCCCGAAATTATTTATAGCCGTACTGGAACTCATAATTAAACAATTAAACTGGAAAACAAAAGGTATTCTCATCAATCAGACATATTTAAGCCACCTCAGATTTGCGGATGACTTAGTATTGTTATCTGAATCTAGCACACAGTTACAGGCAATGATTCAGTCACTAAGCGATGCTAGTAACAGAGTGGGATTAGAAATAAACTATACAAAAACAAAACTAATGACAAATAGCGCCAGTAGAACTATATCAGTTGACAACAAACCTTTAGCATACACGGAGCAGTACATATATCTCGGCAAGCAAATTGGGTTTGACCGAAAATACAACGAGCTAGAAGTAGAGCGCAGGACACAACTAACATGGAACAAGTATTGGAGCTTAAAAGAAGTATTCAAAAGCAACTTACACACTAAGATAAAAACAAGAATACTAAACTCATGTCTCCTTCCATGCTTAACATACGCGTGTCAAACTTGGAAGTTTAGTAAAACAGTGAAGACAAAAATAATGACGTGTCAAAGAGGGTTGGAACGCAGCATGCTAAACATAAAGAAAATCCAAAAAATTCGTCATACAAAAATACGCCAGCAAACGAAAGCAACGGATGCCCTGGAATTTGCACGATCCTTGAAGTGGAAATGGGCTGGACATGTCGCACGCCTCAAAGACAAGAGGTGGACCAAAAGGGTGACAGCATGGAAAGGACCACAAGGAGTGCGTAAACAGGGCAGACCCTACGCTAGATGGGAGGACGAAATTACAAAAACAGCAGGTTCTAACTGGTTCCAAATTGCTCAATCCAGAGACAACTGGCACGCCTTGGAGGAGGCCTTTACCTGTAGAGGGGTTCTTGCAAACGAAAAAGAATAAACAATGAATGAAAATAATAATAAAGTATAAGAAACAATGAAAACAATACTCAAGAATAACATTACACAAACTCTAGATTTAAAATATAGGTTAAACAATTTCTTTTTTGTAAACTTGGCAAGAAATATAAGGCTTTTTTATTTTATTTTATTTTATTTATTTAATCCTTTTTTTCTCTATTCTATTTAAAACAATTATTTGCATAGCTACGCTTTTAAATTAGTATTATAATAACTGTATACCTATTTTGCTTTCGACGTTAAGACCTCATATTTGTGCAATTTTAACTTTTAGGATTTTATACAGGGTTATTGGAAATTAGTTAGCATCTAGTTTAAGTGTTGTCTGCACGTCAAAAAAAAACAGCTGATTTGTTTTTAGTTAACATAACTAACATTTTATTATAAGTAGGTAATACATTATTATGTTATTTATATTACGTTGTTTTTTTTAAAAACCTCTATTTGTACCCTATTTCAAAATCATACTTACATCCAAAATGTAAACAACAAAACTCGTACATTTATTTGAAAGTGATAGCTCAAACCAAACCTTACATGCGAACGGTACAGAATTTCGTATATCTTAAAATTTCCACCCAGTGAATCTTGTGGTCGGCGAGATTATGGCAATAAAATTTATGTTGGATTGGACCCCGCATAGCTTATATCGACAAACTTACCCCCAACAGATACGCTTTACTGAATGTACTCTCTATACATACATAGTAGGTACTAATTTAAATTTATAATAGGTTGGTATAGGTATCTCTACTCGTGTACTTACCTAATTAATTATCTACATATTTTTCGGGTTCCGTACCTCTAAAGGTAAAAAGTGAGTTCTAAATTGCATGAGCTCAACTCTTACCTTAGCCTTTTTAGGGTACGGTGCCAACCCACGTTTTTACCCTTTGGGTACCGTCCGTACCCAAAGGGTAAAAACGGGACCCCACTACTGAGAATTCGCTGTCTGTTTTAACTATTTTAAAATAAATAAATAATGTATCAATAATAAGCTTTGTCCTGACTGACTGGTGTCGCTAAACAGTGTGTTCTTTATATCAGGCATCCGATAAGAAAGGGCTTTCAGAAGTTCCCACAGGATCGGGACTTACGCGAGTGAAACCGCGGGACACAGTAGCCAGTAATACTTTTGTAGCCTTATTAATACACGTGGAGTAAGTTCGGAGTAGTGAGAACATGTTTTGTCTTTTTCCGTGACAAGAACTTTCAAAGTTGACAGAAAGAAACAAAAAGTGGTAAAATTACTAAGACCTTACTCCACGTTTATTAATAAGGCTATTGGTGTAGTAGCACAGAATATAGGAGATCACTCGCTTGTCTGTTTGTCTGTCCGTCTGTCGCCACTGATTTTCTCAAGAACTCATATTACGACGGCCTACGGGTAGGTACCTAGGTCTACCTAACAAGCTAGCAAGTTAAACCAGGTACCCACTATGGCCTATATTAAGTTTATATAATCAAGGTCAGTCTGAGTCAAAACTTTAGATTTTCACGAAAACTTGTAATTATATGTACCAAAATGTGATTATCTAATTTTTAACTTTTTTCAAGTACCTAACCAAGCTATCTAAGGTGCAGCACGCCTATCTAGGAGATTTAGAGTGGTGTTGGTCTAGTGGTAGATACCCCGGCTTTAATTCTGAGAGTCGTGGGTTCGAATCCAGACCGACCGCGCACCAATGTCTTTTTCTTTAAGAAAAAGGTATGTGCGCTAATAACATCGCTCTTACGGTGAAGGAAAAACATCGTGAGGAAACCAACATGTCCTAGGACATTCATATTCAGTGTTTTCTATGTATCATATGTATGTATTTACAAAAAAAAAGTATAATATGTAGTATATCCGTTGTCTAGTACCCATAGTACAAGCCTAGTGCTTAGTTTGGGGCTAGATTGCGCTGTGTGTAAAAAAAAAAAAAAAAAAAAAAAAAGAAATATTATCTGGAAGACAGCAGTGAAACAAGTTTTAACTCAGACGAAGACTGCCTATGTGGCTGCCCCGGCCTCCGTATCGGTCTAATGAATCCGCTTGACAATACATCTCTGAGACCACTGTCTGTCCCTGGTCTGTGATTGCTCGCTAAGCGCCACACAGCGATTACATTAGACAGATTCCCGCGGTTTCACCCGCGTAAGTCCCGATCCCGTGGGAATATCGGGAACAAAAGTAGCCTATGTTACTCAGGGTGAATGTAGCTTTCTAATGGTGAAAGATTTTTGAAATCGGTCCAGTAGTTTCGGAGATTACCCCCAATATACACACATACATACATGTTACCAACGTTACCTCTGTATAATATTAGTATAGAAGATTACGGGAAAATCATAATAAACGATATTCCCCAAAATAACGTTCTTCAACTCATTTTTCAGGTTTTTATCGCGTTGCTTTTATTTTATCAACGCCCAACGTTTAGAGGTCTTTCCATACTTACATTTTTATTTATATGTAGGTAGGTATATCAATAGAAAAAATACATTTTTTTTATGAAACATAACTTTAACTAGTTATTTTATACTTACTCTATTTCAGAAACTCAGATCAAAAATATAAACTGTCAATAATTTCTAAGGAAAAAGTTAATAAAGATCACTTTCATATGAATATTATGGGATTTTTGTTTGCTTTTTTGATCTGAAATCTGAAATTTTAAGTTTCTGAATTAGGTTAATAAGTGAGTATCTAACTTCTTAACTTTTTATCACCAAGAACCAGCCAATTGAACCGACTACCAAACTAAACAAACAAGCAAGTAACATATTTCATATCTTAGTAAAATTGCTTGCGCTGGCAACACCAGCGCGTTAAGGCAACAAATCTTACAAGTTGCCAGCTACTCTGCTAGTTTTGACCATAAATTTGGGACTTAAGCATTTCTCAGGGGTACGTGGGTGCACGCAATTGTTATGGATATTTGGTACTGTGTACTCAGTTTGACGATTTCTTGGGATTCTTTTAAAGAAAACTGTTAAAAAAATGTGAGCCGTCACGGGATGCCTGGCAGATGTGAAACATCGACTCGCTACGTATAATACATATTATACATATATAGCGTGGTGAGGCGTCCCCACGACCTGTATCGCCAGGGCAACTTTTTAGGCTTACCCTCGCCTATATAGATGTTTCACATCAAAAAACAGATTAAAACAATTTAATTTAAATCTGATTAAGCATTGTTTGCCCGTGGATCTAGAAAGTTCTCGAAACGTCTGGAAACGTTGAAAAACATTAAATTAAATTAAAAAAAACTCATCTTTCCGGTATTGATCGCCTAAGTTTTATGATATTTAACATAATATTCTTAACCGCCCACATTTCGAGATCTTTCGACCGCTTGTTCACGGGTCTACCCGGAAAATAGCTTAATATAATATAGGTACATAACGCGATTAAAACCGAATAATTAGTTGAAATTAAAATCATTTTTCGGTTTTAATCGCGTTGTTTTAATTAACATCATCGCAAAAAATGGAGAAACATCTACAAATTAATTAACAACTTCACGGTATGGTAACTATCCGGTGGCGTCGCGCGAACAATGCTATGCGACTCATAAGTTTTCGTATGGAAACCGTACGACCCTCAATTTAATGTTTCATTATTATAAAATTCATCAGTCGCACGTATCGTATTGATCGTGCGACGATGCCGTAACAGGACAGCGCCTTAAATATAACAAGCGGTAGTTGCGTTTTTCTTTCGTTTTCGCGATTTTGAATTGCGTCATAAAAGCTTTTAAATTCACACGATTTGTTAACATAAGTGCATTTTCCCGGGTCTTAATCGCGTATTATTATTTATTTTCTAACATCGACGCGACGTTACAACCATGTTAGCTTGGTCTTGGTCGACGATCGCGGAAATAAATAATTAAACGCGATTAAGACCCAGGAAAATATAACTACATGTCTGAAAATACTTGGAAACGTTAGGAATTGATAAAATTTTCAAATAATAAATGAAACGCGATTAAAACCCGAAGAATGACTCTATTTTTTTTAATGAATATGGTTGTACGCGACTCATGCATATAACCACTATCAAGTTAATAATTCCGATTCTAGACCACCACACAACAACACACGTACACTAATAAATGTTTCAATCAACATACAAACAACATAAACTACGTAATATCTACATAAAACTACATTTTATGTCCATACATACATACATAACTAACATAAAACTGTATCATACGAGACGCTTCCCAAGATGATATTAATATTAAGATTACATTCAAGATGATGGGGTTGCTTTTAGAGGAATTTCAACCGTAGTGCTGCGAAATAGGGTGGGTTTTCGAGTGTAGATTTGAGGGGGTGGTTAGGGGTGTGAGTATACTTGAGGGGCGAATGTAAAAACCACCCCGCGATCGACTTATATGCTGTATCAAGACGTAGTCGCTTGTTTCGGATGAGGTGGTAAGTTTTGAATTGTGTTTCGTCATTTTTTTTATAGATTTTTTATTTGGTTTCGCAATGTTGGATTAGATTAATCTCATTTTCAGGTTTTATTTGCGTTGCTTTTATTATTTTTAGCATTTTCTGAATGCCCTAGTTTTTGAAATCTTTACAGCTTCTTCAGAGGGTCTTTGATATTTCCTTCCAGTATATGGACCCAGCTGGGTTCCAACATTAATCAGGCTCAGATTTCGGCATCATGTGTATGGTACAGTCACGACATTTTGCTCTTGTTTAGGCGACATAATATAATAATATATTTGATTAGTTGACCCGTCGAACTTCGTACAGTCATAGGTATTTTTATGTAAACGTTTTAACTTGGTTGTAGGGTTCTGTTCTCAAAAGGTAAAAAAGAGGACCCTTTTACTAAGACTCCACTGTCCTTCTTCTATATGTTTGTCACCGGGTTATATACGAACTCATGAACTTCACTGTGCTAGTTAGAGAGTAGAAATTGTCATAGATGTATTTCTGTCGCCGCTATAACAACAAATTACTAAAACCAAACCAAACTAGATAAAGATTATTTACATAAAAATATTGTAAATCTAAGACTTATTTTGTCAACCAAGAAATTACTTTGTTATTCGAAATTGACTTATTCCCCCTTCGATTGCCCCTTAGTTGTCAACGAATATTATGAACAAAAGATGGTACCTATCACATTATTGCAAAGGTTTATATGAACGAGAATATAATCTACTCCCAACATTTAAAAATCTTAAATTCCTAGAATAATCTACTTAATAGAATTTCTTATGTTTTTATTGCTTTTAAGGCATTTTTACTAGAAATATTTTACAAGGATGCATCATTAAAAATTCTCACATGACAGGATTTGCAAGAAATCATAATCATGAATTCACCATGTCACGTGGGTTCCCGTGTGGCGCAGTGGTAGCGCACTCGGCCTCGCTTGTCACACAGGTTCGAATCCTATCATGGAAGAATTTTTCTAATAATTAATAGTCTTTAAAAAAACTAAAATGCCACACTTACGGCCCCATTCTTCGGGACCGTAAAAGCGCGCCACCCTCAAATTTTACCTCGCCTCGTTCCTCGCGAGCACCTACGTATTTATTATGTAGGTACGTAGGTATGTACACACAGCTTATGTACTATCTACTTTGTACCACACTACTTTATATACTTACTAGCTATTTATATTGAAGACGTCAATGCGCCGGTGGTTTCCTGCCTTTGAGAGACAATTGATTTTGTTTGTTTCAAAGAGTTCTAGAATGTGTTGGAAGTCTTTGATAATGTGGCTTAGCTAATCTACGCAATATCTTTACTTCGTTTTTAATTCAGACTACTTTTTACAACTGGAAACGGAGAGATGGAACATCACCTTTTGCAACACAGTTTTAAACTAACGCAAAAGGTAGAGATTAATTTTACTGTATTTTCTGTATTATTTATTGTGGCCGATAAAGTTATTTTGTATTTGTATTACACACTCAAAAAATACCCAGAACCGGAAAATGTTAAGAGGTGGAAAGTTAACCTCCTAAGCGTCTATAAAGACAGTCAAAATGTTGGACTAAACAAGCAGACACAAATCTCCTAGACGTAAATACGTGCTACATCTTAGACTTATTGTAGAGATGATACCTATTGTACGTTTTTTTTTCAGGATATAATCTGACGTTTTGGTTCTTTTTATTTGACATTTTTTCTTCAGGAAGATATAATCAAGTCGTAGTTTACAATAAAAAAAATAAGTAGGTATAATTACTTTTTGTTATTTCGTGATGTTAAAATAATTAGACTCATTTTTCGGTTTTAATCGCGTTTATTTTATTATAGATTATAAATTTCATCGAAACGTACGGTGTTGATAAAATCTACAGGTAGGTACTTAGGTATTATAAAGGGTAAACATTTATTTGTTTGTTTGGCTCCAAAACTACTGGACTAATTAAAAAAACTTATTAAAAAAAAATCTTTCACTTATAGTTAGCTACATTATCGAGGAGTAAAATATTATACTTTTAATACCGATACTCCATCGGGATCGGGACTTATGCGGGTAAAACCGCGGGACACACCTAGTGTTTAATTATTATAAAAGCAACGCGATCAATACCGGAAAAATGAGATTAATTTTAGATATATATTTTTTGTTTCTGTTGTTTATTAATTTTGTATAACTAGGGGAAACGCGGGCATAATTGAAATATGGAAATTGAAATTGAAATACTTTTACATCTTGAGAGTCGTAATTTTTCAGAATAGTGTTTTTCAATTCAGACAGGACAGACAAAGACATTTATCCGACTGCTCAGGAAGGGCTATGTTTTCTTATTAATAACAATTTAAACTCTATTTTTTTTTGTATATACTTATACTCTATACGTATATTTATGTTTTGTCTAAAGCTATTAGTTTGCAATCTACCTAATAGCTTTAGACAATTAAAGACGCCAGTGTACCACTAGGATGGTGACAGTGGTAAAAAAAATCGCACTTATGTTGCGTTTAACTGTGAAAAATGACGTTTGTTGTATGGGAGCCCCCTTTAAATATTTGTTTTATTTTATTCTTAGTACCCATATGGTGTAAATGCGGCCACATATATATATCATTTGTGAAAATTTCAACTTCAAGTCCAAGTTCAAGTGCATTCAACTGCAGTTATCACTGTTTATGTGATACAGTCGGTGACAGACGGACCGACAGCGGAGTCTCAGTATCCTTAGGGTACGGAACCCTAAAAAAAAAGTTTAAAAAGTAGTAGTACCTATAGAGTTGACCTATTACCTATTTGAAAAACCTTTGCTAATGTAACAGAATAAAATTATTCGAACTACATTATAATTTTTAACATGTCGGATTTCTATTTTTTGATTAAGCATCGTAAAATCCCTCGTAAAATTAGGAAATCATCTAATGCAACAGAACAAAACCAAATGCCCACCGTTTACGCAAAACGAAGTAAAATTAAAATATCGCAACCCGAATCCAAAATCAACGCACACAAGTAAAAACACCCAATGAACGACGCGCATTTAAATTTGGAAACTATAAAGGCAGGTATCGTCAACCCTTGGTAAGAATTTTGCAAAAATATAGGAGTAGTTATAGAACGCGGTAGGGTGTCCACCCTGCTTCGAAGTATGAGGTGGCCCGTTTCCTGGCTGGAGAACGGGGCTGCGGGCGCGGGGTGTCTCCTAAAAACGGTTAAGTAGCTCCCCCTTCCTCTATAACTATTTTATGCGGTCCCCTTAGAAAGACAGAGGAGAAGGGGATCCGCGATTCGCTGTAGGCGTAGTTTGGGACAGGGGGAAGTGAAATTTTAATAAGTACGTCTAGTGCGTTAAGAATTCATGTTGGATTTATAATTAAGTGCCTAATTAGGGTATTGTTGTTTTCGTATAATAATATGAGTCGCGTATGAATTTTAATGTGTTCTGTAATCTCTACGCCTTTTTAGGGTTGTTTTGGTGGCATTTTCTTTAATAGTAATTTGAATTTGCAACTATTACGTGATTGTCTTTACGGTTTGTTTACTTAATTTAAATATTTTACATTTTCAGCTCTGAGCTAGTCACATTATTTTGTTAAAATAAATCCATCACTTCACTTTACCACTAATTTTGAATAAATTTCAATATTGACTATTCGTCAAATGAATAGGTTATTCTAAAATTCCTAATTCTTTACGAAAGACTTTTTAGTATACCTACACCTTTTAAAGTTAAAGTGAACAGTAACTGTAGAAAGTACAAGACAAACTGAGCAAGATTGCTTTCTTTTCAATCGGTATAAAAAGGGACCCACCTGTAAGTCCTGTAACCCTTGTAATCCAACAGGTTCTTATAAAATTGTGTCAACTTAAAAAAAAATTGTGAGAAGTCAGTGGGAAAGAAAACTTGTTTTTTATTGTTATAAAATGTTAAAAGGGGTTGATTAAAATTTGAGTATTATTGTTTTAACTAGAATTGACGACCTATTTACTATTTTTATTACTTTTTATTTGCATTATTTTTATGATTCCGACATTTTTAATGATATTTGAAGTTAATATGATAGCTACCAGCTGGCTCCAATTTAATTAAGAAGAGACCAGGTAGGCAAAAAACATACAATATAACATTTCGTATATAAATT
The DNA here is from genome assembly GCA_958496205.1 of Idaea biselata. Taxonomy (NCBI): domain Eukaryota; kingdom Metazoa; phylum Arthropoda; class Insecta; order Lepidoptera; family Geometridae; genus Idaea; species Idaea biselata. The sequence continues at coordinate 5,258,526 of OY292405.1, read as the reverse complement.
CTTCATTATGCAATTACTTTTTAGAGAAAAAAAACATAATAATTAAACTTATGTCTAATGTTTGTTTAGCTAATTACCTGTATAAATCTTTATAATTTTGACTTGTATGTAGAATTTAACTTAGTACCTACCTACTCTTTACTTTAGTTTAACATGTTTTACTTGAAAATAAATGTTACAAACAAAATCCTGGTTTTAAAAATAAATAACAATATTCTTAAAACAGGATAAAATCTAGTAAATTTTCCCATAACCCGACACCTTTCAAATAACATTTCTCACGACCTATAAACTGGAAATCCAAGAAACTCAATAAAATCAAGAAATAAACTTGATTTATTCCACCCCAATATCGAACAGGTTGACGATAAAAGATCCAAATTTTGTGAACTCAAAAAAAGATCCCACTAACCATGAATAAAAAACAAGTTTTTTTGAGACTTTTGAACTAGATAAGGGCTATGAAAATAAAAATTAAGATCGGGAGTAAAAACCTGTTTTGCTCAAGAAAGGGTGACCAGACCACTGACCATCTTAACTCTAAATACGAAAGATGAAAAAAAAGCACCGGTTTTCCTACAATTCTACGGTAATTGTACTGTACTTACATGAACAGAAGTTTTTATTCGGGTTCTATTTTTTTGAATTTGATCACAAAGAAAATGTTTTTTCTTTGTTAAGTTGACTAGCCATAACAGTTGACTTTAAACATTATTAGATTTAACTTTTATTAAAAGAATAATATGTTATTCCTCTTCTTTTCATGTAGTGGTGTGTAGTGTTAGAGTTAGAGTTTTCGGGTCGTCCTAAGGTCGCTAACTTGACCTAACGACTGCTATCAGACATAATAATATAACGTGCCTTCCGAAAGCTCGAGAAAATCATTTTTTTGCCAATTTATTGATTAAAATAATAATATGTAATTCATTAATAACTTTGTTAAATTTAATTTATTGAGCTACCTTAGATACCTACAATAATATTATACCTAACTAGTATAAGTCGTTCGCAATATGTCCCTTGAATGTCAAACGGAAAACGTTACAAATGTTGCGTTCCCCTGCTCGACTGCTTATACTCATGTAAAAAGCCAACGTCTAAGGCGCACTGCGGGGGTGGGTGAGGGGAGATCGCGACTACACACCTGCACCACATCTGTGTGGGTGCGCTCGTGTAATAATTGTAAATGTGAGTTTATGTGAGCTTATATTTTCATTTCCATAGTTTTTGTGCTGCATCGGTGGGCGTTGGGTGCGCGTGTGTGAGTTAATGCCGTATTGATTTACCCAGTATAAGTCAGCAAGTTTATGTTCTTTAAGACGGTGTGAATAAAGATTACTTATGTTATATGTATTTTGCCTTTGTTTGTAAACTTTTTAATAAAATTAGCATTATTTAGAGACAACTGTGTTAATTAGGCTTGTTTAGGGTTCTACGCCAAGCGTTTCGATACGTAGGCCAGAGCAGCTACTAACAAGGATGGGTAAAACACTTGATACACATACAGTAGTTTTTCTATCTTTACCAGTGACTAACAAGTCACGAGTGAACAAGTGACTTATAGTTATCAGTTTCTAGTTCTAGTTATAGGTACTCGTATCTTAGCTAATATCCACACTAACTATCAGGTGAGTTAGTCAACCATACGCTCTCATACAATAATTAATAATCAAAAGATTATCTTCTTAAGAGCCACTTAACTTAGAAAAATACATACCTATACTCCATTTCAAAATCTTAGATCAAAAATGTAAACAAAAATCTTATACATTTATATTAAAATGACAGCTTTTTATTTACTTTTTCCTTAGATATTGATATTGATCGTTTAGTATAGATCTTCTGTTTTTGCTATGTTGAAAGTTGTTAAACGACGTTGAAGTGAAATTAAAGTCATTTTTCGGTTTTAATCGCGTGATATTAATTACTTTTAGCATTGTTTCAATGCTCAACGCTTCTAAACCTTTACAGATGTCTTCTTCAGTATTGTCAATCCTGAAGAAAAATGAGTTTACTCATTTTTCAACCAACAGAAGAAAAACTCCCAATTGAAAATGTTTAGCACCCCCGCCAAGCGCACGGCAGAGTTTGAAAAAGCTAGCGTCTAAGGAGGCGCGGGGGGAGAGGGGCGCTCTTATATTTTAAGATGGCTTCCGAGCGCGAGTATCGACGCGGTGCACCCCTCCCCTACTTCCTCTTCCTTAAGCGCGCTGGAATTTTGTCCGTACAGATTTTACTATGAACGTTTTTGGGGTGTAAAGATTAATGTAGGTACCTACTGAAATGTTTTAGTTGGTCTGGTTGATGCGAAATGGATTGTGCTGATAAGTGATAAATGTCTAACGATTGCGAACTGCAATTTCGAATGAGATATTTTAGCGGAGGAATATTTTTGATCATTCATTTTTGATAAAAAAATTACTTTTTATTACTCGAGTCGGTAATCTCTACGCCTTATTTCGAATAAGATATTTTAGCGAAAGAATAAAATTTGATCATTCATTTTTAATATTAGTGGGTATTTCTTTTAGTATTTATTGCTCAAGGCATTTTTACTAGAAATATTTTACAAGGAGAAATATTTGATCATTCATTTTTGTTTTCGTTTCGATCGTCTTTTGTTTCTTGATTATTTTTTTAACGTTTTGAGCGTGAACGTCTTTGGTTCAAACTTTCGTGGAACTGTAAAATGGAACCTCATCGCCTGGTTCCTTACCTGGATGAGATCGCTTTTAGTGATAAGGCCGCCCATTGTACCTATGTATTCATTCGTTTTTAGTTTAATTTACGATCGCAGCGCAATCTAGCCCCAAACTAAGCACTAGACTTGTACTATGGGAACATTGAACCGTTTTTTTTTGTAAATACATACCTAACATAAATAGAAAACAACCAGACCAGAAACAAATATTTACTTTCAAGCAAAAATACTTGCAATACCGGACCCTGGGCTCTCGAGAGGGATGCAACCGGGTACATCGCTCGGATGATGATGACTAGCACCCAGCGGGAATCGAACCCGCAACCTTCTGCATTGTAGTCGGGCCTTCCCCGGACGCGCCACAGAAGTCGTCAAGTGGGTACGCAATCTAGGTATGCAGTATTGTTCTTGATTGTACCTAATGTTAAAATAAAAATAACTAAAAACAATTATTTTATTCAAATAGACTTCTATTTATTTTAAGCATTGTAACAGGTTTTAAAATTAATTAATTCGAAAGTTTAATTAATAATATCTACTTAAAACAAGTTATAAACACTAACCCCCTTACTTATAAACGAAGACTAAGTTTATGTAACGTTTGTTACTGTCTGTTTACTTTGAAACTTCATGTCACAGTAACAGACAAACGTTACATTAAGTTAGTCATCGTTTATAAGTAAGAGGGTAATTAAATAAATTAAATAAAATTAAACATTAAAGTAAAAAGTAAGTCAGGTATTCTATTAAGGATACCTATTCTGAAAATAATGTAAATAAATATTTAATATAATTAAAAACTAGTTTAATTAAATTTTTAATACATTATAAAAGTTATACCTGCCTTTTGCCTGTCTACCAATTTTATTACAGTACTCGAGAAACGCAACATAAATTTATATTATGTTATTTCCACCAAAAATATTTTGTAGAAATATTCTTCTTATATAGATAGATAGAAAATTATAAATAGAGCCATGATAAAACAAAATTAAGCCAGTGCCAATTCGGTGTCAACTTTTTTATTACACGGGTTAAGGCTAGCATTTATTTGTCCCCATCTCACCTCGGGGCTAATCTCTAAGAACAAACCGTGTAGACCCGGCAGATTTCTTACATGGTTCGCGAGTTATTCGTATTTTTTTGGTTTTCCTTTGACCACCGTTGTTACCACAAAACTTGGTAATATTTGTGTGACGTCATTGGCTTGCAGAATAGCAAGTTAACTTCACAGGTTTCAACGTAGTTTTAGAAACGTTGACTAGAACTTCACAGTTTTCTACATCGGTTCTATGTAGTTTTTTCTTAGAGAATAGCCCCGCTGACAGGGAGCGACGATGAGGTCGACGGTGTAATATGCTTGCCTAGAAGAAACCTTTTCACTCCAGACTTGAAGACTCCAAGGTTGTAGAATATCGACCCGGGCAGTAAGTTCACTTCGTAGCAGAATGTACGAGAAAGGCAGCCAAGGCTTAACCAAAAAATATATAATAAAAAACCAAAAAATATTTTGTTGGATGTATTTCACTTAGTATTTTTCGGAAGTTGCCGCTTTTTAGATGGACAAAATTGCATCATACTGACAGCCATAGTGGACTGCAAAATATCATTAAGTTTAGCCAATTCTATACAAGTTTTAGGCAAAAGATTCCCGTCCAAATTCACATTGACCAAACCTTTACACTTATTCTCCCCTGCCTTCTGGTAGGTTATAACATTGAGTAACGTTTTCACAGAAATAACTGATAAATTATTGTATGCTATGTTCAAATAACTCAGTTTGTTATTTCCAATGGAAAATATTTGGTAGTCCTTTGTGAAAGTCTCTGAGAAGGGGTCGTAGAAATCTCCTAAAATTTCTTCGGCCTTTGTTTTCGCTTTTTCATAAAGAAAGTCATCAAGACTACTCGATTCACCAGCTAAATTCGATTTAGACTGCGATTCTTTTTCTCCTTTCTTTAGCTTTACATTTGGAAGCGGTTTGTTCTTCTTTCTAACAGGTTTCAAAGACCACGCATCACCACATTTCAGTTCCGCATAAAACTGGGACACTAATTCACTTCTCTTTCTCATATAATCCGTCGCTCTCTTCTTTGATGCTAATACTTCGTCTTTAGTTAAAGGAAACTCTCCAAGGATAGTAATAATTGATATAGCACCATCATCAGTAATACTGTTATCAGATATATTCAAATAACACAGTTGTCTGTTAGTCCTAAGGGCGTCAGCAACAAATTTCACTCCTATATCCGTAATTCTATTGCTCGACAGATTCAAAATTATTAGAGAATTTGACGAAGGCTCGGGATAAGTTAAAGTCTTAGATATTTTTTGAACTTCTTCATCGCTTATTTTACATCTACAAAGCGATAGATGTCTCAAGTTATTTGGTTGTTCTAGTAGAATGTGATAGTGGGCATTTTTTATGAATATACCATCTAGGCATAAGTCTGTGACGTTCGATGTTGATATTATTTTCGTGATGTCAATTAAGGAGTTGTTGTTGATTCCTTTGTTGATAGTAATGTTGATGCAGTGCGTATGAAACTGCATGATGAGGGCAAGAAGTTTGAATAAACCGCAAGGTATGTGGTTGCATTTATCAAATTTGATTTGAACTAAGTTTTCGAACAAATCGTACGTTGCTCTGATGAATATGGGATCTATAAATGATAAGTCTTGAGCAATGGGTTGCAGAGCTTGAACGGTTTTATCTTCTTTAGCTAAATCGGAACTCAGGACAGCACGAGATTTATGTTTCGATTTTGGTTTCTTATCTCCACCATGATATGATGATACGTATTCATCTGGAAATTAATTTGGAGTTGATTTATTTTATTTTGAAAGTGTTTCCACTTGGATGACTGGTAATTTAAAGAAATGCTTTTCAATAATTTGCACCTGATATTCCGTGGCGGTAACCTCGACACAGAATGTCGAGGTTGCAGTTTCATGTCCACTCAGGTGCAAATTTTTGGAAAGCATTTCTTCAAATAATTAGTCGAATTTGGAGTTTTTAAATAACAGGTCGGGCGAGATGAGTCAAGCGATTGAAGTCATAAATATATTTATGTACATTATGTTATAGCGTAAGTCCCGATCCAGTAAGAATATCGAGATTAAAAGTAGTCTATGTTACTTAGGTCACCATGTAGCTTTCAAGTGAAGAAGTATTTTTTTAAGTCGGCACAGTAGTTATTGAGTTAATTCGTACAAACATACACACACGCACACACAAATACCTGCACATTTTTCCTCTTTATAATATTAGTGTAGATGACGAAGCTAAATCAGCATAGCGTAGACATGCGCAGTTATGGAAAACGGCCTTAAAAACTCTAAAAACTCACTTTGAACAATTTTCGTGATAATGATTGTCCCAGGTATTATCAGTTGGTGACAAGCCCAGGGTATATAAGCATCAAAATCATCAGGTGTCGGCCTGTCATCAGGCGCAGAAATATCCATTCTAGATACCATAGAAAAACAATTGTAAATTAATAAGAAATACACCTAAAATTAAAATAAAATAATTTCGGTTGAATGTTTTGATTGGTTTTAAAAGAAAATTGACATATCATTTGAAGGGATTTGGAGATTTTAATGACTTTTGCTCCGACCAAGTTATCAGTGCAGGCCGCGGTGGCGCTAGATTATTCTAAAACTCGTCTTCTCGATGAAAGTCTTTGAGTGGATTATTTAGTTCTGATTTTGTCCGCTTGAACTGTTGAAATTGTTTTACTGGATGTGAAAGATGGTCGTGAACGTGATGGAGAGTAAAAGAAGTTTGATTTAAAATTAATTTTATTATGTTTTATTCTAAGCCTTTTTGCTGTTAAAGAAGTATATAGTTTTGGATATTCTGCAACCATTTCTGCTTTTGACCATTTTTAGGGTTCCGTACCCAAAGAGAAAAAACGGGACCCTCGTTTTTACTCTTCAGGGATCTCATGAACCGTAATATAAAATACGCGACAAATTGAGGATCACCCATGGATCACCTCCATTTTTTGGATGTCGGTTTAAAACAGTTAGAAATATTCACAATATTTTTGCATACTTAGACCTACCTACCTAATAGGTAGGTACTCTATTTCAAAATCTTAGATCAAGGTCTATTTCAGAATCTTAGATCTTAGGTAGGTACCTACGTGTTTTAATTTCAGACTAAAACCTAACGCTTTTATTCCTTGTATTTCACATTTTTTCTTAAGAAAGGTGTGTCAAATCGTACTCTATAAATATATACATCTATTCGTCATGCCCTACTTTACCTTCAAACTTATCTGAATTTAACCGCCCTCCTACACACCTAACCTACCTACATTGTGTAGGTACGTACGAACGTAGCGTCTCAAGAAACGATATGTAATTATGTAAATAAGTAAAGCGGCGAAGTAGCGAGTTATCACGCAGCACCCCCCTCTCTGTGGGAGGCCCCGTACCCCCCTAGGAGGGCCCGCGAAAACTCCTTGCGATATTATAACTTGCTATGCTTGCCGGCTTGATTGTATAGAGATGGACTATTTTGTAACTCGTACTTTGGAGTACCTATGGAGGGTCTATGCATAGTTTCACTCCGCACCCTGTTAAGGTACAAGTTGGCAACGAAGCTAGCGACGCGTCGTCGGGCGAGCGTAGGGAGTTTCATAGAAATACAGAGAAACCAGTAGTGTCGCCGCGACACGTCGTCCGCTGCCGCCTCATGTCGCCCGTTGCCAACTAGTACCTTTAGGCTCAAAATACACGGGCAACACTGACACTGCAACTTTACCTCAAGAGCCCACAACTACAGCACTAATTATAAAGAAATTTATGCATGTATGCTGTACGTGTGGGCTCTTTAAGTAGAGTTGCAGTGTCAGTGTCGCCTGTATATTTTGAGCTTTACCTACCTTCACACCTTATAATCGTTTTTAGGGTTCTATAATCAAAAGGTAAGGGTAGAAACGGGATCTTATTACTAAGATTTCAATGTCTGTCTGTATATCTATCTGAAGCTGTATCTCATGAACTGTGATAGCTAAACAGGGGAAATTTTATTTTATTTCTGTTGCGGCTATAACTACAGATAGGTACTAAAAATATAATAAAATCAATATTAAAATGGCCTCCCCAATAACTATCGTAGTTCTTGTTTATTATGGCGCTATGGCGGCGGAACTCTAGGCGTGCGAGTTCGACTCGTACTATTTGAATACGTACTACGTTACTTATTACAATGTAAATTATTTATTATACACGTGAAAGTATGTTTGTCAGTAGGTATTAGTATTTATTGTTGTGGCAACAGATATACATAAACGGTAAAAAAAACTGTCTAGCTTTAACGGTTCACGACATACAGCAAAAGGACAGACAGACACACAGACAATGCAGTCTTAGCACCAGGGTCCCATTTTTACCCAAAAACTCCGTCTCCACTTTAAGGAACTTCCTTCGCGCGAGTGTTAAGAAGTGTTCGCTCAAAGGCGCCGCCATCTTGAATCTCATCTCAGCTCGGTCGTTACTTACGTGCCAGATAATGTATTAAAATACCTACTCTATACCTACCATACCATAAATATAGGTATGTATAAGTAACGCACATACATAATATAACTTGATATATAATTTAACGAAGCGAATAGAGATTTACGTAAGTGGTTTTTGATGAAAATGTCACGGTGAAATTTTGAAGTTAAATTTACAGTGAATTGGTACGTACGTATATTGTTTTGCTAGATAGGTTATATTATACTTCTTTACTTACTAATATTATAAAGAGGAAAGATTTCTATTTTTGTGTGAGTGTGTGTGTGTTTGTCTGTATGTTTGTTTTGAATAAACTCAAAAACTACTAGACCGATTTCAAAAATTCTTTTACCATTACAAAGCTACATTCACCCTGAGTAACATAGGCTACTTTTGATCCCGATATTCCAACGGGATAAGGACTTACAAGGGTGAAACCGCGGGACGTAGCTAGTGTTACATATTAATCAAGTTCCCCTTAGATATAAATTAAACTAAATAATGCGAAACGTTACACACAGCACAATCTAGCCCCAAACTAAGCACTAGGCTTGTACTATGGGTACTAGCAACGGATATACTAAATGTTTTTAAATACATACATAGGATACAATTAAAGCACCCAGACCAGAAACAAACATTTATTTTTAAGCATAATGACTTGCACTCGGCGGAAATCGAACCCGCAACCTTCTGCAATGCAGCTGGGCGCCCGACGCGCCACTTATAGTAGAGAAACGCTTTATTTTAATGGTAATACAAAATAGATGTAGGTATATTTTGTCTTCTTCGTCTTCGCCGTAGTCGGGTAAAAATAGAAATTCTTCTTTTCGTATAGTGGTGTGGCTCACCTGGTGTTAGAGTTTTCGGGTCGCCCTAAGGCCTCTAACTTGACCTAACGACTGCTATCAGAGATAACAACCGGGAGAGGCTGCTTAACGTGCCTTCCGAAGCACGGAGGAACTCGAGAAAATATTTTATTCCACACAAATTATCAGTCAACCATCTAAGTAATGACCGCGCAAAGCGTTGCTTAACCGGCACGACCGTTCATGATCGGCAGGTACCTACCTACAGCTAGGCCAATAAGCTCCTCAGGTAAAAATAGATAATAATATAAAATGCTAGGAAAAGGTGTCTTCTTATGTTTTTGGGAAGTTCAACATTTTGGCACTAAACGGTATTTTAAACCACTAAATTATATACTACACCGTAGATACATAAACCTATTTCTTTGACCGAAATGATATTCTTCTAAATTCCAAGTTAAGAAAGGACTTCGTTCAATTTCAATCTAAGTTTTGCTTCTGTACGTATCGCTTAGGGTTGCCACTTTTTGCATATTTGCTTAGATAAAAACAAATAAGGGCAGAAACGGCTAGCCACGGCAAATGAGACGATAAAACTGCGTCAGCTGACGCACTAGCCTCAGTCGTATGTGGAACCGTTGTCACGTGAACACGTATTGTCACACTGCGAGTTTCTAGCTAATTTTTCGAATACGCAATATACTGTATCTACTAATTTGTTTTCATCTAAGCATGTTTGCAATTTTTTGTATCAACCTATTTGGTCTAAACTCAAATAACATACATCTTATCTTATGTTCTAGAATTCTAAATAATGGTAAGCAATAAAAATGCGTGGTAATCCTACTAATATTATAAAGCTGAAAGTTTGTGAGTAGGTGTATGTGTGTGTCTGTATTTGTTACTCAATCACGTAAAAACCGCTGAACCGATTGCGATTAAACTTGGTATATAGATAGCTGGAGACCTAGAATAACACATGGGCTTCTTTTTATCCCGATACTCCCGCGGGATCGGGACTTACGCGGGTGAAACCGCGAGGTGCAGCTAGTGGTGGCACAAAGGCGAAAAAATGTTTGAATCAATCAATGGAGTCGATTTCACATTAATAGATGATGTTATCTTATTTATATGTACGTATCGATAAATAGCTCACGACCGTCACTGTCATTTTCTATGTGTATCAGTTACGAAGATAAGTAACTTACAATACGTAGATAATTTCAATAGGTAAGAAAGTTTTGGCGGGAACGCGTTAAGAGTTGCTGAGTTGCATTTCCCTAAAAACTTCTTAAAATGCGTGTAAATTGTTTTATTTCGGGAGCACTATTAATCAATTTAGTTTCGTGAAAGTGTACAAGTGTACTGAAAATTAAAACCAGTGCCAATCATCGACTTTTGCGTTGTTCCCAAAACTCTTGTAAAAAGTTGTTGTAAGCAGTTACCATTTACAATGACTCCCTCGACTTGACTTATAACTACGACGACTTGACTGTTTTTGCATCATCAATAAGTTGTAAATGATAAAAAAACTTGACACTGGCTACATTTTAAACGGTCATATTTGGTTCATAACCGATAAGAAATACTAAATTCCTATCAACACTTGTCTTGCTCGCAAAAGATAAGCTTCAGTAGTAGATAACAAATCATTTACTAAAAACACAAAGATATCCTACAAATATTTACAATAAAAAAAGTACGAAAATAATATCGACCTTCTACGAGAAGTTAAGTTCATGAAAGTGTTAAGTTTAAAAAACTATGAGTGATAGACAGCTAGTGTTGAACGCATATTTGTTTATTCACTTGCGTGATAGTAAAGAAATTGAAGTGAAAAAAGCAAATGTTTTACTATGTTTGGAGAAAGGAGCCGACGTGAATGCTGTGGATGGCAACCAACGCAACAACACCCCGCTTCATGTTGCTGTTACAAAGGGTTATATGGAAATTGTGCAGCTTCTTTTAGACAATGGAGCTGTCCCAAATGTGAAGAATGAAGACCATAAAACTCCGTTAGACATTGCAAGGGAGTTAAAGACGCACAGCGGCAAACAAATCTTTCAATTATTAATTAACTTGAGTAAAGATACCGCCGATTTGAAAAAGTCTTTCAAAGAAACGGCAGTTCCTACAGTAAAAGACGTTTCAAAACCGATCACGGAACCAGCACAGAAACCAAAACGATATCTGTACTCGAAACGAGCCGGAACGTCTGGTGTTTCCGGGCACCTTTACGAAACTAAACTGCTTACTTTAGTTCTTATGAGAGCTCTGAATGATAAAGATATCGATGATTTTACATTAGGGACCAACATCGATGGAATAGGTGCGCTCGATGATATGTGTGTAAGGCTGAAAGTAAAAGATTACGACAAACCCATCATGATATACCTACAGGCCAAACACCGCGAAGACCGTGACAAAGCACGTCTCACTGTCGAGAATGTTCGCAATAACAAGGGAGACTTCAGTCTCATAAAATATTTTGACAGTTATCTCAAAATCAAAGATAATTTCAAACACAACAACAGTGACGACATGTTCGATGGAAATTTTAACAATACCGATACAAATCTTGTTATTTATACTCCAGCTAAGGATCTCTTTGCCAATAAATCAATTGGAAAAAACAAACTTAGTGCCAAGGTCCATCAACTCATCAGCACAACAGAGAAAGGTGTAGTGTTTCAATTCGACTACGAAGAAAAGGACGTTGAATCTCTCACAAAAATGATCATTCTCAATCAAATTAAGAGTTTAGGATCAATATTGTTGTATTTCATCATGTCTGAGAAAGACAAAAGGGAAGTGATAATGTCAAACAAATACATCGCACGTTACCATTACGTTTTAAGTCAAGAAGTCATGCTCGTTTCTAACATTCATGAAATAAATATTAACAATGATGTGAAACAAATACGTAATGGGTCGTTTCGATCAGAATTCTTTACTTCTTCATCAGAATATTTGGTTTGTTTGCGAGATTTTTTTTACAAAGAAATATCATCGACATACTGCGATAAAACACCTATCGACTATGATACTTTCCACAATCGATTTCAAAATATTCTGCAAAAACCGAATGCATTAAACATAAGCAAAGTTATCGGAAAACTTGCCACTTACAATGAAGAGACCCTTACACTCGAAATTATTGATATCACTCACATTAAAAAGAAATTGGAACAAAATCTTTCAGCATTAACAAAGATACAAAACGGCCTGTCGTATCTCCTAATTCAACCAAATGTAGTAAGAGAAGCAGTCTGGTTAAAGTTACGCGAAATGACTTTTAATTTACCTACACAATTTGGAAATCTTGATATGTCTTTTAGAGGCACAGAAGAAAAAATAACTAATAGAATAACGGATGTAGTTAAAAAACTTAAACTTCTTTTTTTTAAATACCAAGAAAGCAAGATTATTCAGATTAATGAAGAAACTGCAGGTATTGGCAAAATAATTGAACCTGGATTTATAGAAGTTAATGGAGGAATCGGTAGCGCAGTCGGAAACCTATTCGTTTTAGATGAAGATTCTAAAATGTTTAAAATTGAAGTGGACAAGGTACTTCCAAAGCGATCGAGGGAGGTTTTGTTACAGATTTTACATTTTATTAGCAAAGACGAACTGAGGGAGTACAGACTGGAAATAAACATCGATCATTACCCTAAATACCACTTTAACGGCAACCAGTTCGACCAGAAAATAGCTAAAGAATTTCTAAACAATTTGTGGTTTTACACAAACCAAGCGCAAGAAGAAGAAGTCGAAAATATAATAAAAACTGAAATAACTAAACACTACAATAATTCATGCAACACTGATAATGATTATGTATTCAGATTACATTCCGATGCAATATTCTTGCAGTTTCATAGTGTAGTCCAAAAATGGTGGTTAAAACAGGGCAAAGTTCATTATCTCAACAAAACAAGTAATTATTTTCAGATAGCGAAGGATGCTGTCATTGACACTCCACTGCTAACAGTTCTCAACTTTTTATTTATTAAAAAACTTCAGCAACTTCAAATTGTTTTTAACACAACAGCTGTTCGCAGTTTACATCTGCAACATATGGTAGGCAGACTCAATGTGAATACAGAAACTATTATCCTAACTGCTTTAAAGATTAGTCAGTACTTTCACAGTGATAACAATTTCACATTCATTGAGTTCGATTACGTTCTAAGCCTTCCTCAAAAAGACTACAAAAATCTGATAAGAGATCTTACGCAGACAAAAATCAATTACTTGATAATTATTTACGAAGAACTAATACATTATAAAGGGTATTGTAAAAAAATTAAAAAAATTATGAACGCATTTAATGGAGAAAACATCATCGTGGTCTCAAAGAATTCTCTAGCAGAAGAGATGAGAATATCCGAAGGAGAAAACCATGTAGTTACAGTGTTGGATTCATCTAACAATTTTGTTGACTTAACGGAAGACTCTCAGAAGAAAATTTTAGAGAATTATAAAATATTTTTTCAAGGTGAAGAAACCCTTTTACTGCATTTATTGAACAAACAATCAAAAGCGCTAGTAGTTCGAAGTGAAGTTTTAAAAAGACTGTTAAACAAAGACAAAATAGAGATAGGCAAACCGTTTGCATATAACACTGAAGCTTCAGATATAGATAGGAGCAGATTCATACGTGACGATGGAACACGGATTCAATTAGACAATCTTTACGATATACAACATGAGATCGTAATCTTAAAGTCGTCTAAAGCAAGAATTAATAAGTCAGCATTGTTGACTCATCTGTCTTTTAATACTAAGCAATTGGGCCCACTTCCTTGGATTGTAAGAATTAACTTGCCTGATTGCAAAAATAAATTTACAGAATGGATTATAAACAAAACCCACATATCTGTTGTTGAGGTCGTGATTTTTTTATCAAAGTTAGCTTTGATACGAGATTTCAACGACGAAGTAAACTTTGAACAGGATGGCTGCAATATCATAGTAAGAAACACAATAGGGGCTGAGCCAATGTTACTGTTTGAACTAGAATACCTATTTTATAGAATTATACAATAGCAATAAAGTTATTTTTATATTCGAACATTCCAATCTTAAATGTGGATTTTACGAACAGGAAATAATGAAGGTAATAGCAGTTTTAAGACACAATGAAAAACGTATGTGGATTACGACATGCCCTCAGTGTCATAGTTTCAGAGCTCTGAAATTCGAATTTGGAAGTTTGAACTATCATCTTAATTTTTTTTACTAACTTTTTTTAAATTAGGGCAACGACGTATGGTACGTAGTAGTGGGCGATGTAGATGTTCAGCTATGGACGCATCCATTTCGGGATCATCGGCTTCGGAAACTCAGGGACCGGAGGTAAGGCGATCTCGAGAATGTAGACGATGCCAACGTTAGACTGGTGACGATAATTATTGGAATGGTGACGTAATAATAATAATGTAAACTACTAATAATAATAATAATCATTAGTAACGTAATAATAATAATGATAATCGCCGGCTTAGTGTCCACTTCATTGTTTGCGAGTAAAATTGTTATTGAAAAGGGCCTCTACGTGTTGGCTTCGGCTCCACGCACGCCTTCCAAAAGTCCGGGGCTCCATAGCCCCGTGATACTGGATGTAAACTACAAATCATAATTTATTTTGTTGTTTTTTTACAATTTACTTATCTCTGCCCAATATATTTCCTAGTTGATTAGATATTGATATACTTATTATTTTAGTTGAACCGATTCTTTTGCAACTTTGGCACTGTTTTGGCACGTGTAATGTGACAATACTAAAAAAATTTCTATAACCTTACCACAAATACCTTACAAATATCGAAACAACAATAGTGTTTTCACCTCGCAATCTCAGAAAGTTTATTTTTGTCATTAGAAATCTGAGTGCAAAAGTACATTTTGCCCGCTAGCGAAGAAAGAGTTTTTAAAATTCGAATCTTTCTATTGTAATACTTTTTCATATATCAAGTCCAATGAAAATGCAATAAATACTTATATTGTGTCAGTGCGCTAACTTCATTTCTTTGAATAATCGCACTGGCTAGCCACAGGTGTCTGCACTAGATTAAATGAAAAAAAAAACACATAATTTTTTTCAATTTCTTATCGGTTAGGAACCGATTATGACCTTTTGAAAAGTAGCCAGTGTCAGGTATTTTCTATTTAAATTATTGCGCTTTCATATTTATAACTGTGTTTCATGTTTCACCTTTAATTTGTTGTAAATTTCGAATAACTTTTAATGTATGTTTAATTTTAACTTGGTAGTATATCGTTAACATACCTATTGTTTTCTCGTCAATATAAATAAATTATTCTCTCGAATTGAGAAGAATAAATAATAGATTCTTCTTCTGTTTTCGCGATGTTGTATTGAAATTAAAGACATTTTTCGGTTTGAATCGTCACCAGCGGTTACTTACTGTAGGATAACCAGTTCTACATGCAGATCGACGGTGTTGCTATGGGCTCGCCGGTCTCTCCCGTGGTGGCGGACATATTCATGGAGGACTTCGAGGAGAGAGCGCTGCGGGGTGCCCCGGTGGCACCGAAGATCTACAAACGGTACGTAGACGACACATTTGCAATTCTCCCAAAAAATCAGGTTAACTTGTTTCTAGACTATCTAAATTCCATAAATCCCCAGATTAAATTCACAATGGAACTAGAAAACAATAAATCATTAGCTTTCTTAGACACCCTAGTCCTTCGAAGTGCAGACGGGTCACTGGGACACACAGTTTTTAGGAAACCCACACATACGGATAGGTATCTGAACGGTCATTCGCACCACCATCCCTCATAGTTAGCTACTGTTGGTAAAACTTTGTTGCAAAGAGCACATGGCATCTGTGACGAGGCCCACCTGGCAGAGGAGGTCAAGCACGTGAAACAAGTCCTACGTCGCAACAACCTCCAAGTGCCGCGCCACGTTCACAGAAGCCGCCCAAAACCACCTACGGTCGAGAGAGTCCCGGCTATCCTACCATTCATCAAAGGGGTCACCGACAAAATTGGAGGAATCTTGAGACGAGCTTCAATTAAAACATATTATAAGCCACACAAGAAGATCCAACAATTATTAAGACCTGTCAAGTGTAACATACCCCTGGAGGATGCTGGTATCTACAAAATCGATTGTGAGTGTGGCGCTAGTTACATAGGGCAAACCCAACGAAGTGTTGCCGTTCGGATTAAGGAACATATAGCTGATGTGAAGCACAGACGGTCTCTGAAGTCTGCAGTTTGTGAACACATGCTGGACAAGCCAAACCACTACCTCCGCTTCGATCAGGCACGGATACTGGCCACTGAGAAGCGGTATGTACCTAGAATGCTTCGGGAAGCCATTGAAATTCAGAAACACCCCAACAATTTCAATAGGGAGGATGGCTGGAAGGTGCCGCCTGTCTGGGACCCAGTACTACATTTGATTAAGTCCCAGGCCCAGCCAACAACTGCTGCTAGACAACAGGACACTGTCAGCCACTTTTGCCGGTTGTAGAATATAGTATTTTTTATATTAGCTTTTGATTAGAATAAATTTGATGTAAGCATGAGTCACCATAAAACAACCCCCAGGAGTTTCTTGTGACTTCTTCTCATGAAGGGGCGCGTTTGCGAAGTCACGTAGTGATAAATTAATCGTTGAAAGGTGATTTGTGCATAGTTTGTAATGATAGGCTAAATAAAATGTAAATAATAAAGTAAAATAATAATAAAGTAAATAAAAGTAATAGAGTTAAAATTAAATAATAAAGTTTAATAATAAAATTTAACAATAAAGTAAATAATAATCATTGCAATTTTGGAACCTGCGTAGACAGGAACGTTTTTGATAACATTTTAATAGTTTTTAATAATAAGACGGTAGTCTCACTGTAACTTTTTAATACATTAGAATGACAAATCACATCTTAGTCTATCCTGAAGAAGAGACCTGGAAAGGTCTCGAAACGTTGAGCGTTGTAACAATGCTAAAAGTAATAAAAACCACGCGATTCAAACCGAAAAATGTCTTTAATTTCAAGAATAAATAAGTTAGTTTTTTTAATGGATACCCAGTCCTAGCAACCAGTGCCAACCCTACGAGGCGAACCATCCAAGGGGAGAAGAGGCTCCCCCTCTTCACAAGTTCACAAGGAAGTACGTGCTACCAACTTCGCGGATCCAACCGTTCGCGTTGGTAGAGAAGAATTATTTGTGTATTGGTAGTGGGAAATATATTGGCTTTTCTAAGATAAGGATATAATATTTTTTCTCTTCAATAAAACAATTTATTTTCTCAATTCGAAAAAGTCTATTGCTTTTTCTAATGGATACCCAGTCTTAGCAATCAGTGCCAACCCTGCGAGGCGACCCCTCCTAGGGGAGAAGAGGGGGGAGTTCACAAGGAAGTACGTGCTACCAACTTCGCGAATCCAACCGTTGGTAGAGAAGATTTATTTGTGTATTGCTAGTGGGAAATATATTGGCTTTTCTAAGATAAGGGAGAAGGGTGGTTCTTACGTAAGCTAAGAGGAACTTCGATGTTTCTACAATAAATATTGTTCTATAGAGAAGCTATTATAGGTAGTTATTACCCTAGTTTCATAATAATATTTTATGTTTTTAAAACGAGTTTTTTGGAGTTTTATTCATTAGAACGTTTTCAAATCGTAAGGGTTTTTGCAATAGGATTGTATGCAAAAACCCTTATAAATTAATATTATAATATTATAAACGCAAAAGTTTGTATGTATGTCTTGTATGTTACTTTGTTACTCTTTCACCCAAAACTACTAAACCGATTGCAATGAAACTTAGAATATATATAGAATATAGAATATATTTATTCCGATATTTCCGCGGGGTCGGGACTAACGCGGGTGAAACCGCGGGGCGAAGCTAGTTAAAAATAAACACGATAAACCCGTTAACATTTATTTATTTTACTATTAAACGGTTTTTATACTATTTGATATAAAGTACATTCCTGTATACCTACTTACATTTTGTATCCCCTAAAATGTAATGTTAATAATATTCTGAAAGTCACCATCTCTCTGCCTACCCCACAAACTTTTGACCTTCTCCATTCAAAGGTTGCCTGAAAGAAATTGGCGCTCTTAGCGATAAGATCGCCCATGCAATCGTACAACATTTTATCTTTGAATTTCAGGACGTTGCACACAGCGCAATCTAGACGCAAACTTAGCAACTACGATAGTACTATTGGTACTAGATACTACATAAATTACTTTATTTTGTAAATACATACATTATGATGATACATAAAGAATACGCCCAGCATTTATGGCCCGCATAAATACTTGCCCCTGGCGGGAATTGAACCCGTTACCTTCTGCGTTGCAGCCGGGCATTCGTCCGACGCGCCACAGAGGTCGTCTTGACCTTACGAAAGGGACTTACGCCCTTAATATTATATTTTATTTTTAAGTGCTTAAGCCTGCACTGGACTTTCTTAGAAATATTTAAAGGACTTCTTCTTCTGCAAAAATACAACGCATGATCGACGGAGAGCGGGATTCGAACCAACAACGCATCTTTACTCAATTCGGGAGCACTGACTTGACCAATTACACCTACCACACCTATATCATAACTTAAGCATGTTTGTGACACCCCGATGGCATTGAATTACACCAATGATCGCATCCTAGTTTGTTAAATTAATTAACACACTAGCCAGGAGATGTCGAATACTAGGTATATTTTATTTTTAAGTGCTAAAGTGCGTCGTCGATCATGCGTTGTGTTTTTGCAGAAGTATTGTTCCTTTGAAATACTAACGCTCTTGTTTCACCGAAGGTTCAAATGACAATTTCCAACATTAATTTCCCCTACGCACCTCCAAATGTTCCTTCAAACACACCAACTCCGTGAAAGTAGACAAAATCAATATTCTTACTGAATATAATATACCTACCCACAGTTACTCATAGGGTTCCCGCGAAAACAGAGATGTTTCGCGAAGGGGGAACTTTTACCCCACTTTTCCTCCCCTAAAGGGGGAGTTACACCCCACAAGGCACCTGAGACACCTCCAAGACGAAGGCACTCAAATTTTCCCTTATATAACATAGACTTTGAAATAGAATTAATTACTTTTATAGCACAAAGTTTCAGTATAAGACGTTGGGGCATAATAAATGTAAGGATTTCGGTTATATTAAATTGTTATTGCTATGTGTTGGAAAATAGACTTTGTTGGTTAAGTGTTATGGTTTGAATTCTTGTGGTAATTAATGTTTTCTTGGGACTAGGTAGTGGCAGATGGGGTTTGGGAGAATGTCATCATTTCTTATTAGGTTTTTGATTATTGTTTTTGTTTGAAATATAATCTAATTATTTTAATTAACCAACCTGTGTGATAGATAATTTAGGAATATCATTTGTAAAATATTACATTAGAATTGTTAAGAAGTACCTACCTAATACCTACATAGTACACCTTTGAATCTAATAAAACTATTAAAACCCTTCTTTACAATAATTAACCCCATACCTGTCACATAAAGAACTGTCAATTTTATTTAAAAAAGCGAAATTATAGTTAAATAAGTAACGAAAGTGGTTAAGTTGCGTACAATAATCATTATTAGTAGCGTCTCTTAAGAGGAAAGTATACCTACGTTCTACATACAAATGAAGTTGACTTTTTCCTAATATTTGAATACAGATAAGTATTAGGGCAAATAATATGTTTACCTATGCCATATTACAAAAGCTATATCTGCTATGACTATGCAAGTACTTATAGGTACTAAATAAGTTTTAAAAAAAGTAAGATATGCGTATTCTGAACATTTTTGTATTGCTTTAAGCCTTATGCGTACCCACCGTCCAACAAATTGTAGGTAGTACCCTTAGATTAAAACAAAAAACTAAAGATACGGTACCTAGTCTCGGAAAAAAGACGATAAAACTGCGTCTAGCTGACGCACTAGCCTCAGTCGTATGTCAAACCGTTGCCGCGTGAGCACGTGCTGTCACACTGCGATTATCATTTTGACATCCATAAGAATGCCTTTTTGCTTATTTACAAAGCCTGAATCATTCTTAAAGACAAATGTTTTTGAATACAAAAACTTTATGAAAATGCATGTATACGTGTTTCTAGCTCATTTATCGAATACGCAATGTTAGAATATACCGTATCTACCTATTTTTGTTTTAATCTAAGGTAGTACCTACCGATTTAGACAAAAAGAAGAAATGTTAGAAATAGAACTTTTATAGTAGGTAAACTAGCTGACCCGGCAAACGTTGTTTTGCCTTATAAATTATAGATAGTAGCCGATTCTCAGACCTACTGAATACGCATATAAAATTTGGTAAAAATCGGTCGCGCCGTTTCGGAGGAGAACGGTAACTAACATTGTGACGTGGAAATTTTATGTATTAGATTTACAAAATATCAAAATCAGCAATTTCTTTGAAAATGTAAATGATTGACAATTTTAAATTAAATCTTACTAGGTATAACTGTGCGACAAAGACACTTCACATCGCATCGCGCCGCGTAGTTAAACTTCTGCCTACCAGAGTAATTTTAATTTTAATAGAATTTCACCCCCCATGGGGTTTAAAGGGGGAGGAAGGGGGTGCGTATAAAATTACGTAAACAGAAACTATTACATTATATAACGTTAAACTGAAGACATTTCAATTTAATTAAAATTGAATTAATATTACCGTCTTGTAGCATTGTGGGAATTTCAGTTTATGGAAATTTGTAGTTAGGGGATGGAGTTACCGGATGGCTAAGGAATTTAAAAAAAAGTTAATATTTCTTATGTTTTTATTGCTTGAGGCATTTTTACTAGAAATATTTTACAAGGAAAAATACAAAAAATAAATAAAATATTTGATGATGTATTTCACCTTGTAAAATATTTCTATTAAAAGTTGTTGTTTATTTTTAAACTCCAGACGTAAAAATAGAGATGTTATAGTTTGAGTTATCTGTATATCTATATCGTATGTATATCTGTTTGTCTGTGTATTTGTCTGTGGCATCGTAGCTCCCAAACGGATGAACCGTTTTTATAAAGTTTCCCTGCGCATTTACACCATAGCACAACCATAGAATACCGTTCCCGTTAGAATACTGTCAAAGAGTATCCATGCTATAAACTGCCTTTGTACCAAATTTCAGTCGAATTCGTTCAGCCGTTCTGCGTGATAAACATACAAACAAACAAACTTTTAATCTTCTGCAATATTATACGATAATCAGTTAACAGGTGAATTGAAATATTTTTTGGAGACAATATATTGTAGGTTGTGTTTCTTCTGTGCGACCTTGTCTTTATCAATAAAATTAATACCTACTTTATAACAATTCTATGTTTATTGTATAAATCGCGTTGTTCTAGTCCTATTAGATTATATTTTGGAGTCGTAGATACAATCATAAATGTCATATCATATCATTATATTTAGGTTATTTTAAAGGATCCTATTACGTTTTTAAATTCGAGCACTTCGGGTAAGCCAATCTTCGTACGATCAATTTTGTAAATAATTTACAACACGGCGTTTAAAAATACCTTCATCTATCCATTCTCTATACTAATAATAAAAAGAGGGAACATTGGTAACACGAAATCACTAGGCCGATTTTGATGAAATTTAAAGTAAAGATACTTTGCAACTTTCAGAGTAACATGGGCCGATACTTTCATGAGATTGGGGCTTAGGTTTTTTAAAAACTATTTTGTAAAGAAAAACAATTTAAAGAAAAAAACGCATTCCAAAAATTTTCACTTGCGGTGAGGCGTTTGACTTCTCTTTGCAGGCGAGGCGAGGCGTATGCGTTTTGAGAAAATTTTCGAATTCGTATTTTTCCTTAAAAAAATTCTAGATAAAATAGCCTTGAGCTTCATACAAAACAAAAAGAAATAATTATTTACTAGTTATTAAATAGTTTAAGCCTTAAGAAGTTACCTAATTATCTCAACATAGTAATGTTGCCATTTTAATAAATATAACCACCCCTTGGCTAATAAGATAGTAACAAACGAACCAATTTCACTGCGATGAGGAATTTCATAATACCACTTACGAGGGGGTAGTTACCACTACAAGAGGGGTGGGACAGTGGTTCTCAAGCATTCGGATAAAAATTGTCTTAAAAAAGATTTTGTATTGGTACCTAATGATCGTATTTTAAAACAACATATAGTTAAACATTATTTCTTAGTGTTAAACCAGACTTAGGATATAACGCTACCCGGGTTACCAGTGGCGAAGCGGTCAAACGCGTGGGTTCGGATTACCAATAGTCGCGGGTTTGAATTCCGCCGGGTACTAAAGTACCGCCGGGTACTAAAGTACCCGGCGGAATTCAAACCCGCCACTAAATAACTGTATGTTGTGCTTTTTTGAAAAAATGCTTTCAAAACTTTATTTTTTGAATTTGAATTCCGCCGGGTACTAACCCGCGACTATTGGTAATCCGAACCCTTTATTTGAAAAAATGCTTTCAAATAAAGTTTGCGACTGCGTCTTGAATTCGTGTGCGAATATTAATTATTAAGAAACCATAAGTTTTGACAGTTTCCGATGCGAATCGAACCCGCAATCTTCTGTACCTATATTCTTGCAGTCGGCTATTTAGAATAAATATTAAAAAATAGCTGCGTCACCCGCGTAAGTCCCGATTCCGTGGGAATATCGGGATCAAAAGCTTATATGTTACTCAGGGTGAATGTAGTTTTCTAATATTCCCCCCCGAAGGGTTCCCGCCTTGTCGTGGCGGGGGGGCTTAGTAACCGTGGCTTGGTCACCCACGGTGAAGCGAAGAGGAACCCACCCGAGGAGGAGCCGCTTCAGCTTCGGCTTGCGGCTGGAGGAGGTTTCGGGGCCGCGGCAGGAGAGGAGTGTCGGTGTTGCGTTGCCGCTCTCCCTACCTGCCGCGGCCTCGGCGGGGCCGCCACCGTTAGATGGCGGACGCGGTGGGGCTGCAGGGGAGGAGGCGTGTCGGTGTGTCGTTGCCGCTCGCCCTATCCCCTGCAGCCGAAAAGTGGTCGGCGACGGGGCCACAGACCTCACCCGTCGCAGGGGAACCAGGGGTGTCCAGACATCCCTGGTTCCCCTAAACGGCTCTTGGCGGCGGACTCGGGGGAGTTCGTCGCCAAATATTGAGCCTGAGGTGGCGGCGGCGTGTCCACGCCGCCCCTCGTGAGGGTTTACCTCCTACGGAGGTTTTTGGAGAGGAGGCCGGACGCGGCCAACCACTGTGGGGCAGACGGTAGTATGCGAGAGCGTTTCCCGTCTGTCCCCACACTTAGCGGAGAAGACGGACACCGAGGGGTTTAGTGGGTATACCCTGGCCGCACACCATATTGGCCGGGGGGACCCCCACACACCGGGCCGCTCTCCCCCGGGAGCGGCCTGACGGTCTTAAGGAGATTCCCCTCGTAAAAAAAAAAAAAAAAAAAAAAAAAAAAAAAAAAAGTTTTCTAATATTGAAATAATTTTTGAAATCGGTCCAGTAGTTTGATCCCGATATTCCCACAGCATCGGGATTTACGGGGGTGAAACCGCGGGACGCAGCTAGTAGATTATAATCTTGATTGTAGGGTAGACTGGGTACAGATGTGCCAATTTTCATTTGACCGACCATAATTCTGAAAATATGATACTTAGCTAAAAGAAGTAACGTTCATATATAAATATAAACATCTAGCTACATCTGAATACTAAATTTGTGTTCCTAAGTTCAACGGTAAACTCACAGGAGCCAGTTGAAAAAAAAAAAGAAAATGTCACAACCGCCCTGACCCCAAGGACATTTGTGACAGTGCCTGAGGATGATTGTGACAGGTACAAAAATACACCAAAATGATTACAAAGTGGTTTTAATGTAAGATACTCTGCCTTTAATCTCATTTCCCTAATATTCGTGCCAGCTTCATTGCATTTTCGGATGTACCTCGATAAGGACATTTGATTATTTTGGTGGCAGCACTGGGCCATGAAGTGCTGCTTTTTAAATGTATGTATGTGTCCTAATGCTGGCTTATTATTAGGCTATTCGAGCACTGATAAGTTGTGGCGGAGGCGCGTCGTCGTAACGTCGCGAATTTCTTTGTGATTCACCTATTTTATTGTTATGTCGACGGAATTCGGGATGAGACGACAACATGCCTTCGCCACGACTGATAATTGCGAGTATAGCCTTAGCCTTGCCTAAATTGATTTTGCTCGTGAGCTTTCTGGTCACTAAAAAGAAAAAATAATAAGCTTACCTTTGGTCACAACCGTACCCAGCAACAATGGCACAACTATCCCCAAAATACTCTTTCGTAAAAAAACAATCGTCAAGAAAATACAAAACTATTTACATAGATAGCATAGACTGATATTTAGTCGCTAATGTTTAACTTATAAGTAGGTAAAACACTCATACTTGTACCTATTTTTATAAAGACACAATCACAAAAATAAGTCGAACAAAAAAAGTTGGTTTTGACTACCAAAAAATATATTGTCTCCTACACTCGTCAAAGTCGCACAATGGCTGACGCAATACTGTGACACGTAATCAAATGCTCTTACCGCTCCTCTATTCCCTTGCACCCCCCACGCTATCTCTTATAGTTTCGATAATATAGCGACTGTCACTTTCGTCCTGAGGCACAATCGTACCCAGTCTACCCTACTTCATAACTAGCGGGTACTTATGTAAAAGTTTGACAGCCACTGTGCTCAGCTACTGAAAGACGAGACGACGCAGAAGGGCTAAGATCCTTGCATGCCTAATTACGTTTTAGATATATTTAATAGCTCGCTGTTATATAGAAACTTGCTATAGGCAACCGCAAACCGTACCTACTATGAGAACTCATAGTAGGTATTATTATAAATTTTAATGTGATTTGAAAAAGTTTTGGTAATTAAATTATTTACACAAACATATTGTAATTTTACTAGTATAGGTATGGTTTCATAAAATGAATTTTATAATTATTAAAGAAACCGAAGAGTGGGTATTTTGTAAGAAATTAACATACGATTTTAAGCTCACATGGTTGTTATGAGTTATGACTGAAACACATTATTGAATAAAGGGGTATAAAAACAAAAATATAAAAAATACCTGCCTTAAAAAACGAATATAATATTAACAAAACGTGTTTAAAAAAGATTTTTTTCACGTTTTAAAGTTAGTAACTTATTGAATTTAAAAATGTGCCTAATTTTAAGAAGACAGTATAAAGCTATACCTCTTATTAATAAACGTGAAGTAAGGTCGCAGTAATTTTACAACTTTTTGTTTCTGTCTGTCAAATTTAAAAGTTCTTGTCACGGAAAAAGACAAAGCATGTCCCCAGTAGTCCGACCTTACTCCACGTTTATTTAAAAGTGGCTGTGACATACGGACGGACGGACAGACAGACAGACATGACGAATCCATAAGGGTTCCGTTTTTTGCCATCTGGCTACGGAACCCTAAAAAGGTTAACTAAGTATACAAAATAAAGAAGATAAAGGAAAGACAAACCAACATCCAAATCGAATCGTCCTAAACCAAAGTCAACGAAAATAGCTTCTGTAACGTTATTATTTATTAAATAAAATACAGACTAATTTATCATAAGACTGTATTAATTGTGAAAACTATTGGACAATAAGTCAGTGAGTAATTAATGAGGGGACTGGGGGACCGGGGGAGTCCCCTGTCCACCTGGGGTGGTCGGGAAAATATTGTTTTAGATATTATTTATCGGTTTTCTAAGATAAAGTGCCTCTTTGCTTAGTTTAGTTTAGTTTATTTAGAGGTAAAGATACCTACTCGTTCTCCATAGAAACGTAGTCGACTGTTTCTTCCCTGGATAATGAATGACATTAGAGCAAATATGTATATGCCATAAAACCTATATCTGCCACAAAAAGAGATGAAGAGATGGGTGAAGCGATTTGGTTATTAGTTTAGGCGATTTATTATCCTCGTTGTGTAGAGAAGTGTTTTATATATTTAGTATTTATTTAAAATACAGTGGTATATACTACGATAAATATTACTACTTCATGGATGGTCTTTGAAGTGGGTGTGTAATATTTGGTATAAAATTAAATGGTATAAATATTAAAACGTATAATTTCATTTCGTATAATTTTATATCATATAAAGTTCAGATAATATAATCTACCTATGATATCCATGAATTATGTCATTTATTGTACCATAATCTATACATATTATGTTAAAATAAAAAAAACGAGCTTTATCCGGATACTAATATAGTATTTTTACGATAAATGCGTTTTCGTGGTTTTGACACCCGTACTTATAGAAGAATATGACTGATTACTTTGGCTAAGCAATGCCTGGTCTCGCTCTTATTAGGTACTGATTTTTAACGTCAACGAAAATGTGACAGACACATTGCTTAGACGTTGTAATCTACTATTTAAAAATAAGTCGGGTTTTCCTTCCTGACGCTATAACTCCAGAACGCACGAACCGATTTCCACGGTTTTACATTCGTTGGAAAGGTCTCGGGCTCCGTGAGGTTTATAGCAAAGAAAATTCTATAATTTATAAGGCAAAACAACGTTTGCCGGGTCAGCTAGTTGACTATAAATTCGAGTGTTAGACGCGGGTTTTCTCGAGAGTTCTAGTTACTAAATTCGAAGCTAGATGGCGTTGTTTATAACGATTACCGTACAATATGTCGTACCTACGTAGACATAACCAACTTTCCTACCACCTCCCACACACACACACACCTATCGTATTAAAATATCTCCGCTTCGGAAACTAAAACACCTTCCTTCCCCATAATCTCAAGATGTCGCTATATAAGCTGTATAAACCTCTTATATAGGTATAACGCGGGAGTAATACAGCGGGAGAGCTACCACAAGTGCTATACCGCTCCCCTTTATAGTTAGAGATCGATGATCTGTTGCGAAATGTATTTTAAACACTCGGAAATTTATGGTAATTCACCATATATAATATTTTTTTCGAATATACCGCTTTTCTAGCTTAAAATATTCTTATTGTTTAAGTACTATTTGTAAATTTTGTATTTGAAAATGCTAGGAAAATAGAAAGGGTTTCAAGTCCAGTAAAGAGCATTAAATTGTGGAAAAAAAACATTTTTTCTAAATACAGAGGTAATATATTAATTTGAGGTCCGTGTCTCTAACCACAAAAGAGGAATGAGAAAATAAGAATGAAAAAAAAATACATGAATTTTTTATTACACGAAGTCGTTATATGACAATGTAAAACGATAGTTGTAATGTTGTTTCTTTTACGGTAGGAACACGGCTTAAATATTACAAAGAAGGGTTGAAACACGTACCTACTAAGTTAAAAAAAACATCTTCAGGTAACAGCTAGATACATAACAGCAATAGAAAAGAGCTTAAAACACACAAACATATTATACCTTCCCGCGCCTCAACCAATCTAAAGACAAGCATATCTTATTAAGAAAGCGGCACCTATATAGAACTACTATGCTTATATAGGTCGTATATAGCACTCGAAGCAAGTCACCTGCGTCATTAATTCATTTTAAGACGGCTAACACCGCATCCCCTTAGACTCAACATTTGCATATTACAAAGTATGGAAGTTGGCTAACGAAGTGTGCGGGGGTTGTGGGGGCGTCTAAGGTTGCTGGCGTAAGACGGGGAATTGGGTTCAGGGGTGTAATAAGGGGTTGTAACTTAGGCTAATATTAAAACGGTTTTATATGCGCATTGAGATATTATGTATCTACTAATACTAGAGGTGTAGTCTCTAACATATTTCATGTTTCTTTTAAGGGACATAGTTCTAAAAAGCCACGGCAGTGTTGACAATATTGTAACCTCTATCATAATAATGAAATGACAATCGCTGCGGATGTTAAATCGATGAACGAGGTAACTGTTTGGTCTAGAAACATTTTTAAGGTGCGTTTATAAAGGTTTATTTTTATAAAATTGTTTACCCATACATAAAACTGGTTCCTCTGCCACCAGTATCAGAACTTTAATATAGCATTAAAAAACTAAACAGATACTAAATATTTTTCAAAATTGATGAATTTTAGAATGACATCTTTTCAATTCACCATTTTATTTACTTTGAAATTTAGTTACCATACGTTTTGTCATCAGTGAATAAATATAGGTACCGTTTTTAAATACCAAATTTTATTATTAAAATCTTAACTTCCAAACATCCCTCAATCCGCTCCACACCACTTCGATAGCGGAGAAAGATGAAGGAAATGAAAATGTACGTAGCAAAAAGGGGGAAGACCGCCCGCACCCCCCGAAAATTCTGTATACCGGGGGGAAAGGGGGGCGCGATACCTTTTGTACGAGATAAGCCCTTTTAGGGACTGTAGGGGAGCGAAAGGCGGAAACATTAGTCTTGCAGACGCTTTAAGCTTTATAACAGACTCTTATCGGCACAATTTCCTTGGGCCTAAAGGATGCGGGCGGAGAGATGTTTTCAAAGGAAAGGGGGAAGAAGTTTTACGGATAAGTAACTGAGTTATGTTGGTATTTATTTATGTATTTTATTATAATATTTTAAATGTGAAAGTTTGTTTGTTAGTATGTATGCAAGTAAGTAAGTAGGTATAATATTAGAAATAAGAAATATTAAATTTTTCTTCTGTTTTCGCGAAGATAGATAGAAATTAAACTCATTTTTCGGTTTTATTCGCGTGGTGTTTATTACTTTTAGTTTAGCATTGTGTTAACGCTCAGCGTTTCGAGACCTTCACAGGTTCCTTCTTCAGGACTAAATGGGATTTATTGTGTCAATCCTGAAGAAGAGATTTGCTAAAAGTAATAAATAATTCTAAAAGTATTATACACCACGCGATTAATAACAAAAACTGAGATTAATTTCTATCTAACGTCGCGAAAACAGAAGAAAAATCTATTAAATATTTCTTGTTTTCTTTTTATTTATTGTTCAAGGCATTTAAAACAAATGTTTGTTAGTCCTTCACGCAAAAACTGCCGAACGAATTGCGATGAAACTTGGTATGTAAGCAGATAGTTTGAGATCTAGATTAATTACATAGGCTACATTTTATCTACATTACAATTGCTGCGTATGACCCGATTTCAAAAATAAATAAATGAATAGTGTGGAGACGTTATTTTAGAAACTTGTAGCAAGTCCCAGTTTTGTTTTCTTTGGACATAGTCGACTAAGCTATAGTGTGTCGGTGCATTACCCACTTTGAAAAAAGAGGTGCAGCACCCAATCTAGCTTTTAATTAGAGCTCTACTCTCGCTCAAAATTACTTAACGATAATATTTCAAAATTTACAAAATGTTATTGTAAATATTTGTAGGTAGGTTTTAATTGTATAAAACCAGTTTGTACAAATCTGGTTCATCGGCCACAAGTTCTTTACAAGTTAACCTAACCAAAACAGGTTGATTATAGAAAAAATAACTTTCTTCACATGGGACCCTACTTTTAAGAAAGTCCATTGTAGGGTGTTTATCAATTCCCACAGCAAACCTTTATAATATCCACTTGACACCAATTTTTTAGAGTAATAGAATAAGAATAAAGTATTTTAATAAGTCTTCGACCAATCGAAGAAGGTAATAAGTTTGTTAGATTTTTTTTTTATAGATTATGTTTACCTACTTATATTATTACTAGCTGACCCGGCAAACGTTGTTTTGCCTTGTAAATTATAGATAGTAGCCGATTTTCATTACTGAATACGCATATAAAATTTGGTAAAAATCGGTCGCGCCGTTTCGGAGGAGTACCGCGGTAACTAACACATGTGACATGGAAATTTTATATATTAGAGATAGAAGAAGAGATATTTTTTTGATTTGCTAACCATATTATTATTTGAATTTTTACGCTCATTTTGATTATACTAGTGCACAAACAATCACTTCACTATCATATCTACCTATTACTAAGTAATATTATAAAGCTGAAGAGTTTGTTTGTGCGCGCTTTTCTCAGGAACCGCTGGACCGATTTGAAAAATTCTTTCGGTGTTGGATAGTTTATTGAGCAAGGCTATATTATAATAATAATTGCAAAAACAATTAGGCGGACGAAGTTGCGGGCACTGCTAGTCACTAATAAGTAGGTACTTCAAAAGCTTTAGCGAAACGCTACAAATATCTATACTAAAAATGTGAAAGTAACTCTGTCTGTCTGTCTGTCTGTTACGCTTTCACGCCTAAACCGCTGAACCGATATTGATGAATTTTGGTATAGAGATAAATAGAACCTTGGAGAAGAACATAGGCTACTTTTGATCCCGTAAATCCCGCGGGATCGAGACATACGCGGGTGAAACCGCGGGCGCAGCTAATTCTAAATATTTTAAAACCGTTTTCTAGAAAAATCTAACGATGATGAGGCGATTATGAAACTTCTAAATTAGTTATAGATTTTGTTACAAATTACAAATAGGTACCATTATTATAAACGTCTGTAGTAGGTAGGTATCAAAGGTATGATAAAAGTTAATTTGTGATCGGTATCCGTCGGCAAACGAAAAACCAGCTAACTAAATCCGTCGGAAAATTCACGTCTCCTCTGACAAGACTAAAGAGGCTACATAAGCGACGACATTTTTAACCGACTTCTAAAATAGGAGGTTATGTTTTAGGAGGTTTTTTTTTCTTTAACATTTTTATGAAAGTCTCCTTTGACAAGCAAAAGAGGCTAATGTTTTAAGACTGAGAGCGAAGACATTTTCAACCGATTTCCAAAAAAGGAGGAGGTATTCAAATCTAATGTTTTTTTGTTTGTAACGTTTTTTATAAGAGATAATGCAATGTTGTTCAAGTAGTGCTAATTGTCCGTCTACCATACATCCGAATGTCCAGCGTGAACTAAACTAAGTTAGCTTAGTTTAGTTTCGCATATGTGCGCCCACCGAAAAATATGTCAGGTATGCCGTATGCCCATGTAAAAATTTTTTTTTACAACTGAAACACGAATAGAATGATATTATAAGAAACATATTATTATACCATAGAGAGACACCAAGACCAGACACAAATATTTATTTTTAAGCATAAATACTTGCACCCGGTGGGAATCGAACTTGCAACCCGCTGCATTGCACATAGGTCGTCAAAATACTTATGTCTACATTTTTTAAATTAAAATAAAGTCAAGAAACAAAGAGACAAACGTCTTAAATCTTCAGAACAATAATAAATCTGTTGTGTGTATACGACCGAGTCTGCCTTTACGTTACGTACCGTAAAGGCAGCAATTGTGTTGCGGCGACTAAGCTTGTGTTACGGTGACTAGACAACGGATATAATACATAAACTTATTTTTCTTTTGTAAATACATACATATAATACACAGAGAGACACCCAAACCAGAAAGAAACATTTATTTACCTATATATATCAGTTTATCTAATACATAAAAACTTCTTAAATCTTCAAAACAATAACAAATCTGTTGTGTGTGTACGACCGTCTGTACGTAACGTAAAAGCAGCAATTG
This sequence comes from Idaea biselata, assembly GCA_958496205.1. NCBI lineage: Eukaryota > Metazoa > Arthropoda > Insecta > Lepidoptera > Geometridae > Idaea > Idaea biselata. The sequence goes on along the minus strand of OY292405.1, from coordinate 5,227,004 downwards.
TGTCGCCGCGGAAATCACGACAATTTAACAACATACCGACCGCGCCGGACCTACAATTAACTGACCCAAACACGCACAAACATTCCTAAGCTACTATAGATACTCGAATTGAGTTCGTAAAATAACACTCGAATTGAGAACGGCATTGTTAATTAATTATTCGTAGTGGGTAGGTACTACTTATGGCATAGTTTTTATACAGTTGTTCTAAATTTGGATTTCTTGAACGACTGGATGTGATGTGAGGTCGCATAGTCAAGAATAGGTAGGTACACAGAAAAGCGATCGATTACAAAGTCAGTTATTTTTACTTTTTTTTTTGATACAGAATTTTGATCAAAAATACGTAGGTATAGGTATTTCTAGCATAATTTCACAAAATACGTTTAAATTAAGTGGAATTGTGTTTCTGACTTTTGAATTTTAATAAAATTGGTTAGTAATTGAAAAACGATGATTATTAATCATTTTAATTAAAATTTCCCATGTGGATTTGCTAAAATATTCTCCCGAAGCCTAATTCCCGTGTCTCTGATTGTTCTAAACTGAATAAACTCAAATAAACACAACTTAGGCAATGGTTTTATATTAAAAAACAACACCGTCACTTTTATTTTTTTCTTCTTTTCGCTATAAAATAAAACCCGTAGGTATAGATTGTTTATGAGTTATAGGTTCTTGTTCTTTTAAATGTCTTGCGTTAGAAATTTTGTAAAAAAAAACAATATAATTTCCTAATTACAAAATATAATAGGTATAATAATATTCTATCCGAAAACGAATTCGAACGAACGAATTATTTTCGAACGATTATTCGTTTTTTTCTTCTCTTCTATTTGTTTGTGTCAACCAATGCACTGGCAATAAATTTTTTTTCTATTTGGTTTGCATCTAATTATTTTCGAGTTACAAATCGAGTTATCGTAGTAGTGACATTTTAAAGAGGTCACCGGCCGCTGACCGACCGACAGTCTCATTTACTTCCTGTCGACACCTTTGATCAATAACTAATCACTACTAATATCAACAATATCTTGCTTATAAACCATGAATAAGTAGTTATATGCAACGTTCGTTTCTGACTATCAATTTTTAAATTTCACTAAGTTTATAGTTATTTCTTTCATCGTTTATAAGGAATTCCAAGGGGGTTATTAACTAGATTAATTATTAAAAATAAAGTAGGTACTAAAGATAACTTAAAAATGACACCTAAACAAACAATTAATAGAAAAAAATATAGAATTACTATACCTACTTACCTAATTAATTCGAAAAATTAAAAATATACTAACCAATAATACTAGAAAGTTACAACTATGTATAAAACTACCAGCGTCCCACGGTTTTACCCGTGTAAGTCCCGATACCGCGGGATTATCGGAATAAAAAGTAGCCTCCCTACGTCTATTGGTGAGAGAATTTTTGAAATCGGTCTAGCAGTTTCGGAGCCTAATCGTTACAACCAGTCAAAAAAAAAATTTTTTTTTATTCCCTGAACAACACACAGCGCCATCTAGCCCCGTGGTAAGCGACTAAGCTTGCTCTTTGCTCTTATAATATTAGTACTGATATGGATATCATTATTATACTTGATCTAAAATTAAATATTTATTTATTTACAATTTTTACAACTACCATTACAGGATAAACCTAATGCGATAGTGTGAAATATTAAAATACAAATAATTAAAATGAAATTAAGGACTAATAAAATAATAATGCACAATATTGCACCTACTTAAATACCTAAAACAAAATGAAAACCCAATTACATAGTTATTACGTGAAAACACCTTATTATACAACGGAGTACCTACCTACCTACGCAAATAGGTACCTATAGGTTTGAAAAACCGGCATCGATAATAAAAGTTTAGTAATAAATATTTTTACGCTAGGTATTAAATATGTTACGAATAAAACACCATTTTAACCCATTTAAGCCTGATGTGCCCTTATAAGGACACAAAAGAAAAATAAGTTTAGTCACCGTAAACAAGTTTAGTAGCTTACCATGGGTTAAAATGTGTGATGTTCACAAAAAAATATTTATTTATTTTTTATTCAAACTATCAGATTTGTTCTCATAAATTGATTTTCTATTTTACCGAACGCTAATAAACTAATTAAATAAATAAACGAATATTTCACTACGTTGCTCGCAGCACAATCACCCCCAAACTAAGCGCTAGGCTTGTACCATGGGTACTAGACAACGGATATACTAGGTACATATTATACATTTTTTTTAATACACATGATACCTAGAAAACACTCAGAAAAGAAACAATTTACATCAAGACAAGCCGTCGCCAAATCCTCCTTACCAAAAGCTTATTTACTTTAAGCTTAAGCTTTATTTATTTATAAGCTCCTACTTATTGTAAATTGTAGGTATTATTGTAAGACATTATACCTACTATACAGCGCAATCTAGCCCCAAACTAAACACTAGACTTGTACTACGGGTAGGCACTAGACATCTAATATTATTATACTACATATTAATATTTGTAAATACAATGAATAGAAATCACCCAGACCAGAAACCATTTTCCTCAAAACAACTTATCAAAAGCGAAAGCTCTTTACTTACCTACCTATGCTAGTTAAATTATTGATGTCATAGATAACCCATTGACCAGCTGACCAGTGACCAATCTCCGTTAATATCGAACTGTCTGTCTGTATGTCCTTGACACAACTGACCGGTAACTATTGAGTAGATTGTTATTGTTAGTAGAATGAAGTTCGTTGACTGACATTGACTGGCCAATTAGTTACTATAGGTGTACGAGAATCTGATGGAAATAGGGTAAATGCAATTTATTTACACCAATATTTGGGTAATCGGATTATACCATCTTGATTCTTTAATATAATGAAAACAATGTATGAAAAACGTATTAAAACTATTAAGCTTACTAATGACATGATCATGTATAACAGATGTAAGTAGATGAAATTGTCATATAAAAATCACGGATTCATTATTTTTCTTATGCCATCGGTAGACAGACATACAAAAGCTTAGTGGATAGGTATACTACCTTTATAGCTATTTTCTCAAGTTTTCGGAATGCTGATATGAAATTAAACTTATCTTTCGGTTTTAATAGCGTTTCTTTTCACGAAGAAAGCCCTCGAAATGTTAGCCGTTGAAAAGAAGTAACGCGATAAAAACCATAAGATTTTTGTGTATTTTTCTATAACTTTTATAATATTTCACAACGTTTTTAGAATGTTTCAGAACTGCTGTGGTTTTCTTTATTTACCTATTATTTTAAACCAAAAAACTGATTTCTTTAACGCGATTACTTTCAGTTAGTTACTAGTAGCATCCGCATCGTAACATATCGTACTTTGATCTGGTATCGTACGGGTTAAGCAACGCTTGACGCGGTCATTACTTGCTTGGATCAAGCAAGCAACAAAAAAGTCTCTAGTTTTCTACTTTCTATTAACAGCGAAGTTAGAACTACGGCGCGGGCGGGCGGGTATCAAATCCACTTTTGAACATAATATGTAGGTATTATTATTGAGTACAAACATATAGTTAATACATTAATATAATTATTAAGTAATAAATGTACCAAGCTAATAAAATAATATACCTCTAATAAGATTTGAAATTGATTAAAATTACCGAATTATTTTAGATCAAAACCGAAAACTGGACCGAACACTATCTTAATATCCAAATATGAGCCATTTTATATCAAACACCTAAAACAAAAAACAATATTCGCCACACTTGTAATAAATAAATCAAAACCACACCCAAAACCTAAAAGAACCCCAACTCCCAATAACAAAACTAATCTGAATAACTAGCCACAAATCAAGACGGTCACCCGAAACCTTAATAGTAATTAACAGTAGATACCTACTACAATACCTACTTGTTGTTATCTTAGTAACTATAACGCAATCTGTGCCCTGAGGTCACTCCAGTCTCGGTCAAGGGCGGATAATATTAACTATTCTACAATAGAACAGTTAGGTACCTACCAAGAATAGGTTACCTCTACATACCTAGGCGTTACATGATTTTAATTATAGCTAGGGTTTAATTAGTTATACCTATGTACTTAACCACTTGGAAGGTCTTGGAAAAGGTAAGTACTTTTAAAAGGCTCTATGTGACAAACCCTGAAATTAAACTCATTTTTTGATTCTAATCGTAGGTACTTTTTTTCAACGCCCGACGCGTAAGTTTTTAATGACTTTACAGTAGGTATGTATCTCATAAACAGGTAGAAAAACGAAATGGTTACGATAAAAGAAGCGATTAAAACTGAAAAAAATAGTTTATTTTTATATCAGCATTGCGAAAATTATAGAAAAATCTTCTGAAAAGTCAGCTTTGCCTACTTAGGTTTTTTTAAGAAATAATACGGGTTTAACGTAGGTAAAAGTGTATATAGTATAGTATAAATATTGTGTTAGTGTAGTGTGTAAACATAGCAGGAAATACGCAACCGAATATCAGAAAGAATTCGATATGAATGTGAATAAGCCGCCGAACTTCATTGCTGTAAATTCCGTAAAATATTAAGCCGATCAATTTTCACCAAAATTTTAAAATGGCATTGCTTTATTTTTTATATTTTTTTACATTAATATATAATCTCAATTTTAATTCAGGTATTGGTTTATCGTTGCAACTTACCAAACTTTTTTTCATTACCTAAATAATAAAAAACTGAATTTAATTTTTACGTTTCAATTTCAATTACCTAATTATAAAAAAAAAAACAAAATCTTTGCGTAACTACTAAGTAACAATTTATTTGCAAAAACGTGGTTACCGATAATCAAACAAAATCAAAGAACTTAGGTACGTTTATTCATTCGGATATGAGCAAGATCATTATAAAATAGTTAAATAATATTAAAAACAAGGGGGTTAACATAAACGCAAGCTCAAAATATGTTTCAAATAGCACAAATCAAGTGTATTTTAAGTCTCCGACCAATAAGCAGGACAATCTATATCAAAAGAACGAAAACTAGTTTAAAATCATTTTATTTCCCATCCATACAAAAATACTCTTTCCCATGAAATAAAATAAAATGAGCGGCTTTCTATCAAAACTATCTCGTCTTTTGCTTCAAAATCAATAAAAAGACAAGAAAAACCAGTTCGATCCGGTTACAAGTGACTCGAACTGGATGTATCTGGTTTAAATTTTGAATTTCTTGTGAGAAATACGTCGTGCAAATTGACCCTACTTGACCTCATTTTTGGTAACCTGTTGTCTTGAACAGGTTGTGAAGGGTTGATTTCTTTTTCTTTGGTTGATATAAACACGTTTTTTTTCATTGTTAGCCAAGTTTTTTGTCACTTAAGATAGCTATTGAGCTTAGTTTAATCTTTTTTGAAAATAGGTAGGTATATAAAGTTTGCTAATTTGTAGAAATGCTTTAAAAAAATTGTACCCGCCGGGACTCGAAATAAAACATTTTGAAAGCATTTCTTCTAAATTCAGTATTTCCTAAGTGTGGTAACCACTTTAAGAAATAATGTTTAAATCTGTAAGTTTTCCATTTTTGCTCCAATACCTATTACAAGGACAATTATGTGCTTATTTTTTTTTACTAAAAACCAAAGTATTAGAGTGCTACTAGATGCTACTTTCATTTTTATTACCTACTCAGTTAAGTAAGATATATTTTCGGAAAGTTTTATTTAAAAAAAGATTAAAATTCAGTGAATTCGGATAATAACATCCATAATTATACTTATTATAGCTAACTACGAGAATCAAACGCGCAACCGTTTGAGTAGCAGCCGAGTATTCTCCCGACACTCCACAAAGGGCGTCACTGTGTGGCAGTGATAAAATACGTTTCCGTTTTTAAAGGAATTATCCTTATCCACCATATAGCTAATTATTATACCTACAAATATACCTATCTACCACCCAAATACCTTCCCTATCCACTAAATTCCTAATATTTCTTAAGAAAATTATTCTCTCCGACATAGACAAGTAAGTGGATACATAAATAACATTTTCTTGTAACCACGCTCAAACAATGGCCTATTTTAGATAGCAAAATTACTAAAACACAGCGCTGAAAACGCTTTCCACCCCTTGTTAGACGCTCAAACACACGTTCTCATATGAAATTGACGCAGCGCTCCAGCGGCTTGTTTGTGAAACTGACCCCATAACTATACAACATACACCCTACCTATTCCTAGGAGAAATTTAAATTCCGAACGCCTCTACACCCGCCATCTTGTGCAAGACGTCGATAGAGTAACTAAACACCGCGTATTTTTTTTCCAGAACGTCTTAAGTAGCCTATTTTTACGCCACTATCGCCCTTACTCCAACATCTTAGAACGGCAAATCGCTCGCGGAAAAATGTACGCTAGCTCCTTCACGGGTTTTTGGGGAAAACGTTTCATACTCCACTAAGCTCAAACAAAAACAATCTCTACCGCATTGAAATACAGCATCTTTTCAAATGGACTTAGCCGTTAAGTTACGTCGTTCCGGCACTTAGTGCCGAAACTATCACAACAATGCATGCGGTCAGGGCAGTTTCCGTCCTGTTTTACAACGTAGCTTATTACCAAGTTAGAAAGAGATAAGCATATATAAATTTGTGCGTTTTGAAGGGGCGGGACGTAATAGTTCGAATAGTCGAACAAGTTTTAGAAGAAGTTTGAAAGAGAAGTAGGTTTTATTGGGTTTTAGTTCGGCGTTAGTTAGGGTGAACATTTGTCACTTGAATATCGATGTCTGATGTCGGGCTTTTACTTTGTTTATAGTAGCTAATGTGATTAAAATTTGTAATTAAAAACTTATGAGTAGGTAAATTGTACCTACTTAATTACTTTATCTACACCTGTCGACCTCTAAGAGTCCGAAATAAGTATGTAACTCCTTTAGTGTGTAAATACAGGGGATTTATTTTTCTTTAAACTACTAGAAAAAAAGGATTACCAACATAACAATACACCATCTTAATTGACTAAATTAAATTAAATAAATAAAAAATGGTACCTATCCATGTAAATTGTATCATTATAATAGACGTTAGCATTCAAGGTAAATGATATGTAGGTATTCTAGGTACCTACAATCATATAATACGCATCTGCCACTAAGAGTCCGAAATAAGTATGTCTATTAACTCTTTAAGTATAATTAATAATATATTGTGCCATAAAAATGACGCGAGCATTAAAGGGTTAGTGTTTAAAGATAAAAATTAAGAAATAGGTATCACATAAAGAATTAATGAAGATTGATAGAAGGTATCGCCATACTTTCTAATTTGTCGTAGAAATATAATTAATAATATAATTTAAGTATAATTTCATAATTCAGCTCATACATTTATAACAAATTATGCCATTGGGTTACAGTTAATAATGAAAATTCACACTAAAAGACCGTTCCCGCTCATTCTCTAAAATACTAGCGACTAAAATATTGTTTACTAAGCTCTACGGGTATCATGTAGATATGTACTTGATCCAAATATTATATCATATGTATCATGAGGAAAGCAATAAATGCAAATGAATATTATTATAACTTTTCAAAACAAGACTGAATAACTGTTATTTGAAAGAAATACTGAAGCAATTGAGATGACACTATCTGCATACTAAGGTTTGGTTAGTACGCAGATAGATAAATAAATAAATAAATAAATTCTGTGAACAACACACAGCGCCATCTAGCCCCGTGGTAAGCGACTAAGCTTGTGTTACGGTGACTAGACAACGGATATAATACTTATATTTATTTTTCTTTTGTAAATACATACATATTATACATAGAATAGATAAATATGCGATAATGTAAATCACATGATTACTGAAAAAAAACCCCATGAGTTTCTTGTGTCTTCTTCTCATTGGAGGGCGCGTTCCGAAGACACAGTAGATTACATTATATAATTGACGATTTAAAGAGATATAATAATATACTTAATATCCGAAAAATGAAATTTTGGATTGAATTTTAATTTTTGCAGATTTATTTTAAGGCAATGACTATTTTTTGTCTCGATATTCCTTCAGGATCGATACCTACGCGGAAAAGACCGCAAAAAACAGTTAGTAATTAATAATATTATGTTGGGCCGAATAACGTAGTCAATTGATACAGGGAAATTTGAAAACCAAGGTTCTACAGGGTTCTACAACAAATCGTAATCGACAACAATTTTCGACAAGTCGACATTTTTCTACATTTTGGTGATGTGTTGGCATTGGTTTTGGAGGGTTAAAAGAAAAAAAAATGCATGACGTTACATACAGCTCAATCAAGTTCCAAACTAATCATTAGGCTTGTACTATGGGTACTCTATAAATTACATATATAACTTTTTTTTTGTAAATACATAAATAGTAGGGAAGAACCGACTAGGGGTTCTGCCGACTAGCAGACTAGCCGACTAGTCGGTTCCAAAATTGCCGACTAGTCGGCCGACTAGTCGGCAACGCAGGTCATTATAATTTCGAGATATATGGTTAAAACAAAAAATAAAAGTTGAAAAAAAAAATTCAATGGAGCTAAGGCTAATTAACAACATTTTAAATGTATGATGTTTAGATGATGTATGTTGGATATTTTTCTGACTACCCATCTTCTAACTGTACTACTAAATATTGGTTTTAGTTAGTTGACAACTAGTCGGCATAATTTACCGACTAGTCGGCACCTGCCGACTAGTCGGCGTAGTCGACGAATAGTAAACATAGAAAACGTGCGCTTTCTACCAGACCAGATATAAATACTTATTTTTAAGCAAAAATACTGGCACCCGGCGTGAATCGAACCCTGCATTGCAAGCGTGCCATCGCCCGACACGCCACAGAAGCCGTAAAAAATCGGAACACGGACAAATCCGCTCGGAGATGAGACTTATACAAAAACGCCTCTTAAAATTTGAGGCGTACTGAAGTTGAGCAACTTCTAAATTTAAAAATAGTATGAGAATTTTTGAATTTGAGAGGTGCTTAGTTGTTCAAGTAGAACTCAATTTTAATCATAATCATAATTCTTTATTCACATAAAATAGAGTATAACAGATGTCAAAATTGGTTACAAGTACTATGGCTATTTTACCTATTCTAGGCATGTGAATTCATAACAAGAAAGAAATAGAATATAAATGTCATTGTTAAATTAAGTTAATAAATTTTATAAATGTCAGATTTATGCAAAAATATTGAATGTCAAGAAAAATAAACATAAATAAAATAATAAATTTGTGTTGCGTTTCTGTATTCGGCCGATAGTGGTCCAACGCACACCTAGGTATCTATAGAATATAAGTACCCTATTTCAGAAACTTAGATCGAAAATGTAAAGAATAATAGCATAATATCTACATTTATTTCAAACTAGCAGATTCCCGCGGTTTCACCCGCGTAAGTCCCAATCCCGTGAAAATATCAAATCAAAAGTAGCCTATGTTACTCAGGGTGAATGTAGCTTTCTAATGGTAAAAGAATTTTTGAAATCGGTCCAGTAGGTTCGGAGATTACCCCCAATATACATACATACATACATACATGTTACCAACGTTACCTCTTTATAATATTAGTATAGAAGTATAGACTGACAGGACAGCTCTTTGTTTAACTTTCCTTTAAAATTGCCAGTTTTTTGATTTCATTTTTGTTCGAAGTTTCTGAAATAGAGTAATAAATAAGAAGTAGACCTCAACATAAAAAAATATAGAATTGATTGATATCTTCTCTTATAGATAGATATAAAGAATAATTCTTTATTGCAACAACAAAAACAAAAAAATACAATAAAAAGTAAAACATAAACAACTTAAATCTAGGTGGCACAATGGGCGGCCTTATCGCTTTGTTTGGACAGGAGAAAAGGTACTTGAAAATATAATAGTGTCACACATATACCTACTAAAGGTAGTAAAATACAGAAAGTTATAAGTTATGTCTCTTATCTGTCTTACTTTTCAATGTATTGCTAATTGTATTTGTTTTGTTGTGCAAATAAAGTATTAATCTATCTATCTATCTATCTTTTACCACATTTTAATTGGCTATCACTAAACTGTGCAGTTCGTGCGAAGTAAACAATAGCACGGTAGCACGGTCAATCCGTGTATCAGTCGTGGTCAAATGGAGGTTCAACCGGAACATAGGCATAGAGTAGAGTATTTTAGCTAAAATAATAACATTAAGATTTTGTTTTGATTGGCTATCTACAACTTAACCGCGTAGTTCGTGCCAAGTAAACAATAGCACGGTAGCACGGTCAATCTGTGTATCAGTCGCGGTCAAATGGAAGTTCAACCGTAACATAGGCATTATTAGGTATAGAGTAGAGTATTTTAGCTAAAATAATAACATTAAGATTTTGTTTTAATTGGCTATCTATAACTAAACCGCGCAGTTCGTGCCAAGTAAACAATAGCACAGTAGCACGGTCAATCGGTCAATCGCGGTCAAATGGAGGTTCAACCGGAACATAGGCATTATTAGGCATAGAGTAGAGTATTTTAGCTAAAGTAATAACATTAAGATTTTGTTTTAATTGGCTATCTATAACTAAACCGCGCAGTTCGTGCCAAATAAACAATAGGACGGTAGCACGGTCAATCTGTGTTTCAGTCGCGGTCAAACCGAAGTTCAACCGGAACATAGGCATTATTAGGCATAGAGTAGAGTATTTTAGCTAAAATAATAACATTAAGATTTTGTTTTAATTGGCTATCTATAACTAAACCGCGCAGTTTGTGCCAAGTAACAATAGGACGGTAGCACGGTCAATCTGTGTATCAGTTGTGGTCACACGGAGGTTAAACCGAAAAGAGAAGTAGAGTTTTAAATACCTAAATTTTTTTTCTGGTGAAATAAGATATACCTAATGAATTATTTGTAACTGACATGATTACAGAAGAACATATTATTAAAATTAAGCACTTCGTGTCCACAGTTTCCCTGTCCGATAGAGGAATGTAACACCCGTACGGACCGGACGCCGGACCCAGATACACACGATGGTGTACAATTGTCAAACATTACAATTTATAATTTCATTTTCCGGGTCCTAATCGCGTATTATAAAACGCGCAAATGCGCAAATTCACACGATTTGTTAACTATGTTAACAAATCGTGTGAATTTTAAAAAGTTTATTTCAATTTATTATTAATATAAGCGTGTCGTCTCCACAGCTCCCCTGTCCGATACAGGAATGTAACACCCGCACTGGCCGGCCGATAATGTACCTACAATCACCCAACATTTAAGTTATTGTTAACATTATTTTTTAGCGTTTACCATACTTAGGAAATACTGCCATTTTTGAAAAAATGCTTTTAAAATTCATGTAAGTACCCAGCGTGATTCGAACTAGCGACTACTGACGCGGGGGGCGGGAGGGTTACCCATGGCGAAGCGGTCAAACGCGCTGGTTCGGATTACCAGTAGTCGCGAGTTCGAATCCCGCCGGGTACCTACTAACACTTTAAAAGCATTTTTTTGAAAAAGCAGTTATTAAATTATTATTAAAATAACCACTTCGTCTCCACAGTTCCCCTGTCCGATACAGGAATGTTACACCCGTACTGACCGGACGCCGGACTCAGATACACACCGATAATGTACAATTATGTACCCAACATTTAAATTATTATTAAAATAAGCGTGTCGTCTCCACAGTTCCCCTGTCCGATACAGGAATGTTACACCCGTACTGGCCGGACGCCGGACTCAGATACACACCGATAATGTACAATTATGTACCCAACATTTAAATTATTATTAAAATAAGCGTGTCGTCTCCACAGTTCCCCTGTCCGATACAGGAATGTTACACCCGTACTGGCCGGACGCCGGACTCAGATACACACCGATAATGTACGATTATGTACCCAACATTTAAATTATTATTAAAATAAGCGTGTCGTCTCCACAGTTCCCCTGTCCGATACAGGAATGTTACACCCGTACTGGCCGGACGCCGGACTCAGATACACACCGATAATGTACAATTATGTACCCAACATTTAAGTTATTATTAAAATAAGCGTGTCGTCTCCACAGTTCCCCTGTCCGATACAGGAATGTTACACCCTTACTGGCCGGACGCCGGACTCAGATACACACCGATAATGTACAATTATGTACCCAACATTTAAATTATTATTAAAATAAGCGTGTCGTCTCCACAGTTCCCCTGTCCGATACAGGAATGTTACACCCGTACTGACCGGACGCCGGACTCAGATACACACCGATAATGTACAATTATGTACCCAACATTTAAATTATTATTAAAATAAGCGTGTCGTCTCCACAGTTTCCCTGTCCGATACAGGAATGTTACACCCGTACTGGCCGGACGCCGGACACAGATACACACCGATAATGTACAATTACCCAACATTTAAATTCATCAACCTATTCTATATTAGCTGCGTCCAGCGGTTTTACTCGCGTTTAGTCATCGGACGAAATGGATCCATAATGGAATCTGGATTGGATTTCATGTTGACGGTGTTATGGTTTTGGGATATTTTACTTATTTCTAACTATCATTAAGTGCAGCTCATTGGCTTAAATGCGTCCGCTGATCTTGTGTGATTGGTTAAGCAACGCTTGGCGCGGTCATTATTTGGATGGGTGACCGATAATTTGTGTGGAATAAATCCTTTTATCGAGTTCCTCGAGAGATGAGATTTGAGAAGTTCATAGTACCTATCTACCCAATAGAACAGAATAATTCAAATCCAATTCAGTCAAAAACTGCGAATCAAGCGCTGCAAGCGATGCGATGCAAGCGAATCGCTTCTTAAATTACCTATATTCATTAGTTTTGGGCCCTGTAGCCCGTAGCCCGTAGCCCGTAGCCCGTAGCCCGTAGCCCGTAGCCCGTAGCCCGTAGCCCGTAGCCCGTAGCCCGTAGCCCGTAGCCCGTAGCCCGTAGCCCGTAACCCGTAGCCCGTAGCCCGTAGCCCGTAGCCCCTGTAGGTCTAAAAGAATATGGCTACGGTATCCTCTGTTCGTCAAACACGGATGATTTCTTAAACCAAGACCCACCAAGACCCATTTGGGTCGCCTTTATAAAGGTGAACGAAATTGGTTTCATATCGGTCGGTCATTGAATTTTAGGAAAGAAAAATACTTCTTTATTTTTAATGATGTTCCACATATAGGTTTAATGTTTTTTTGCAATAAATCCCTTCAGGCCTTAACAGATAAACTGCAAAAACCTTATATTGGTAAATTTCAATACAGCCTTTGAAGGTGTTGCTTGCAAAATAACAAGCAATTTGTTGAAACGTTGCAAAAAAAACCTGAACATGGATGCGATATATAGAATACAGGCTAGAGGTATTGAGTCCGCCGCCAGGAACATTCATAGTATACTTAGGTCATGTTTTCAAGAAACCCCATCATCTATTTTGCTCTTTATACTTAAATTCGTAGGAGGGCGACACTAGTCAGTTGGAACGTCAATTGGAGTGCGAATTTTATGATCTATTTTATGTTCTAAAGATCTTATTGGAAATGATTATTGCCCCTAGAAAAAAAATAGTTTTTTCTTGAAAAGGGTTCACAATTTTTGGAAATTTTGCAAGAAATTATACTACTATAAAAGCTATAGCAAAACTTTGCAAAATTACCAAAAATGTGTAACCATGTTGAAGCGATGTTGGGACTATTTTAGTAACAGAATACCTACGTGCCCAGAAATAAGGCACTTGCAATTAAGAAGTCATAGCACAGTCTCTGAAATACCAAGCGTTTTCGGCTTGGAAAGAATGAATGAAAAAAAAATCGTTATTAAGCAAATTTCTATAAAGTATCATTATTTTAATTACAATAAAAAGAAAAAATATATTATAAAACTTGAAGTAAAATGGCACAATGGGCGGCCTTATCGTTTAAAGCGATCTCTTCCAAGAAACCCTAGTAAAAGCAAGCTACGATGTCTGGCTGCCCTTTGTATACTGTAAGTAGGATCGTAGCTCGTAGCACTACTATCAACAAAGGTTCTTAGTCATTTCTTATTGGATTACTTTTCACTACCAGAGGCGCTGAATACGTACATTTTGAAAAAGTAATAATTGCCAAATATTTTTTTTGTTTTATTTTCTAGGTAATCCGTAATAATTCACTTATTTTTTTATCAATTTATTACACCAAATTTTGTACTAAATAATTAAAAAAAGTAAAATACTATTCCTTTGCTCAAGAAAGTTCATCATTTCCTGCTACTCAAAACTAGATGGCAGTGGTATAGTATTATAAATACTGCTAATAGATGGCGTTGTCAAATTAGTTTGACTATTGAATCAGAGATGGCGCTCTAAGTTTATTCCAGTTGGAATTACGTTTACTTTATAATAATTTTATAATTTGTGTCTGATAGGATTTCCCAACTACCACATTTCGGAATCCACGAGTTCTTATAGCAGGATCTAACTAATTGTAATTCACGCCGTAAAAATGAAAAAAAAAATGTTTCTCCGTTTTATTTCATTTCGAATGAATATTTTGGAAAACCTTGTGGTGGGGACCCACCCTAAAAAAGTAAAATCCTAATCCGAATAATATCGATATTAAGGTAGAAAACTAAATTTTTCACAATTTATTTTGGGATTAAGTTTGTATGGAAATGGTAACAGTCGCCGCGTTCTGAAGGCCGCGGGTTCACTGTGGATGCAGGCCGCTTATGACCGAAGCATCTGGAGATCTATGAGGGAGGCTTATGTCCAGCAGTGGACTTCTTACAGCTGAAATGATGATGATGTATAAGTGTAGATGTTGATTATGCAATTCTGTTTAGTTTCTGTTGCCTAATTTTTCTTCCTCGTATCAACGGCATCATAGGTAACTTACAATAATGTCCCAGAATTTTGGATCAATGTCAACTTAGCAATGACTAGCTTAGTTTTTAGCCCAATGTGGACTACGTCTCCTTGTTCAGAGACAACACAAACTTAAGCTAAATTTCCAGAAACTGTTAGGTATATCGTTTTCGAAAAAAATACAAATATCTTTATTTATGGCTTGCTGTTTTTATTTTATAATTATTATATTATGGTTAGAAGTTATATTTGTAATTTTTATTTGCTGACAAGATTAAGATTTTTATATAAGGGGTCATCAAAGTCATCGAAAATTGTTGATTTTAATTGCGTGACGGAATGTTGTCGATTTTTTTTTTGTGTATGGATAGTAAGTGATTTTGTTTTGTATACATTTTGGTGTAGTTTCAAGACGAATAACTTCTTATTGTTTCAAAGTCTATCTACATTTTAGACATCAATGTCAGTTTTGGCTAAAATGTGAATGAATAGGCTTTGATACGCTTCGATATATCTGTCTGAAAACTGCACTAAAATGTAGGAAACAATGTCATCTACAGTCCATACATTAAAATAATCATAAACATTTCGTCATGAATCAACAAATTATCAATGAACCCAACATGGATTTTGAGTTTAGCTCTTATTCTGAAAAGTAGTAATATTGATATTATTATATTATTCCTAATATTGAAGAATTATTGTCTCTAACCTTTTTTAAAAATAACTCAAAAAACTAGTCCTTCCCAAAAACCGGTTTTACTAACAAAAAAAACCCGATTATCATACCTACAGCATTATACAAGAATCAACCCCTTTTCCCACGCGGTGACCACTGTCCAAGACGCAAGGGGTCAGTTTTGACCGTAAAACAACCAGTTATCTTCAAGATGGTCAAAAAAACCGGTTTTGGTTCTCATAGTTTTTAAAACATTTTTGTCACTTACGTCTTAGATTCTATTACAAAATGTAGTGTGAGGATAGTGAGTGTGAAGATTAGAACAGACAGACAGACGGACAAGAAAGTGAATTCTAAGGGTTTCGTTTTTACCTTTTGAGGTGCGGAACCTTAAAAAGTAATGTGAAAGTTATAGTGAAATATTAAATTAGATAACTCATAGAGGTTATTTACCTTTTGAGGTACGGAACCCTAATACATAATGTGAAAGTTAAAAAGAAATTATAGTGAAATATAAAATTACTTACATAATGTGTAAAATAAAACATGTTAGGTACAAGAAATAGACAATATTTAAAAAAAAAAACTCATTGTGGTCCTAAACGGCTAGAAATTAAAAGTGAAAGCTCATCAAAAGGTTACGATGTAGCACGAATACCTAGATAACAATACCTACATCTCCAATCGTGACTTAAAATGTGGCTTTCGAAAGCCACGAAGGGCAGATAACAGTGGACCGATTTCAACCTAAATAAAACTACCACCACCACATTTTGTCTCTGTTCCGATGCGTAGGCCGGTGCACCCAGTAAATAAGACGTCTTTACTGGGTGCACCGGCCTACGCATCGGAACAGAGACATGCGTAGGCCGGTGCACCCAGTAAAGAAGACGTCTTTACTGGCTGCACCGGCCTACGCATCGGAACAGAGATAAAATGTGGTGGTGGTAGTTTTAGCTGCAAATGTAAGTAGCGATATAAGTTTTTTTATCTATAGCTTTATAATAGGGGTCCTGAGGACGTACCTTCTTTAACTAAATCGTCTCTACATTGCTTCAGTATTTGTTAGATTTTCTTGAAAACGATTCGAAACTAATGTACCTAGTTCTTAAGGAGCACTAATTAATCTTTGGCTGCTAATGAAGTCACATTGTTATTGAATTAATTAATTTTGAGTTTGAAAAAATATTTTTTTTTCAGTTTTTTATGTCGTTGAATTATTCTTAAAAAAATGAGAAAATTTTGAGCAGGCACAAGCCACCTTTTATCAGACTTACGGCCGAATACGGAAACGCAACTCAAAATTTGTGTTTTACTTAAACAACTAAGCATCTCTCAAATTCAAAAAATCCCATACTATTTTTTATTTAGAAGCTGCTCAATGATTTAAGTAGTCCTCAAATTTTAAGTTACGTTCCCTGTATTCGGCTGTTACGCGTGTAAAACCATAGGACACACCTAGTACCTAGCTACATAAAAACAAATAACTTAGAAAGTAAAACTAACTTAACTTACTTTTAGTACAAAGCTCAGCTTTGAAGTCACCGCTAACGGTCGCCGCGCACTTAGCGACCGCAACCTTACTCGTCTGAGACCGACAAGTCGCGACTCGAGACCGCTTAATGTACGGAGACCTTTAGTATTAGCTAGGCTATTCTTTTCATTGATTAAATTTCCGCATTATGTTCTAGGAAAGTGCTTTTAAGGGGACAGTCCACTTAGTCTTTTCTCCATACAAACTGTACAAACGTAATCGACTGTTTTCTCCCTGGATAAAGATATTAGAAACTATATGTTTATTCTATAGGTCCTATATCAGCCATGATCATGCACCTAAGCTTTGTTTTTTTTTTTCATTTTAAATTTTTTCTGAATATTCTAAAAAAATCCTTACTTTGTTTTTCTATTTTCATTAGAAAATGAAAAAAAAAACAAAACGTAGGGGCACAGTCATGGTAGATATAGGGTTTATGGCAAAAACATAATATTATTATTTGCTTAACATTTTTTTATCCAGGGAGGAAACAGTCGATTACGTTTGTATAAAGAAAGAGGAGGTAGGCTGTCCTCTTAAGTGGCAAAGTGAACGATCTTCAGTTTTAAGAGGAAAGGATACCGTTTGCTTTGCAAATCACTTCCGCAAAAATGTCACCGCGAAAGTTTTGTCACTTTCTCAGAAAATCCCTTTCGATAAAAGTCACTTTGACAGAATTTCCCTTGCACAAAACGTCCCTCTCGCAAGATGTCACTTTCGCAAAAAGCCACTATCGCAAAACGTCGCTTTCGCAAAATGTACTATAGATACCGCACATAGTTGGCCCCCAACAGAATAATGTAGTAAACATCAAAATGTAATTTTTCAAGTTACATAACCCACCTTGGCGAAACCTGCGCAATAAATCCCGCTCCAAACGTAAAACGTAATGAAACGCGCCGTGCATTTTCACAAGCGGGGCATCATTCATTACGGTTCACAGGAATAAGGTGGTAAATGCTTCTTAGAATAAAAATTTACTGCTTCATTTTTGTTTTCAATTATTTGAGTTGTTTGGGGAGTCTTATCTTATCTTGGTATGTTTAGACTTTTTTATAGCTTTCGTTTTAGAGTTTTAGAAATCTAGAAATGAATAACTAATTATTTAGTGATTATTTATTTCTTCGTGTAGGTGCTTTCTTTACAGCTCCTCACCGGTGTGATTGCGGAGAGCCTGTAGACCGGCTCGGTCACCACGGATTATCCTGCCCAAAGAGTGCGGGCAGGATACCACGGCACTCCAGCCTGAACGATGTCATCCGTCGGGCCTTCGTCAGTGCCGGCGTCCCGTCAACTTTAGAACCTAACGGACTTTTACGGGACGACGGCAAGAGACCCGATGGAATGACTCTCGTTCCTTGGAAGATGGGTAGGCCCCTAGTTTGGGATGCCACTTGTGTGGACACGCTGGCTCCTTCCCATCTTCCAGTGACCACGGTGCGGGCAGGAGCTGCCGCTGATAAAGCTGAAAACCTTAAACGGCACAAATATAGTAATCTAGATAGGGGTTACATGTTTGTGCGGTTTGGGGTGGAGACTTTAGGTCCGTGGGGGCCGGCCGCTCTGGAGCTGTACAGAGAGCTAGCTAAACGTTTGGTGGAGGCATCGGGTGACCGGAATGCTGGCTTGTATTTTGCCCAGAAAATAAGTATTTGTATACAACGGGGCAATGCAGCCAGTATTCTGGGCACTTTTCCCTCCACCAAGATTTTAGCTGATTTAGATTTAGTTTAGTTTTTAGTTTAGTTTTATTTTAATCAGTTTTAATTTTTAATTTAGTTTTTAATTTTAAATATGTTTTATAAGTGTTTTTTGATTGATTAAATAAGTAGGTATAAAAAAAAGTACTTTATTATAGATTCTTCTTCTGTTTTCGCGATGTTGTATTGAAATTAAAGACATTTTTCGATTCAAACCGAAAAATGTCTTTAATTTCAAGTACTTTATTATTTACTATTTATTTTAAAATTTGAGTGTTGATCTGAGAATAATAACAAACAAAGGTATTAAGTGAAATTATTGTTTATTGAAATAAGAAAATAAAAGATGTGGATTGGAGTGAGATGTAAAATATTTTTCTTTATTTCAATAGTAATATGTATCATATTTTCTATTATTATTTTATGATAACAAATCTTATTAAATTTTCACTTTACGTCATTAAGATAAGCTGCATCTTCGATTTTCCTGTAACAATAAGAAACATAGCTGAAATTAATTAGGTAGGTATATTATTAAAAGTTTTATTAATTTACCTAATTTATAAAATTAGTATCAGTTCAAGTTTGTTGTTCAAAGAAGCAGTGTACCTACCTACTTGTCAATTATCTCTCTCAATAAAAAATTGGATTAAGTACTAATATTAACTGGAAAATGTTCCTACAATTAATTATTTTTAATACTCAGAGGCACTTTTCATAGATGCATAGTATTTTGCAATCTTTTTAATACATATTTTATAACGGAAAAGATTTTCATTACTATCTGCGCCCCGCGGTAATGTTTTAATGTATGAAAAACAGTATTTTTCAAATAATTTAAAAATCAACGTCCTTTTTACACGACGCGCCTTTTTACATTTTCAAGACACTCCTTAAAATCAGCGTCCTTTTACATGACGCGCCTTTTTACATTTTAAAGGCGCGCCTTAAAAATCAGTGTCCTTTTTACATGACGCGCCCTATACTTTGCTTCTTACAATAGCCTCTTACAACGCTATTCCCCCGCACCGTCTAAGCCAACAGCAACAGAAAACAAATTAGGAATCATCTGCCCCCACCTCGAAGACGGTTCCCCCCAAATGACTCTGTTAGAGCTAAATTGCTTCAGCACCATTCCGCGAAAGTTTGGTACAAAATTTCCGTAGTTTTCACTTAGGATCGACCTGTTTCCTAATGAAATAGCTTGTCGATTTTGCTGGGTTTTGATTGGTTTTTGAAGTTAGGTTTGAATAAAGAATCGTAAAAGCGAGCGATCGAAGCGTCTCTGTGCTTCAAGTTTGGCATAATTTTCTTTCTACGATTTTAAACTTACATGGTTGTTAACCGACTTCAAAAAAAGGAGGAGGTTCTCAATTCGACCCGTATATTGTTTCGAAAATTTGTTTTTTATTTTTTCACTACAATTTATTATTAAATAACGGGGTATTTACCATGTTTTCATTTGTTTTTGTAAGGCCAGTAATTTCAACGGGCTTGTTCACGTGAAAAAAAATTGGTAAATACCCCGATCCTCAATAATATTTGTAGTAATTTTCTTTCTTTTGTCAGTATGTTGCTTTTCTTCTACAGGTCGTATTTCTCATCGATTTACTTGGAGGTATAAAGGCAGGCACTATGATTTTATAGATTTTTCGTTAACGGGGATATTTAATTGGTAGGGTATTTTGCCTTTTAAGTGAGCTAAGTGCTTGCGAAGTCTACTGTCTACTGTTCTCAGAATTCAAAGCATCAATCACTTCGTCGAAGATCGAACACGAAGTTTTTACCGCGATAATGCAATATAATAATAAATAAATAATTTCTCCGAACAACACACAGCGCCATCTAGCCCCGTGGTAAGCGACTAAGCTTGTGTTACGGTGACCAGACAACGGATATAATACTTATATTTATTTTTCTTTTGTAAATACATACATATTATACATAGAGGGACACCCAGACCAGACACAAATGTTTATTTTTTAAGCATAAATACTTGCACCCGGCGGGAATCGAACCCGCAACCTCCTGC
The DNA here is from genome assembly GCA_958496205.1 of Idaea biselata. Taxonomy (NCBI): domain Eukaryota; kingdom Metazoa; phylum Arthropoda; class Insecta; order Lepidoptera; family Geometridae; genus Idaea; species Idaea biselata. The sequence goes on along the minus strand of OY292405.1, from coordinate 5,206,224 downwards.
ATTGCAGTCGCGCTTTCGCACGACGCGCCACCGAGGTCGTCGATAATATAGTCCGGGATCCGTAGTACATTTTTGCAAATTGATTACTATCGAGCTAGTTTTCCGTGAGTAGCTTCATTTTGATGAGACGCCCAACAATTTCCTATACGAAACTCTCGATTGTGGTAGATAACAGAGGTAGGATCTGTACTACTACTTTTGAGCGTAGGACCGGGATAACGTACCACGCAATTTGTAGGACAATATGACTGGTAAATTATATAAATAGGTACTAACCGTACTGCCGTACTCCAGCAGTACGGCCTACAAACATACATACAAACAATATACCGGTCGAATTGAGAACCACTTTCTTGTTTAAAGTCGGTTACCTTGTTTGAAGGCGGTTAAAAACATCGCGATAGGATGAATTCTTTGGCCATACGTGTCTCGACAACGCAAATCTTTGCGTTATCGCGATGATGTAGCCACTGGATTAAGGTTGAGATCAATGCAGATGACGAACTTTTGCGTGCGTACAAAATTCTCGAAATAACCCTTTAAAACCGTCATAAGTGTTCCAAACAAACGGGAATTACAAACACTAACTCAATGTCTGAAATCCACGTCTTACTTCTTAGGGGTCATTAGTGGAAACGACACCCATTTCGAGGCCCATTTAGATAAAACGTCAGAGATTTGAACGAAGATTTCACCCCCTTTCCCAACCCCCTCTGGAGGGGGGCGAGTAATGACTCGCGAAGATTTTCAGTGGGGTGCAAATGTTTATATAGGGTGTCAATTTATGGTTCTTGTGAGTTTTAAGGTGAGGATGATTGTTTCTTACGTGTCGAGGTTGCGTAGGTCGCGTTGTGTTGTATCAAAATAATACTAAATAATAAAAATATTAAAAAAAAACAAAAACGAAAAGAATTTCAATAAATACAAAAGAGATGAATGAAGATAAACTAATAACGAATGAATAGGTACAATGGGCGGCCTTATCGCTGCGATCTCATCCAGACAATCTTTAAGAAAGTGTATGGACCAACCCGGGCATGTTTTCTGTAACTAAAACGACGACCTTTACAGGTATTTTCTTCAGGATTAACTGTCGTCCAGCGTTGCAACAATGCTAAAAGTAATAAACACCACCCGATTAAAACTGAAAAACGAGTTAAATAAAAAAAAACAAGTTAAAAACTTCTTTTTTTTTCATTTTGCAACACTCTGTACAAAATTTAAAATATAAAGCAGCAGAATTCGTTCAGTTATCTTTAGTTCGAGACGTCGCGCCCCTAGGGTAGGTAGGGGTAAAGTAGACAGACCCACACTTTTACTGCATTAATAAGAAACACCAGTCGTAAGGGGTTAAGGGAAAATAAGGGAGAAAATGAAACTCTTCTGCATTAATGATTTTGAATGTTTTAAGTTTTTATGTATTTACTATAAGTAGATAGATTTTTTGTTAGTAGAAAAATACATAACTTGGTAGGTATAAAAAAATAGTTTTTTAGAATTAGGTACGTTGGTATGTATGCGTACCTACTTCTTCTTTAATTTATTACGTGGGAATTTTGAAAAACACTGTTAATCTGATGTCTCCATTATATTTAGAACACACTCTCCAAATTTTAGCTCTCAACTATTAGCGGTTTAGGCTGTACGTGAGCAGTCAGTCAAGTCAGGGCAAAGCTTTTTATAGGTATAGAGCTTTTTAGACTGCATCTACACTTACCATCAGGTAGTGGTCAAACGCTGGCCTATGCATAGTAAAAAAATATACTTTACAAGCTGTTCAATCGAAAAAATGGCCATAAAGGCACTGTTATTCATTGCTTGCTATAGTTTGATCGATCAATCCTTAAACTTTCATTTAAATCCTAAGGATCAGGTAGGTATACCTAGTTTGATATTTAAAAGTAGGTATTTCTGACAATTAGGTACTTTATTGAAACACTTCCCAATTAGAATTTTAAAACATAATCAAATAATGAAATGTTAAAAATATTTCCAAATTAATTCTCGACAAACCAAATCACACCCATAAGATTTTTGTCAAAAAATATGTTTATTTTCTGTCTCTATTTTCCTATGTTTCATAATAATTTGGTACAATAAAGCATTATAATCCATCTATCTATCTATCTATCAATACAAACAAACCCTTCATTATTCCCACAACACAATTATTCAAGCATCAAAATTTAAATTAAGTAAAACAAAAAACAACAATTTACCACAAAAATTATCGTTCCGAACCCGTCCCATAAAGCTTTAGTTCTAAAAACTTAGACCCTTCTCAATTCGTTAATAACTTTACACACATACACAATTTCACAACACACACACACACAAAGTAAAGTATAATATAACACCCGCCTAGCAAAAACACCGCCTGCCTTAGGGCAATTCTTCAAAGGGAGAAAAAACCCCCGCCTTCCCCCACCCAATGGGGCGCGCCTTAGCGATTCTTGGGTTAAAAAGGGTGGGTACTTAGCAACTACTGTGCGAGGGGAACTTTTTATTTCAATTTTAGAACGCGGATAGAATGGGTGTGTTTTATGTTTGAATTTTTATTTTGGAATAGTTTTCTTTTTTTATAATTTTTTGAATTAGGAACGCGGATTTATTTGAGGATGGAATACAGAAACAAAGGATAGATCGAGTGTTTCATGTTTAATTATTTTTGGAATTTCGAATTTATAGTTTAATAATATTTTCTTTTTTTTATGGATTTTATTTTGTTTACCTAGGTAAGTATATTTTTATTTAATTTGCTTTTGCTCTAGCTTGGCCCCGACAAATTGATCAGATAGTCTATCAAATAATTTTGACTCTTATAAATCTGTGATTTGATCTTAGCCGTCTTTTCAATAAACTTGGTCTAAAGTCGGACTTGAACTTTGAAAGTTGACAAACCCTGGCAGAAATAAAACGTGGTCTAGCAAATCCGATTTCAGACCACGATGTACCTGGTAGTCGAATGTAATCTATAAAGTAGTATTACTTTGAAAATGCGAGAAAAGACTCGAGAAAGGCTGGACCGACTTTTATAATGTTTGATTGATTTATTATAGGATATGATATTCAAAAATGAGAAAAAGTAACGGATATATCTTTACTTGGGTATCTATAGAAGGCTACTGACTGACTGACTGATAATCGCACAGCCTAAACCACTGAAAGCAGAGGGTTGAAAATTGAAGGGTATCTTCTTTATACGATGTAGACATTCGATAAGAAAGAATTCGTCTGTAAGTTGCCACTGAAAAGTTTTTTTTTTCGATGTGACCGATGGCGATATGAAGTGCGCCGAATCAGTTAAAACACCTAATAATTATATTACTAAATAAATATGTAACACATCTAATATTAAATACCTAATTCATTCTCAGATTAAAAACATAGGTAGTTAACAGAAAAAAACCGCAAGTTTCTGCTAATTAACAGAAAAAATCCCCCAACATAAGTCAAGCCAACGAAAATGTACACAGTATAAAACTAGATTAAAACTATTTCCCGACCGGAACGCCACCCGTATAGTTTTTCCCAAAAACCAGACATATTAAATTCAACCCCTTTCGAAATAAAAGCTTATCCGAAAAACGTTAAGCGTTTACACACACATTCATAAGATAAAATAGTTGGTGTGTATAAAAATAGATAGTCCAAGAGGCCACTAAAGGGATTCCTTAGTCGTTATTTGTATTCATCATCCGAGTGAGTTTCCAGGTCTCGCTCGGATGACCGAGTCGTCGTTTGTATTAAATACTTGACTTGACGGGACTTGACAACGGATATAATACTTTAGTTTATTGTATTATTTACTAGCATGCGGTTTCACTCGGATAGGTCTCGATCCTGTGAGAATTTCGGGGTAAAAAGTAGCTGTGTTAATATTAATTAATATAGCTGTGCTAGATCCTAAGCTATCTTTATACCAAGTTTTATCGCAATCCGCTGTAGTTTTTGCGTGAAGGAGTAACATACCTACTCGTTTAGGTACCTACCTACTTACTAACTTATTGACTTACACACAAACTTTCACATTTATAATATTAAAAAGTTTTGAACTACTTACCTACTTGAGCTTTGTTTACTCAGGGATTAAATACCTATTTGACATACAGAACCTCAAAATGTTAAAAAAATAAAATATACTAAGTGGGTATTATAATCATGAACGATAATATACGATATTTACATTTAGAAACATCTGTAACCAGAAACAAACATTTTTTATTTTAATCAAACCTACAACATTCTGCGTCACAGTCGAGTGCTACGCTTTAATTACTTCCAACTATTTAAAAAACCTTAACAACATGAAGGTATAGGTAAACGTTATTTCTTAGTGTTTACACTCAAAAACTCGTTCGAGTCCCGCCGGGTACTAAAGTTTTTTAAGTATTTTTTCAAAGAGCAACATTAAGGTAGACATAGAGCAGCAACCTCTTCTACTACACGCACACAAATGTAAAAAAGCGGTAACTAGCGCCACCCCCCGGGTGTGGGGGGGTTACCCTCATATCCTTGCAGATATTTTGTTTACTTCTCTACAAGGAACTACGAGTAGAACTGAGAGAGGTAACGCAGCGTCGTCGTTTGAAATAGGAACTCGGCGTGATTGCTTTTGCATCTAGTTCGTTTTTTAAAAATGGAATTCTTTTTAATTTACATTACTGATTGCCAGTTATTTAGCAATACTTTGGCGTCTTCGTTTGAAATAGGAACTCGAGTTGGCGGGATTGCTTTTGCATTTAGTTCGTTTTTTTAAAAGGAATTATTTTTAATTTAGATTAGATTACTGATTGCCAGTTATTTTGCTTGTGTATGTTTTGTTTTAGATGTTTAGCAATACTTGGGCGTCTTCGTTTGAAATAGGAACTCGGCGGGATTGCTTTCGCATACCTACAGTTCGTTTTTTTATTTAAAAAAGGAAGTCTTTTTAATTTAGATTAGATTACTGATTGCCAGTTATGTTGCTTGGATTGGTATATTTTGTATGTATATGTTTAGCAATACTTTGGCGTCTTCGTTTGAAATAGGAACTGAGAGGATACTCAATACTCAGCGTTGTTGGAAATAGGAACTCGGGATCGCTTTTGCATTATCGTTCGTTTCTCAAATAGTTTATACTTTTTAATTTAGGGCGCCAACATGTATGACAAAAAAAAGGTCCTTGCTGACTGCCTTACTTTCTTTTTTTTGTTTGTTAGTTTGTCCACTTTTTAAAATCTCGTATCAGGTTCTTTGGATTAAGTCCGGTTATCCAGACGGCAGCTTCGATTTTATCTGTGATACCTACCTACCTATAATAAAATATGAAATTTTCCTACTCTATTTTTTATAACACATTCATATATCACACGTCATAGTTAGTAATAAAATAATGCGGTCTAAGGCCGAGCACGCTAATGATATTTTTGTTTGTTTCCCAATTAATTATTTATCCTAGAAAATAACACAAGATTCAAATTAATAGGCTCAGAACGTTGTCGTATCATTCGTTATATGAAAATTCGTGTTTCGAATACAGAGCGTTCTCAATTCAAACTTGAATTTAAACGTGGCCGCCTGGTGGGAGCGTTCCAAGTTTCCGAACGAAAATTAAACTTCGAATTAGGAAATACAATATGGCGGCGGTGGGTGGGCTTTTATTAAATAATAGAAAAAAATAATGAGTTTGTTTACGGTTGTTTTTCTTAAGGCCCCCCTTAAATATTTGTTTCATTTAGTGTTTAATTATTGTTGTTATAGCGGCTACTGAAATACACCATCTGTGAAAAAATCCACTGTCTGGCTATCACGGTTCATTAGATACAGGCTGGTCCCAGGCAGAAAGTGGTGTCTTACTTCTTAGTAATAGGTTCCCGTGTTTACCCATTGGGTACGGAACCCTAAAAACACATTAGTTTTCGTTATTTTAACTTGATCTAACAATTGCATCCACAGATACCAACTGGGACCATCAAGATGATGTCTTTGTCACACACATTAGCGGTCACCCATCAAAGGATTGACCGCGCCAGGCGTTGTTTAACTCGCACTACAAGATCGACGGGTCCACCTTACCAATCCAGCCTCTTGATGAGTTCGACGAGTAGGTGACTTCGACGTAAGGGTGCGACATCTTAGACCGCATCGTCACTTATCATAGTTATGATATAGGTAGGAATAGCACGGAGGTTAAATTATCCACCTTACAACGATTGAAATATGTACTAAATAAAGAGAGACGATCAGTTGCTATATTGGAGTAAAAACTCCACAACAAAAACTATCATAGATCATGCAAGGAATGAAAAAATAAGAAAGCAGAATTAAATTCTAAATTCAAATCACTAAAAAAATAAAACATTCGAAATCCAAACTAGATCTCTCAAAAGGTTCTTCAAATGAAAATCGAATGCTCGAAATAAGTATTCGAAATTCAAATTTTAATTACCCGGTAAAACATAGAAAACAGAATAAAATTCTAAATTCAAATCACTAACAAACTAAAACATTCGAAATACAAATCTCTCAAAAAGATCTTCAAATGAAAATCGAATGCTCCAAATAAGTATTCGAAATTCAAATTTTAATTAATTTCATCGTCAAGTGACAGAACATCTTGTTTCTCGCCCACCCTTTCCCGGTAAAACATAAAGTTTCTTATTAAAACGTCAAGGTAGAGAACAGACGCACAAAACATTTCATTAAGTTCTCTAATATAAATAACAATATTTCTTCTTGGGGCGTACGGCCGCCACCTGCGAGAAATTTTCATGTAACAAACTTGTGATTAACAAAATACATTCAGAAACTTGTAACTAGATTTAAATAGTAACGCTGTGTGCTAGTGATGGAGTAGAATCTGACTCTAGTTTGATTACTTTATCGATAGAATAGGTCTGTGGATATTCGATCATCTTGTGTTTTTTTTTTTACTCACGATAGATGAGCGTTTGACCGCTATCTCACCTGATGGTAAGTGACAATGGTCTAAGATGTAACACGCTCATCTAGAAAAAGGAAGACGACAGTGAAACAGATCCGACCAGTACTCCTTAGTGGCTGCAGCAGCTGTAGGTAACCTATTCAATATGTATAAACTTTTTAAACTAATATGATTGGCACTTATAATTTTATATTTTCCCCGGGTCTTAATCGCGTGATTTTTACTTTAACTTTTTTGACGTTTCAACCATGTTACAATGGTCTTGATCGTGATGGGACTGAATTAAAAAGAAAAAAAACACGCGATTAAGCTAAGGGAAAATTTAAATATATTTTTCAATTTGTGTTTGCAAGCCATACTTTACCTCCTTAATACATCACGACGACCAAATTTTGAGGTCGACCGGGACGGTCCCGGGACGGATGATCGATATCGGATAATCCTTATCCGATATAGATCATATTTATAAGCCTTATAAACTACAAGTTTCGCGAACAGTAAACTAAAGTATTCATATCTCTTCCAGGTAACAGGATGAAAAAGTGTCGGAAGGAAATGTAAGGTGCATTTCTGGATCTACAAACGGTGATTTTCAACTTCTCCTGCACCTCATCAAAGAATACTGCCTAAAGAATTATCGACATCGATAAAAAATCTTTCCCTTCAACACCCATCCCTAGACCCTTATACAAAGAGACACTAAGAAATTATGTATTCCCCTTAGCGTAGTTTCGGCAACTTTATTGAATTTGTTCCTAGGTACAGCGAGTAGCGAGCGAGCGATGCAGTACTTTTGTCACTGTTCGTGGGATCGTGATTTGAATGCACGACTGACGTTTACCTTCCAACTGACTTTAAGTTTCCCGCCGTAAGACGTTCCATTTTGGAATTTTAATTTGAATTAATCTATTATCTTCTATCTTCTATTCTATCTTATTTTATATCTTATCTTATATTATTACTAGCTGACCCAGCAAACGTTATTTTGCCTTATAAATTATAGATAGTAGCCGATTCTCAGACCTACTGAATGCGCATTTGGAGTTTGGTGGAGATCGGTTCGTCCGTTTCGGAGGAGTACGGTAACTAACATTGTGACATGGAAATTTTATATATAAGACATAATTATGAATTATGAAGCGGATTATAAAGCGGAAGAGTTTGTTTGATTGTTTGTTTGTTTGAACGCGCTAATCTCAAGAACCGCTGGTCCGATTTGAAAAATTATTTTTGGATAGTTTTGGATAGTCCATTTATTGAGGAAGGCTATAGGCTACTTTTGATCCCGATATTCCCACGGGATCAGGACTCATGCGGGTGAAACCGCGGGACGCAGCTAGTTGGAGATATGCCAGTACTTCGAATTTTAGATTATTATTATTACTAGCAGTGCCCGCGACTTCGTCCCCCTAACTTTCCTATAGGCTTTCACAATATATGGACTATCTAACACTGAAAGAATTTTTCGAATCGGACCAGCGGTTCCTGAGATAAGCGCGTTCAAACAAACAAACTCTTCCGCTTTATAATAATAGAAGATATAAGATATAAGATAGAAGATAGAAGATAGAAGATAGAAGATAAAAGATAGAAGATAGAAGATAGAAGATAGAAGATAGAAGATAGAAGATAGAAGATAGAAGATAGAAGATAGAAGATAGAAGATAGAAGATAGAAGATAGAAGATAGAAGATAGAAGATAGAAGATAGAAGATAGAAGATAGAAGATAGAAGATAGAAGATAGAAGATAGAAGATAGAAGATAGAAGATAGAAGATAGAAGATAGAAGATAGAAGATAGAAGATAGAAGATAGAAGATAGAAGATAGAAGATAGAAGATAGAAGATAGAAGATAGAAGATAGAAGATAGAAGATAGAAGATATATAGATAATATAGATATAGAATAGGTATATCTTTATTCTATATCTATATGTGTCTCTATTATTTTATTCATCATCATCATCTCAGCTGTAAGAAGCCCACTGCTGGACATATTATTCTATTCATCATCATCATCTCGCTGTAAGAAGTCCACTGCTGGACATAAGCCTCCCTCATAGATTTCCAGATACTTCGGTTATAAGCGGCCTGCATCCACCGTGAACCCGCGGCCTTAACCAAGTCTAGACCAGACAGTCCAGTTAGGTAGGTTCAACAACTTCGAGAATATATCTACATTCTATATCAATATTATCTTCTATTATTCTATTCATCATCATAATTTCAGCTGTAAGAAGTCCACTGCTGGACATAAGCCTCCCTCATAGATTTCCAGATGCTTCGGTTATAAGCGGCCTGCATCCACCGTGAACCCGCGGCCTTAACCAAGTCCAGACCAGACAGTCCAGTTAGGTAGGTTCAACAACTTCGAGAATATATCTACATTCTATATCAATATTATCTTCTATTGTTCTATTCATCATCATCATTTCAGCTGTAAGAAGTCCACTGCTGGACATAAGCCTCCCTCATAGATTTCCAGATGCTTCGGTTATAAGCGGCCTGCATCCACCGTGAACCCGCGGCCTTAACCAAGTCCAGACCAGACAGTCCAGTTAGGTAGGTTCAACTTCGAGAAAGAGGTCAATCGTAAAATCAAAATCTTAATCAAAGTACGTTTATTCATTCGAATATTAGCAAGATATCTCTTAGAAATGTCAGTTTTTATATCTAATCTACTGTGTCTTCGGAACGCGACCAATGAGAAGAAGACACAAGAACTCATGGGGTTTTTTTTTGTATATTTTTTTTTGCAGTAATCATGTGATTTACAGTGTCGCATATATACCTATTATTGAACAAAAGTGGAACTGGAGCAATAATCTATATAAGGTATAGCAGCTCCCCGCGGTTTCACCCGCATAAGTCCCGATCCCGTGGGAATATCGGGATCAAAAGTAGCCTATAGCCTTCCTCAATAAATGGACTATCCAACGCCGAAAGAATTTTTCAAATCGGACCAGTGGTTCCTGAGATTAGCGCGTTCAAACAAACAAACAAACAAAAAAAGAAACAAACTCTTCCGCTTTATAATAGTAATATAGATATAGATATATATAGATAGATAATAATCCTTACTAGCATTACAGGAGCGAAAGTAACTCTGTCTGTCTGTCTGTCTATCTGTTCAAATAAGTTATAATAGGTACCTACAAATAAAAATTAAAAAAAAATACTTAAAACACTATCACATCCACAAACACACAACCCGCCTAACACAGGCCAAAACGCCAACCCGTCGAATCCAGCTCGGATGGGCAGCGTTCGGGACAACGTCTTTTCGTCTAAAATACCTCAGTGCCTTAAGAGGACAGTCTCCATTCTCTTTCTCCATACAAACGTAGTCGACGTTTTCCTCCCTGGATAAAGACATTAGAGCAAATATGTTTATGCCATAAAACCTAAATCTGTCATGACTATGCATCTACCTTTGCAGATTTTTCATTTTCTAATGAGGAGGAACACTAACTTTTTATCCCCGCAGGGGGCGTTAGTCAAATGATCTTAGGTTTGAATTAAGAACTGTCAAACAGGTGTTTTTTACAACTCTCGGCGGACTTTCGGCGGGAAAGCGGAGACAACATGTCGTGCTCCAATTTTATTTTCGTTAAACTCGTAAACCCGGTTAACTTGTGTAATTTTGGTGAAATCTTATTTAATTCAGTTCCGTGAATGTGCACAAGTGTAGTGAAAACAAAATTGAGTGTTAAACATGGACTTTCCGTCGTTCGCGCCGAAGCTCCTTGAAGGTTATAGTAAAGTTGCCACCGCTTTACCATAGCCCCTGACTTGAAACTATAGGCCCGATCGGGCTAATTTCATGCAAAATACTTGATACTGGCAAGATGTACAAGATGTACGACGCCAAAACTATAATAGGAAGAAACTTGAAATGTTCTAAAACTTGACCCTGGCTGTTCCAAATTGGCCATATCGGTCTCAGACCGAAATAAATAATAACTCTCGGCGCCAAATTTGCCATATCAGTTTCAGACCGAAAGAAAAAAAAAACTCGGCGTTTTCATTCGTGGGGGACCATCAACAAAAAAAAAAAGATCATCCGATGCCAGCGCCATCTGCTCACAGCTTTGCGTGTGCCACCCCATTAGAATAGTAATAAAACTATATGAATTTCTTTAATATTATTTTAACAGCCTGGGTCCGTATTACACTAAATGACAGGTAACAGACGGACAGACAGCGGAATATCAGTAATAGGGCCCTGTTTTTACCCTTTGGATACGGGACCCTAAAAACCAGTGTCAAACACGGAATTAGCGCGTTGCTAAAAAAGTTCCCATGGAGTTACGATAAATTTTGCCGCCATTTTCATTGCCTATAGATAGCCTATATCAAAATTAGACCGTTGCTAAATTTCTTTAAAATGCAAAGATTTGTTAAACATTTGCACATGATACTGGCCCAAAATGCCCTTTACTGCTGGCAGATATACCATAAATAAGAACTTAAATTGAGAAGAATTCATAACTTACAATAGGATATAAATAACAACCCCCTCCCCCTAAAAAGAAGCTGTAATTATTCGTTACTCATATTACCCCCAATTTCACCCCCTCTGTTACGATAAGAACCCCCGTTTTCTCACAGGGTGCTATAAATTACATCTCAAGGAAGTTGTAGGTAATTGGTTACAGATTTTGTTGTTTCTATGCCATTTTAATTAAGTTATTTAATATCAAGTTTGTTAATTAAAAGTTATGGTAGGTAGGTATGATACTTAATGATTTATTTACCTTCTTGAATAATGCTTAGTAGATTCAAGTAAGTTGTAAATTGAAATAATACTCATTTAGACCATTTCCACTCTAAAAAGCAAGCAAGGGCAAACCTACCCCACCTAACAATGTCCCGGGCACTACAGCGCCATAAATAGCATGAATTAAAAGTTGCTTGCACTGTATAAGGCCCGGCGCACATTATGAGCATCGGCAAGGAAAGGGATCTTTCGGCATCCCTACATGCAAGCGCACACTATCGGGAACTATAAGCCGCGCAAGTTGATATTGCGATGGAACCTTGTCACAATAACACCTGCGTGACGTCATTCGTTGCACAAAAGTACACATAGCAAAAAAATTGTAATAAAAAGTAAATAAGCTAGGGTTATGGGTTTATTTGTAGTAGCGAGACGGCTGTTTATGACCATAGGTATATTTCTAAGAAATTTCGGGACCATAAAAGATTAGTTTTGTATGCTGCTTATAAAAAAACAATGATTACACCCATAAGTACCTACATAATAATTAATTGTTGATGTGTAAATATTTCTTAATTAATGTCTGGGTTATGTGGTAAATAATTTATAAATTATATTATTTACCTTGCGAACGGTACCGACGGTGCACGTCGACTACGTCACCAAGATGGCCGCCAATCGCAATATCAACTTGCGCGGCTTATATGCTTTGGCATGCTGCAACGTTCTTAGGGATGACGAGGCAGGGCAAGCTACCCACACCAGAGTGTTGCCTCGGCGCCGCAGAAGGATGCCGAAATACCCCGAAGCATCCTCAAGGCTGCCGATGTAGCCGCCTCAAGCATACCGAAGCGGTATTTTTGTTACTACGACCATGTATCATGGAAATTTCTATTTTATTGCCATGAAGTTAATGTTGAATGCTATTTGCCAACTAAAATCCTCAGCCGTGACGATGCTCATAATGTGCGCCGGGCCTAAATCATCTAAAAAATAGAAGAAAATTTTTAAAAAGGCCATAAGATTATTATTTTGGTGTTTGAATTTAGAACACACCAATATATTCGATCTTCGAATACTAATACAACCTCCTTACGCAAAATACTTACCCTCGATATGCTCGATACAAACTCCTTGTGCAAAGAAAACTCGATAGACAAACTCTTTACTATTTTACCGATTTCCAAAAAAAGGAGGAGGTTCTCAATTCGTCGCGTACCTATGTATTTTTCTCGTAGTCATTTGCTTTTATTATTATTATTTTTTCTTTTCTTTTTTGACCCCGGACTCTCGAGATGCCATTTGTCGAGTTTTATTAAAGCCTAAAGTTTCGAGGTCTTTTCATACCTCTTGCTGGCGGGGCGGTTATAATAATAACAACGCAATTATTCAGAAGATGAAGAGAAGAAGAAGGTGGTTCTCTTCTTCTTTTCGTGTAGTGTTGTGGCTCACCCTTAGTTTTCAGGCCGCCCTAAGGCCAAATGCGTGCGAGATAGAAAAACAAACAGCAGAACTTTCGCATTTATAATATTATAACCACCTAGTTAATTATGTGCAAAGACGTTTAGCCAATTTAAATGAAAATAACTTTTAATAATTCGTACGCGTGGTTCGACATGGAAATGTTTCTGATAATGCAACATTTGGGTCGATTACAGGGACGTATTTAGACTGTCCAAATTTCAGCTCTCTACTATCAGCGGATTAGACTATGAAGTTACTGCTGATCAGTCAGTCAAGACAAAGCATTGTAATAGATATACCTCCTTACTTACAAACAATGACTAAGTTAATGTAACGTCTGTCTCTGTTTGGTAACTTTGAAACTTCATGTTACAGTAAAAGACAAAAGATACATAGTTATGCAGCTGTTCTTTAAAAATCAGCTAAAAATCAATTTAGGCAGCTAAAAATCTAACTGCAAGAAGTTAAATAAAGTAGATTTAGGAACCGATCACGGTTGTAAAGTAAGAACAGAGGATGTATCTTTAAGTTTTATATACCTACTTTGGGAAAGAAAAAAGTTTAAATAAAACAATAAGCATGTTTAATTTGTTCCTTTCCTCCCGTGGCGTGGGATTACGGGGGATACAGCATTTTTTCTTGTAAAAATATTTTTAGTAAAATTACTTAAATCCTAAAGAAGAGACCGGTAAAGGCTTCGAAACGTTGAGCACTGAAACAATGCTAAAAGTAATAAACACCACACTATTAAAACTTGAAAAATGTCTCTAATTTCAATCCGACGTCGCGAAAACAGAAGAAAAAAAAAGTGTGAGCCGTCAGGGGACGCCTGGCAGATGTAAAACATCAACTCGCTACGTATATAATAGTACATATTATTATAATAAATAAATAATAATAAATTCGTTTATTTTCTCTCGCAATTATTGGACTTAGATATACTTACATCGTTAACATTTAGGTGCTAGGTTAGTTAACAATAATTGTGAGAAACTGGTGTCTGAAGTAGGAACTAACCTGTTTTCCATCATATTATAGGTAGGTATATATACTTATAGCGTGGCGAGGCGTCGCCATGGCCGGTATCGCCACGCAAATTTTTAGGTGCGCGCCTATAGATGTTTACATGAAAATAAATTACTTCAGTAATAAAAATATTAGTTTATTTACCACTTCCCAAATCCGCCCCTGCCCCACCCGGTTAGAAAATATAAATTGGGATTCATATATTTCAGAGAAGCCCCTCTCTCTATTCGGAAAGTGTTTTCAAAAGTAGTTCACCCCCTACCCCCGTTAATTCCCTTAGTTTTACTGCCTTTTTGGACGGTTTTTAGCTTTGGGTCGTTTTATAAGGGTCCATGTTTAGTTAGGTCGACCTTTTTTAGTCCCTTGTGTCGGATAGTTTGAGTTTTTAGTTGTGAAATTACGGGAAATGTTGTATTGGGGATGGTCGGAACGTTTTTCCGATTTCATTTTGTTTTCGTATTCGTATAGTTTTATTGATTTCTACGTTTTCTTTGTTTTGTTGTTGTATTGAAAATTGAAATTAGTACATTTATTGTGTTTATTTTTAAATAGCAGAGCCTCACGGTTTCACCCGCGTAAGTCCCAATCCCGTGAGAATATCGGGATCAAAAGTAGCCTAGTACTAGCTTCGTCCCGCATATTGGTACATAAAGCGGTTACATATCTACCTATCTTCTAATCCCACGTTTTACGAAAACCGGCTAGTTACGTGGGGAACCAATGTCTTGCTATGGCGCCTCCGCCCGGCCGCGGCAGATTGGGAAGACCCAAGAAGTGTTGGCTTGACGTCTTAAGATCGGATATGCGTGCAAA